>JAOWBW010000790.1:58898-631735 GCA_026119855.1 Campanula takesimana | reverse complement strand
TTGTACTTTGCTTGGAACTCTTCCAGCTTACAGCTCCACCATTTAACATAAACACAAAACCCGATTGCGATCGGCTATCATCTTTGTCGGTTTGGAAGCTTGCATCCGTGTAAGCATTTACAACGAGATCATCTCCATTCCCTCATAGACCAAAAACGAGTCTTTAGTTCTTCTCAAGTACTTAAGAATCGCTTTTTACAGCTATCCAGTGATTCTCGTCAGGGTCGGATTGCATCTTACTTGTCATGCTCAAATGCATAAGACACATCCGGCCTAGTACAAATCATGGCATACATGATGGACCCAATTGCTGAAGCATATGGAACCTCATTCATTTTCTCACGCTCATCTTTTGTCTTAGGACATTGAGTCTTGCTTAGAGAAACTCCATGTAACACGGCAAGGTGCCTCTCTTAGAATTTCCATACGGAATCTTCTAATGACCTTGTCAATGTATGTACTTTTGGCTTAAAACCAAGTAGCCTCCTTGATCTATCTCTATAGATCTTAATGCCAAGTATATATGCGGCTTCACCCATATCTTTCATTGCGAAGCACTTCCTAACCAAGTCTTCACAGACTGAAGTGTAGGAATGTCATTTCCAATGAGCAATATGTCATCCACGTATAAAATAAGGAATAGCACTATGCCTCCACTAATCTTCTTGTATACACAAGGCTCATCTTCGTTTTTATGAAACCAAACTCTTTGACCGATTCATCAAAACGGAGATTCCAACTCCTTGAAGCTTGCTTCAATCCATAGATGGATCTTTGCAATTTGCATACCTTAGAATCTTGTTCAAAACCTTCTGGTTGTGTCATATACACATCCTCTGGAGTTTTCCATTCAGGAAAGCGGTTTTGACGTCCATCTGCCATATTTCATAGTTATGATATGCGGCAATGGCAAGCAAAATTCTTATAGACTTGATCATTGCTACGGGTGAAAAGGTCTCATCATAGTCATACCATGAACTTGCCATAACCCTTCGCTACAAGCCTAGCTTTGTAAGTATGCACCTTCCCATCCATTCAGTCTTCTTCTTGAAGACCCATTTGCATCCTATGGTTTTTACACCTTCGGGTGCATCAATCAAATTCCAAACTTGATTGTCTTGAATGGATTGCAATTCGGATTCCATGGCTCAAGCCACTTGCCGATCAGGAGGAAGACATCGCCTCTTGGTAGGTTGACGGTTCATCATTCTCAATGATTCTACCTCATTACGATCCGTACGAGAAATCATATCTCCTCGGGCTCGGATGTAACACTACTAGATCTGCGAGATGCTTGTGTATTTTGAACAGGTTCCACAACTCCTTGTGGTTCTTGTTCTTGTTCCACTATTGGTTCAATGTTATTTCTGGGTCTCGAATTTCTTCAAGATTATTTTACTCCACTGGACTTCTTTGGAGAGAACTCTTTCTCTAGAAAGACACCAGTTCGGGCAACAAACACTTTGTTGTCCTCTTCGGTTGTAAAAGTAAATATCCTTTAGTTTCCTTAGGATATCCCACGAAAATACATTTATCAGATTTGTGTGCTAGTTTGTCAGAGATAAGTCTCTTGACATAAACTTCGCAACCCAAATCCTCATGAAAGATAAACTAGGTTTCTTTCCACTCCAATCTCATATGGAGTCTTTGGAAACGATTTAGTTGGAACTTGATTTAGTGTGAAAGCAGCGGTTTCTAGGGCGTAACACCCCAAAAGGATATATTGGAAGATCAAACTTGGACTCATCATTGATCGAACCATGTCTAACAAAGTCCGATTTCTCCTCTCAGACACACATTCATTGTGGTGTTCCGGGCGGAGTCATATTGTGAAACTATTCCACAATTCTTTAGATGACGTCAAATTCTGACTTAAGTATTCACCACCTCGATCTGATCGAAGTGCCGTTATACTTTTGCCAAGTTGTTTTTCTACTTCATTTTGAAATATTCTAAATATCTCAAATGCTTCACTTTTATGTTTCATTAGGTAAACATACCCAAGTCTACTATAATCATCAGTGAAGGTTATGAAGTATTGAAATTCTCCCTAGCATTGCTACTTAATGGTCCGCATACATCGGAATGTATCAACCCCAAAAGTCGCTTGCCCTTTCACCTAACTTGGTAAAAGGTGTCTTATTCATTTTTCCAAGAAGACACGACTCACAAGTATCATATGACTCTAAGTCACATGAACCCAAAAGTCGTCCCCAGGAGTTTTGAGATACGCTTCTCATTAATATGACCAAGACGGCAATGCCACAAATAAGTATGATTTACATCATTAGGTTTAGATTTCTTATTTACATGATAGACATTATTCTCATTCTTGACATCCAAGATATAAAGGCCATTAAATGAATTAGCAATACCATAAAGCACATCATTTAAATAATAAAAAATTTCTTATTCTCAATAAGAAACTTAAAACCTTCATTATCCAAACAAGAAATTGAAATAATATTTCTGCTTAAATCCGGAACATAATAACAATTGTTCAAAACAAGAATTAATCCGGAAGGTAAAGTGACTTCATAAGTCCCTACGGCTAATGCAGCAACTCTTGCTCCATTTCCTACACGTAGATCTACTTCACCTTTTTAAGCAGTCTCCTATTCTTTAGTCCCTGCACATTTAGACAAATGTGAGAACCACATCCGGTATCCAATACCCAAGAATCAGTGGTAGAAAGGAGAATATCTATCATATAGATACCTGAAGTCGACGCAGCCTTGCTGCTCTTCTTCTTCTTTTGCTCTTCCAAGAAAGCCTTGCAATTACGTTTCCAATGACCAATTTCTTGACAATGGAAAAAATTGCATCCTTTTGTGTATCGGGTTTTGCCTCAGAAGCCTTGGCAACCTTTGCCTTGCTTATCTTGGGTTTGACAACTTTTTGCCTTACCCTTGCCTTTGGCACCAGGGTTCTTCCCATCATGAACCAAGAGCACGGGAGAACCTTTCTCCACAATTTTCATCTCTGCAGTTTTGAGCATCCCATGCAACTCAGAGAGATTCTTATCCATTCCATGCATGTTATAATTCATCACAAAACTGATTATAACTTTTAGGCAATGAATTAAGAATGAGATCCGTGGCTAGCTCCAATGGATTGGATAGCCAAGTTTCTCAAGGTGCTCTACATAACCTTTCATTTTAAGAAAGTGAGGACTCACTTGTTGCCCTTCATTCATTTTACTAGTAGTGAATGCAACAATGGTCTTGTACCTCTCTTACCTAGCTTGCTCTTGAAACATAGTTCTCAACTCCACGCCTATCTCATAGGCTCCAAATGTTCCAAACTTTGTTGGAGTTTTGAACACATAGCAGCAAGCATGAGACAACTTACATCTCTAGAATCATTACGATGTTTTTGTAATTGTCTCTTTCTACCCTAGGGCAGTAGGCGGTGGTTCAGCGGGGAGAGGCCCATCGAGAATGTACAACTTATCTTCTTGCCTAAGAACGATTTCTTATGCTACGGATCCAATCCATAAAGTTCGTACCATTCTCTTCGAGCTTATCCTTCTCAAGGATCGATCGCAACGACATTGTGAGTGTTATTAGTCATTATCTACAAATATGCAAAATTTCCAAAATTTAATAAGTACCGATCTTCATTAAAGAGATAAATAATGTATTTTTTTAAACAAAATACTCCCACTAAATTATATAACCTTCATATACATCTAATGTATAATATAATTTAAATGGGTTAAGATCCAACTTTAATTTATTTCAGTCCGCTAAGGCGGATTACACAAAAATCAAATTAATTAGGTAGACAACTCTTGTCACATCATATCTCATATGACTCTTAGTTCCTTTTATGAGATTCTTTAAGAAATCCAATTTCAAAAAGCATGTTAAAACCTCATCTTTGTCTAGGCCCAAAACTGTTTGACGCCCAATTAAGTCTAACCATTTAAACGCATAGTTAATGTGTCCCGCTAGGGGCCCCGTGCCCACATTATCTATCTTGCTCATACATAAATAAATTTATGCACCTCGCTAGGGCGAATCTACATTAAAATCACTCATGTACTAACAAGTGTTTTAATCATGGCATGGCAATAAAAGACTTAAAACTTTCTTTGAAGGTTCATCACATGTAGCATATAACATATTTATGAGCACATAATATAAAACATGTTACACATCAAGTTTAGCCACTAAATTAATCTCCATTAATTTAAGCATGATATTTATGTGTCATTAGTTTCTCTATAATTATGAGGATGAGACTATTTCAACTTTGGTTATTATCTCCAAATCAAGACAACAAGAAGTACGGTCGAACTAAGCCATTAGGCAACCACAATCCCGCACTAATTCAAGAAAACCAAGAAAGTAGTCCATGGGGCTGAAACTAAGCAATAGATGGTCTCGATGAACGTAGGCCAATTGCATTCACAATTCCACATGGATCTCCAAACTTGAATCAAGAACTTTGTTTCTCAATTTTAGCAATTATGAACTCTTCATAATTCTAACTTTGTTTTATCTTTGAAACTTTGATTGCGATCAATTTGGGAAACACAATCTCGATGAACGCAGATTAGCCATCCAAAACTTGAACCAATCTAGGAATCACAAGACTAAAACAAATAGGAAAATCAAACCCCAAAATCCACACACAAACCAACTACCCAAAACCCATTCCAGATCAGCAAGTCTGGACCGGTTCTGTTACGGTTTTGTTGAATTTTTTCGAAAAATTCTAGATTCTGGTTTTCAACCAAAATCAGACCTTCTGATCACCTTGTGCGGCCGCCAAAAAACCCTTGTGCGGTCGCCAAATCTGTGCGGCCGCCCAAGGAGTTTTGTGCGGTCGCCCAGTGCCATCAGAATGTGCAGAATTTTCAAAGTTCGAAAATTTTGTCTCAAAATTGTTTTTCCCGATTATTAAAACTTTGATCCAATCAAAAATTAATAATCAACAATTCTGAATCCACTATAATTTATTTATTGCGATTGAATCGTGCGATTAAAGTTGCAAAACAATAAACCACATAAAATCACATAACACATAAACATCACATATTCCAATATTCATACCATGCAAGGCACATAAACAATTTATATACACATAACATGATCCAAGTATTGAATTAATCAACATGATCGGGGCTCTGATACCACTGTTGGGTTTCGATGTAACATGCGCAGCGGAATTTAGCATTTAAAATTTTGAAACCCAAAGCCATGGATCCGTTCATATGATTAAATCAAATACAATAACATGAATATATGATAAAACTAACCCTTGATGGCTATCAAATTTTCTCTTGGTTTTTGGTGGAGGTTTGAAGACTTGATCACGATCACAAAGCTTTGAACACGAACTTTGAAGATGATGATTTTCACCCTCTAGCGGTATCCACACTTCGAACGAATATCAAAGGAGCTTCTTTGATCTTGGTTGCTAGACCAAATTGTGAAACACTTTTTCACAATCAAAAGAACTATATGGAATTTATTTTGTGTATTATTTTGTTCTTCAACCAAGAATGTCTTAGAACAAAAATAAACCCCTCTCTCAAACTCTTGAGACTCACAAAATCATTAGCATTGAGTGCTGGCCGAATTTGGTCTTTTAACACAAGCATGACCTATTCCAAATAGGAAACTTGTGTCAAAATCCGTCCAAAATTCGTTTCCTAATCAAATTAGGAATCTGCCACCCGACAGTACTGTGGCGGTCGCACAACTATCTGAAGCAAAACTGGTACAAAACTAAGGTAATTGTGCGGCCGCCCAGTCCATACTGTGCGGTCGCCCACTTCCCAGGATGTCCAAAATTTCCAAAATTCCAATGTAGTCCTTTTAAAGATTCGTTCTATTGTGTGTGACCCTCTAGGATTATACTAAGTTGGCAATGGGCTCAAACATGATCCCATAAGATATGATTAGGTTCTAGCAAACCGTCATACCTACCCAAATAGTATAACTAGATACAAGTTCGCATTCCTTTAGAATATGTCACAATCCCTTTGTCCACGATATCATTGAACATAAGTCATGGTCAAAGAGTCAACTTGTTTTGTTCAATACTTCTCGATTCCGAATATGTTGATAATCCAAATGACATTGATCCAATCAATTCATTTGAGTCCGGCCGAACATTTCATCAACATCATTCCTACGAGAGGCCCAAGCTTGATATCTCTCCGAAGAGGGACAAATCCATTTAGCTTATTATTCTTCCCTACGTGAATCCGATTATGCCAATCATACCCTTATAACCACTCGGTTAAAAGTAGCGTTTGAATATGTCAAACATAATGTTCATCAAGTGGAAGACTATAATAACTTCATGTCTAAGGATTCAAATGACATAACTAATATGAGATATATGTATGACATAGACCATGACATAAATCTCATAGAGCGGGTCATGTCCAGTACCTTGTTCCAAACAAGTACCCATAAATCGAACATGATCATCCTATGATCATTTAGTCTTTATACTAGTGCTTAACAAGTACTAGGGACGGAGATTATTATAAGTAAACATGAACAACAATAATAATCAAAACATCTCTTTATTGATATGAAATAAATGATAACAATTACAACGTTTATTAAACGTGCCTAGGGCACCACTACCAACACGAAGTAGTTGTTAATTCAAACAGTATGACCTCAATTTATGATGCCCATACCTGGTATGAAAAACCTTTTTAAAATATACTCAACTCAAAATTTCAACTGATGATAATCACTTCAAGTCAACCAGAATAAACCACTGATCTCTGAAGTTGATCAATATATCCCCCATATAAAATAACAAGTGATGATTCGTTATAGTCATCTGGTTGAGCTCTTAGTATTCAATATACAATCGCCAAACTACCATACCTTTTCATAATAAACAATACTGATACATCCCACGTAGATATACTAAATGTAATGAATCCCTTGTCAAGAAATATCTCAAGTTGAATCTTCTACTCCTTTAACTCAACCAATGTTATGGATATATTGCACTAGATATCAACACTATAGCATTATACCGAACAACTCAAGATAACCCAAGTTTTCATCAATCATGTACTACTCATAGAAAACATATCTGAGATCCCACAAAAGAAGAGTACATTCTCTAGTTTAGCTAGACACTCTGCTGCCAACCCATAAACCAAATACCATGGATAACCTTGTGATATAAAAAATTCAGAATTTAATGCATAAATAGCATGAATGCTAAACACACATATCTACCATGCTTAATTAAAGCACACTAGCATATAAAACTCCACCACAATAATATCAAATCTTGCTATGGCAAAATAACTAACCAGCAAGTAAAACATGCTCACAAATTTGCACATCACAAGTGCGCAACACTCTATCAATCACCAAACACTCCCCCTTAGGAAGACACCTCTAACACCTAAGGTAGAGACTCAGGGAGACACATGTAATCGAGAAGCAAAATGCACAGACACATAAGAATGCGAATAGCCAGGGTCTATAAGTGTATGTGCTCTCAAACTAAACATAGAAATTATACCTCCAATCACATTAGAAGGATCTGAAATCTGTTGTTGATTGATGCCAGAAACACTACCTTGTACCTTAAGCTTCCCTGAAGAATCCCTCTTCTGGCCCTGAGAAGACCCAATTACACTTCCCGATAACTGATTCTTAAATCTAGAGCAATTCCTCTGAAAGTGACCAACTGACCACATCTCATACATTTGCCTTGCTTCTTCCACATCTTTCTTTTAAATGCCCCTTCCTTCGACAATAGCTACATACTCGTATGCCTTGAGTTCTTCTATTCTGTGGCCCTTGAAAAGATTCATTAGCTTGCGAAGATGTCCTTGGTATTCTTTACTATCACCACGCTGGGGTTGTGGTTTTAACTGTCCTCCTCGTTTTGTCACATCTGAGGCTTCAACCTTGCTTTTATGCTCAACTATATCGTCAATTGTTTTCATTACAGTTTCAAACATACCTTGGAGCATTGTTCGAACCTCTTCTCTAGCATTACCCAGCCCTGAACGCCCGACTGATCACCTCTGTTCCAACCATCTTCAGTGATTACCTGCATAAAACACTCAACGTTACTCACTCTCTACCCAACTACCCTCCTAGGTCACTTAGTCTTCTAGACCATCTACAACCTAGCTCTGATACCAACTGTCGCGCCCCAGACCCGTGGTCCTACTTGGCCCCACGCTCGGGACACGATTGGAAGACGTTATAAAACACTTTTAGAAAATTTTTTGAAATATACTTTCATAAAGTTTAACAAAATCCACACTTGAAGTTCAAAGACTTCCACTAACTTTCAAACAAACTTTTCAAACCACTTTCACAATGAAAGTATTTTTAGCCCGAAGGCTTATAAACTTTTATACAAATGTACATACACCGACATTATCCAAAATATAGTGTTACAAGATGATGAAGTCAAGGAAACTCTACCCAAAAGGTTATACATCTATGTAATGTAACTTGACAAAAACTCCATACCCAAACTCTTACCACCACGACTTCCTCCCGTGAAATTATCCTATTCCCTGGACTCGCCTTTATATAAAACAGTAAACAAATAAGGGTGAGAATGAATCTCAGTAAGCTACTAAAATGCAACTACGTTACATGCTGATATGATAATCATAAAGAAACTATCTCAACAAATAATCATATAGCATATAACACATAACATGAGAGGCTCCCTATCGCCAACCGTCCCATACCGGTTGGAAATAACGACCAACTCATCAAGCAGCACATAAGGCTAAATTATACACTCATACATGGATACTGAGCCAAGGTTCTCGAATCAAACATATAATCATCTGAGAAAACCATCTGAGCAGCATAAATAGCTGAAGCCGGGATCCGAAAACCAAACCATAACCAATAGAACCAAAGTAACCAGAGAGGGAAATATGACACCAAGTCATAACCCAAATGCTCACTCGAGTGAGCTAGTTCATCCCATCCAAGGCCAATCTGGACTGGGGGTTAAAAATGGGAAACCATGGTAGAAGCCTTACAATGAACTTGGCTCGTATGCCATTTATAATCCCTACCATGCTCGACTCCACAACACAAGACCAACTGGACTTTAACACTAGCATAGTAATGAATACTTGCTTAAACAACAGCCAAGGATAATGATTCCAAGTAGGGAACCAAGCCAAACACATCACAAAGATGAACCAATCCAAACCACATCAAAAGATGTTCAAACTATATCCAATTAACATTTAGTCAAATCCACAACACATATTTCACAAAGGAACCAATTCAAACACTAGGGGGTTCACACAACCCTCTAGGTACTCTAGGATATCACCTAAGAACTAGACCAAGATTGAATTTTAAATCACTTGAAATGGAACAACTCAACTTTTCAGCACTTATGGGCGGTCGCCCAAAACCAGACTCAAATTCCCAAATTTCTCCTGCAAGCCAAATTCATCCATCCCAAGCGTAGGAGTATAACTTACTAACACTTATACTATTACCAGGAGTGCAACAACCATCCCAAAACATTACTTTCAATTTATTTCATTCTTTTTACCGTCTCACAAATAATAGAATAATTTTCTTTTATTCCATTTAAATATTTTACCGTCTCAAAAGTATAAGTATAATTTTCTAATATACTAGTATACTCATTTAGGGATACTTTCATTCATTACCCTGTCCCATGAATAATAGTATAAATTTTATAATATACTTATTTAACATTTAACTCAAGTTAATATTTACCGTCCCACGAGTAGGAGTATACTTTCAAACACTTATACTAAAAAAGATGAACCTTTTAGCATCTAGTGCGTTTGTAAGGATATCTGCGATTTGATAGTCAGTTCCCACGTGTTCCAAATGAATGTTTCCTTTCTCCACGTGGTCTTTGAGGAAGTGATACTTAATGTCAATGTGCTTAGTCTTTGAGTGCATGACAGGATTTTTAGAAACCGCAATTGTTGATGTATTGTCGCAGTAGATGGGACAATTTTCTTCTTTGATGTCGTAGTCAACCAATTGCTGCTTCATCCACAGAATCTGGCAGCAACAACTTTCAGTAGCGATATATTCTGCTTCTGTTGACATAAACTGCAGCTTGTTTCTTACTTGCCCATGACACAAGTCGATATCCGAGGAAATGACAAGTGCCACTTGTGCTTTTCCTGTCTATAGTACACGCTGCATAATCTGAATCTGAATAACCTACAAGTTTAAAATTCGAATCTTTGGTGTACCAAAGTCCAAGGTTAATAGTGCCAGAGAGATATCGTATAATACGTTTCACAGCAATTAAGTGCGCTTCTCTAGGGTCAGATTGATAATGAGCGCAGACACTAAACATTATATCAAGCCTACTAGCAGTAAGATAAAGGAGTGAGCCAATCATACCTCGATAGAGCGTTTGATCAACATTTTTACCTTTTAAATCTTTGTCGAGTTTGTTGCCGGTAGCCATTGGGGTATCATATGGTTTAGCATTATCTAGTCCAAACTTCTTGATTAGATCCCTTGTATACTTTGCTTGGTTGATAAATATGCCTTCATACATTTGCTTGATTTGAAGCCCGAGGAAGAATGTGAGTTCTCCCATCATGCTCATCTCAAACTTGCTTTTCATTAGTTTCTCAAAGCTCTTGCACAACAATTCATTAGTAGAACCAAAAATAATATCATCGACATAAATTTGAACACGTAATTTATGATCATTATGTTTGGCAATGAAAAGAGTAGTATCGATTTTACCGCGAGTGAAGCCTTTGTCAATGAGAAACTTGGATAGTGTATCATACCATGCTCTTGGTGCTTGCTTTAGCCCATACAAAGCTTTTTGGAGTTTATAGACATGATTTGGAAATTGAGAATCTTCAAACCCAGGTGGATGAGCTACGTAGACTTGTTCTTGGAGTTCACCATTTAAAAACGCGCTCTTGACATCCATTTAATATAATTTGAAGTTCTTGTGAGCAGCGTAAGCTAGGAATATCCTTATCGCTTCAAGTCTTGCTACGGGCTTGAAAGTTTCATCGTAGTCGATTCCTTCCTCTTGCCTGTAGCCTTGTGCAACAAATCTTGCTTTGTTTCTTATGATGGTCCATTCTCGTCCATCTTGTTTCTGAACACCCACTTTGTACCAATCACTCCTTGATCATTAGGTCTTGGAACGAGAGTCCAAACCTTACATCGTTCAAACTGATTGAGTTTTTCTTGCATTGCAACAACCCAATTAGGATCTTGGAGCGCTTCATCAGCCTTCTTCGGTTCAATTTGAGAGATAAATGCAGTGTAAGCATCAAAGTTAGTAGCTCTCCTTTTACGAACTCCAACATAAAGATCACCAATGATATTAGTGATTGGGTGATCTCTAACTTCACGAATTTCAAGAGGTAAGTTAGGTTGAGTTGTAGAAACATGAAGGTCTTCAATTGGCACATCTTCACCAACATCAAAATAATTAAAGTTAGGAGGTTGAACTGGTTCAGAATTGAAAGAGTGAGTGACACCAGGCGCAGAATTAGAATGATGCGCATTAGATAAATCTCCAAGCGCATTATACGGTGCAACTGAAGCTTCACTAGGTACGCTATTGACAACGCTTTGCGCAACTGATGTAGATGGATTTCCTTGAGTTGATGAATTCTGATCTTGTATATGCGCAGTAGGAATGTGCGCACCTGTCTCAACAGACTCAACATAATCATCAGCAATATTTGGAGCCAAATGTGGCTCAAGGAGAGAATGTTCATCAAATGTAACATGTACAGATTCAACTATCACTAAAGTAGATCTATTGAAAATGCGAAATGCTTTAGAGTGTTTAGCATACCCAACAAAAATACCTTCGTCTGCTTTGGCATATTTACCTCTATGTTCGTTTCCGTTGTAGAGGATTTAGCATTTGCAACCAAAGATTTTGAAGAATGCAATGTTGGGAGTTCTACCACGCCAATGTTCATAAGGGGTCTTGTTGTGGAGTTTGTTGATGAGGGAGCGATTTTGAGTAAAGCATGCTGTGTTGATAGCTTCTTCCCAAAAGTACTTATGCAGTTTTGCTTCAGCTATCATTGTATTCCCTGCTTCTATCAATGTTCTGTTTTTCCTTTCCACAACACCATTTTGTTGAGGAACTCCACCTGTTGAGAAGTTGCGATCTATCCCATGATCGTCGCAGTATCGAGCAACACCGTTGTTTTTGAATTCTGTTCCATTGTTGGATCGAACACTAACGATGTCATCTTGTTTTTGGGTTTGGAGCAGTCTAAATAGAGTGGTGAGAATGTCATAACAATTTTCTTTAGAGATCATCATTTCTACCCACGCATATCTTGAATAATCGTCCACCACAACTAGAGTATATTTGTTTCCTCTAATGCTTGCAGGGGTGACTGGTCCAAAGAGATCAATGTGCAGCAGTGGCAAACATCTTGAAGTTGAGGGATTTGTCTTGCTGGAGAAAGACTGCTTTAATTGTTTGCCAAGTTGACACGCAGCGCACTTGTTTTCATGATGATCAGTAACCTTGGGAAGTCCTTTGACAAGAATATCCCTGCTGAGTTTTGATAGATATTTGAAGTTCAAGTGACTCAAGCGCTTGTGCCATAGCCAACTATTTTCGCTCACACTTTTAGCTACAAAACAAAGATTAGTACTAGAGTTCATACTATGGAAATCAATGATATAAATATTTGTCTTACGATATCTCGTGAGTAGTATAGCTCCGGTTTTGCCATTCTTGATAGGAAATTGCGCTGAAGTGAAATGGCATTCTAATCCTTTGTCGCAAAATTGAGATATGGATAATAAGTTGTTCTTGAGTCCTTCCACGAGAGAGACTCTTTCAATGCACACTTTGTCTTTCTTGAGCTTTCCATATGCAACAACTTGACCTTTGTTATTATCACCAAATGTTACTGAGGGACCTCTTTCTTCATGAACATCTTCAAGTAAGGATTCATCACCAGTCATGTGTCGTGAGCACCCACTGTCGAGAATCCATTCATATGTTCTAGCTTTTGAAGATCCAGCCATGAAGCAAAGAATCTAAAATATAGACATTTAAGTAGGTCCCCTTTATTCTTTTTCGGGTCCTAGAGTTAGCAACTTTTGATGACCCACTCTTGCTTGACCTTAAGATTTTTAAGTCCTTTGGCATTGGGAGTGAATCTCAAAAGGCATTCCACGGCTTTGTGTTCAGAACAATCACAAATAGAACAATGATGAAAGCCACCAATCACGTGAGTTTTCACAAACTCCTTACTTTTCTTAGGGATATCATTCTTCTTGGGTCATATGAATTTGCCTTAACAAAATTTTTCTTTTGAAATTTTGGTGCGCTTTTTCTAGGAGCGCGCATAGGGCTAGGAGGCGCATGGCGTTGATGCGCATGGCTCCTAGGCGCATAATGTTTTCTTGTAGAAGGAGCGCGCCTTGTTTCAAGAATTATTTTGCTAGAGGAAGATTCATCTGTAGCTACTTCCTTCTCTTTAGCATTCCCAAATTGTTTCATTGGGTAGACATAATGGAATGTTTGTCTCTTGACTGGTTCCTATCTTTTACCCATTGAAATAGAATGTTTTTCCTTGGGAATTTCACAAGTTTGCTGAGGTGTAATTTTACTTTCTCTTTTAGCGCAGACCTCACACTTAAAGTTCTCACTAGTTGAAGTGAATCACAAGCTGCTTTTATCACCACTGGCTTTTTGGGACTCAAAGATACTATCCACAGTGACACGAGAATTGGACCACTCATTTGTAATATTTTTAAGATCAGTAATTTGAGCAACCAATTCATCGTTTTGAACATTAAGTATATAGTTCTGTTCTGTTAGATAGGTGTTTTTAACAATAAGAGGAGTCATGCTCTTTATCTGCTCATTAAGGAGGGTGAGTTCTGATTTTAGAAGAGATTTCTCGGTCTTAAGCTGAGAAGTTTCATCACATGATAGTGCTAAAGCTTCCTTCATATCACTAAATCGACTGATTACCTTTTCAGCCTTTTTGAACAATTTTTCTTGCTTTTCAATGTCCTCATCATGATTGATTTTTGGAATTGGTTCAACTTGTGGTCTGATGTAGTTGCCTTTTCTGAAGTTGCTTCTTGCGCTCAGATCACATCTAGAAAATAACAATCCACCATCGCTTTAAGCTGGAGTAAGACATCCTTGTTCAATGAGCTCATTGATGGTTGGTCCTTTCTTCTTTTTCACCTCTTGAAAACCTGCAGATTTCTTGATAGGTTTATTCAAGACATTCATATCAGGAACATCTTTGGAGTAGTCATCATCTGAATCATAAGCATCGAATTCATCATCCTTTGCCACCAAGCACACGAGTCCATCATCAGAATCTTTATCGCTTTCTTCCGAGTCTGTTTCAATCCATGTATTGCGCTCAGTTGATGGAGATTCTTCTTCAGCAACCATTCCTTTATGACGATTGAATTTGTGAGTGTGGTTGCTCTTCTTCCGCATGTACTCGAACTTGGGAATTGGGCAGCCCGATGCAAAATGTCTTGGTTTCCTGCAATTAAAACAAACAAGATCTTCTTTTCTTTTGGAATCACTACTCCTTGTGAACTTTTGGGGTCAGAAGTTTTCTCAACATATGCTGGCGCAGGTGCTTCTTCCCTTTGCGCCACCATAGCAATGGCTTATATTTTCCTTCAGTTTCACTTATACGCTGAAGTTTGAGTTCATAAACTTTGAGAATTGTGTAAAGATTTCTGAGTGTCCAAACATCTAAAGTTCCACGTCTTCAAGAGTGCTAGATTTATGCAGATATCTTGATCCAAAAGCAGCGAGAAAATTAACATTCAATTCTTTATTGGAGAACTTCTTTCCAAGTGAAATACAGAGATTAATGATTTCACAAAATCGTTCATAAGTTTGTTTTAAAGATTCACCGGGGAGTTGAGATAAATTGTTGAATATCTTTTGAACTTCGTATCTCTTGTTCTCCTTGCACACAGTGTCTCCTTCTATATGCTCTTCAATAGCATCCCATAATTCATTGGCTGTAGCACAATGCATGACTTGTTGTTTCATAGCCGTGCTTAGAGTGCTTAGGAGAATGTTTCTTGCTTTCCCATCATTTGCAACTCTTCTGATTTCTTCTTCAGTCCATTCTTCTTTGGTTTCTTGATAGAAGGTTGAGCAGCGTTGGTGCGTGGATTTGGATTCTCTTTCATAGGGATGTAAGGTCCATAAACCACGGTGTCATGAATCCTTTCATCGATTGATGTGAGATGGGTCAGAATGCTGAATTTCCACACGTCGAAATGATCTTTATCGAAGACTGGAACATGTGTGTAGTTAGCATTTGCCAAAGGTTTTGAGTTTGCCATATCGAATCGGCACCCAAGCTTTTAAGCTTGAAAAACAAAAATGTTTTATATATGTGTTTGCTCTGATACCACTTGTTGGTCCCAAAAGGGCAACAAGGGTATGAAAAATGCTAGAGGGGGGGGGGGGGTGAATAGCATTTTTAAAATTCTTTTCAAACCCTTTTGCAAATCAATAGCAAATGCGCACAACTCTTAATTTGGCTAAGTATAGCGCGCAGCAAGAGTGTGAAATGCACAGCGGAAAATTAAAGCAATCACTTATGCGCAGGTCTATGCGCAGAAGTGTAAATACGCACGCACTAGGTTTTAGTTTAAAGAGTGGCGCAAAATGGAACTAAGGCAGAAAGCACACAAACACAATGAAAACAATGCAAGACAATCTACAAAGATCAAACAAAGAAATATATCAGAAAAGCTTAAATGTAGAATGAAAAGCACAATAAATAGACAAGCTATTTGGAGAGGTTCGATTAGGAAAAGATCTACGTCCTCTACCAAGGTGGTTAGTCTTGGATTTCTAATGGAGATCTTATTATGAGATAGTGTTACAAGTTACAACGATTGAGAACAAAACTAACTCAAAGATCTATAATCTATGAAAGAACAAATCCTAGACAATATCCGGTGTATCTCTAGAAGTATGATCGATGAGATCAGAACTTCAAGAGGAGTGTGTGTGTGTCAGAAATCTGGGCTCTTTAAATCTAAGAGATGGGGAGCACAAGATTCTAGTGTTACAAGGATTCAGGATCTGGGCTTGGTAAAGTATGAAGGTATGAAGGTTGTTCTTGAGAATTCTGGAAATGAGCAAGCAATCTTCAAATCTTCAAAGTTTCTTTCTGAGAGCAAAGCACAAGCAGCTTGGAAAATGAGGAAGAGCGGGCTATTTATAGTGAAGCTTACTAGCTGTTGGAGCTCTGAGCACGAACGATGTGATGGCACAATGTGATTGGTGCGCAGGTGTCCTTTATAGCCGTTGGAGACAGACTTCAAACTTCTTTTAGAAGGGTGACAGCTGTCTTCTTTTCGAATTTCAAACATGAGGCGTGTATCCATCTACGTGTATGCTGAGTGTGCTTGTTTTGTTGTATGTACACATCAGCACTTTGGCTCATTCCAAAAACGTACCTTGACTTGACGCTTTCCTAGCTTGGAGAAGATGAGATCAGGAAATGAGAGAATTGACTAAGGTAAATCTGCGCGTGCATGGAGACCATGCGCATTGAGTGCGCAGATGGGTACTACGCATGAAGGTCATATGCATCACACTTAGTCATTTGCAAGTGAGACCTCAAATTTAAAGTAAAAGCCCTAACCACTAAGCCTAGTCTATAAGGACTTAGCTAAAAATTGAAGTTATAAAACTTCTTACATAGGGTCCTAAAGTCCTTGAAATAAATTCAGGTGATGGTATCAATCAATTCTAACATAAGTAGGAGGGTTAAGTAATAAGCATACCCAACAGTCACACACAATTAGAACGAATCCTAAAGGACTTAATTGGAATCTGGGTCGAAGGGCCTTTAAGGGATTTTTAGGAATTTAGAGGAGAAAACAAGAAAACTGGAAAAGCTGGAGGGTCCGGTCGAACCTATGTAAGGACCCAGTCGGACCTTGCATAGGACCCGGCCGGACCTCCTATAAGACCCGGGCGGACCTATTCGATTTTTGCCTGAAACTTTCTTAATCCGATTTCTTGCGGTTTTGACCACTTGTTACCTATTTGGAATAGGAGAAACAAGTATAAATAACTCCTCTAGTTTCCCTAATAAGTCTTATGCATATTGTGAGCCTCCAAAGAGTTTGAGAGATTTATTTCTTGTTCTAAGATCCCTAGATCGAAGAACAAGAACATCACATAAATTCCATATAGTTCTAAAACAATTGTGAAAGTGTGTTTCACAATTTGGTCTAGCAACCAAGATCAAGAAGCGTTCTTGATATTCGTTCGAGGTGTGGATACCAATAGAGGGTGAAGCTTATCACCTCCATAGTTTGTGTTCTTGCTTTTGTTCGTGATCAAGTTTCAAAGTTCCACCAATAATCAAGGTTGTTAATCAAAGGCTTCAAGGGTTAGTATTCCAATATTCATTATACAAGTATTTGATTTAATCATATGAATGGATCTATGAACTTCAGGTTTCCATGGATATTTTAAATGCTTTATTCCGCTGCGCATGTTTATAGGAAACCCAACACCCGGCCACCCCAACTTCCTCACCCACCTCCCCTCCTCCAGTTCCGGACCATCACTACTCGCTTATCTCATGGAATTATCAAACCCAACCCCAAGTATGCTCACCTCTATCTCCTCACCTCCCCCACAAGCCTTCCCACCACCACCAAGAAAGCCCTCTCCATTCCTCATTGGCGTGATGCCATGCTTACCAAGCTCTCACCAACAAACAAATTTGGTCCCTTGTCTCTCCCTCAGCCGCCCACAATGTCATTGGTTGCATATGGGTTTTTCGCATCAAATATAACCCTGACAACACCATTCAGAAATACAAAGCCCGCCTTGTCGCCAATAGCTTCCACCAACAACCCGAAGTTGATTATTCTGAAAACTTCAGCCCGGTTGTCAAACCTGCCACTGTTCTGTTGGGTTTTTCACAATCATGTGCAGCGGAATAAACCCAAAATCCTAGATCCGTTCAAGATGATTAAATTAATACAGAGGTGAATTTAGAATACTAACCGTGTTGATGATTTAAAATTTTCGGATCTTGAATCTTTGTTCTTCGCGCTCTTGAATCACGATCGCATGAACACGCCTTGAATCAATGAATCACGAACTTGGAGGAGTTGAGATCAACGCCCTATATGTGTATCCACACATGAATGAATATTAAGAGCGCTTCTTGATCTTGACTGATAGATCCAAAGTGGCTATATGAAAACTAGGGTTCTTGTTCATGAGGAAGAAGAAGACAAGTTTTTCTCTCTTGGAGGCTATCAATTATGATTACAATAATCACTTATGACCTAGGGTTTTGAGAGGGGTATTTATACTTTTTAATCCCAACTAGTTTAGGTTTAAAAGTCTTATTCCCGTCAAAAATCAAAATCCCGTCAGGGAAAAGGTCCGGCCGGGTAGCACCAAGGGTACCGGGTATGGACAAGGGTCCGCTCGGATCTCACCAAGGTCCAACCGGGTCATGCCCTTGGTCCGCCTGGGTCCCTTTCCTGTCGCGAATCTCCATTAAAATCCAATTTTAAGACTTTCCAATTTAGTCATTTTTGAATTCGTTCTTTTGTGTGTGACCCCATAGGATTATATTACGTTCAATGTGATCAAAACCATTTGATAACATAAATCATGAACGGACTCTAGCAAGCCATCATGATTACCCAATTAATAAAACTTCGTCAAAGTTCGTGAATCCTTTATAGAACATATCACAATCCTTTTGTCCACGATGTCATTGAGCGTAAGCCATGGTCAATGGTCAACTTACAATTTTCAATGCTTTTCTCGATTCCAAATAGTTGATAATATAAATGGCATTGATCATATCAATTAATTTGAGCACGGCCATGCATTTTATCAATACTATTCATCGAGGGGCCCACACTTGACATCTCTCACGAAGAAGGACAAATTCCATCTTGACTTATTATACTTCCCTACATAGCTTTGATCATGCCAGTCATATCATTTATAATTACTTGGTTAAGAGTAACATTTGAATATGTCAAACATGATCTCCAATATGCCATGCTTATTATATCAGGGACGGAGATTATTATAATAAACATGCAAAATATATAATAATCAAGTTTGTTATCTCTATACCAATGACAACATGATGTAAGGTCTTTCTCAAGGGCCTAGGACATAATATCCAACAATTTAATGGTAGACTATTATAATAAGCATGGCATATTGATTGAAACCTCTTGTACGGATACACCACAACAAAACGGAGTTGATGGATTGATTTTCATATGTATAATAAGTCAAGATGGGATTTGTCCCTCTTCGCAGAGATATATGCTTAGGCCACTCGATGAGTGAGATTGATGATAGTGCATGGCCATGCCCAAATTAATTGATGTTATCAATGTAATTTGCTCATATCAATCTACTCAAGATCGAGAAAACATTGGAAAACATAAGTTGACTTGGACCATGACTTATGTCCATATGATATCACGTGACAAAGGGATTGTGATATGTTCAATTAGGAAACTTTGGACTTTCAAAGTCATACTATTTGGGTAATCATAATGGTGTGCTAGAGTCCGCTTATGACTTACGGGTTCTGAATGGTTCGGATTCGTTGCCAATTTAGTATAATCCAATTGGGTCACACACAATAGAATGAATTGAAAAGGCTAATAATCTGGAAACTGAAAAACTGGTTTGGTACGGCTCCATAAGAGGAGTACGGCTCCAATGGAGCCGTACGGCTCCTTATCTCAGTCCAGACCAGATTGTTCAGTCTTCTTGTCTGACAATGAATCTTGAGCCCAATATAAACACAATAATCAAATAAGCAAAATAATTCCTAAGAAGAAAGCGTTTCATCATCATCAAGCCTTGGATCTAGCAATCAATCAAGAATGTGTTCTTGATTCCGTTCGACGTGTGGATACCGATAGAGGGTGTTTACTTTAGCACCTTAAGTCCGTGTTCATGGATGCAATTTTCAAGGATTAGTATTCTTTCATCTTGTATTTAATTTAATTAACATGGACGGATCCGGGCTCATGGGTGTTTGATTTCATGTTATTATTCCGCTGCGCATGATGCATCAAAACCCAACATAAATGTGATTGAAATTCAGACCCATTATCACTTCGAACCCTTTTGATTTATTTTCCAAATTGAGTATAAATCATGTTGCAAAACATAGTGAGGTACTTGTGCACACCTGACTTATATTTCATGAGAAATACCCATACACCCCTACTAAAATCATCAATATTAGACATAAAATAATGTACTCCAGAAAAAGAATGTACTCCGGAAAGAATATTAGTGCACAATTTAGATCTTTTGTAAGTTAGCTAACTGAAAGTAGATTGCACTTGAAATCCGAAATGTTTAAAACATGAACAATTTTTAACCCATTTATTAGATTTGCGCTACCCACGCCCTTCACGGGTATAGTATCTCCATTAGGTATTCTGACTAGCATTGAATCTTCGGGTTTTCGCCCATTTTGCAAGATAGTAGCATCACAAGTTATATGCTCACTTGCACCTGAATCAATTATCCAAGTAGTCATATATCCTATCTTACCTGCAATGTTTTCTACTGGATTGTCCGCCAAGTTTTCACCATTCATCTGGGCATTAAAGTATTGTACTAGCTTGGCGAAATTGGCTACTGACAAACCCGGAATAGGGATGTCCTCACCGGTTGCTAATTAGGCAGATTTTCCTGGGCCTCCTTTGTCTTTGCCTCCGCTGCTTCCTCCCTTCTTCTTGCCGGCTGGATACCCAATAAGTTCATAAAAATTCTCAATTGAGTGATTGTTAGTACCCAACCTGAAAATGAGTTATTAGGCATTCTAGAACTCACAAGGACCTCCCAGGTATTTACTAACTGCGCAGGACTTATCCAGGATTTCCTGAAAAGCCCAGATAAGGAGATATTGATGACCTGATCGGATGAAGCCGCAAAGATAGATGTTATCTAATCATCCTCCAGAGTCCAGATTGATCAGAGCATTGGGAACCGAGCAAACCGTTTGGACCGGCCGGGTGGCCAGTCAGGGAAGGGCCGGGCGGCCACTCCTTCCGGGTTAGAACCCTATAAATAGGTGACCTCAGTTCATAATTTCGACACACAATTCTCTCCCCCGAGTTCTACAATCTAAACTATAGACATAACTCTCTCTCTCAGCCTTTCTAGCAATCCTGAAGTTCTGGCAAATCCGCGCTAGAGGTTCGACTTCGTTCTTGTCAAGATTGGTGAGAATTCTACATGTTTTCTTAGTTTAGATCTGATTTATGCTAGTTTCATTATGTTTATACATCTATATTCATATGATTCATAACGTGTTCTTTACGTTCTTACTAGAATTCATAATATGCTCTATGACTAGGGTATCGATATTCATGCTTATGTGTTTACTTTATACATGTTCCATGATGTTCTTATTACTATGTTAGATTGAACATGCTAGATCTAATGTTTTAATCCCTACTTATAATGCATAGCCGATGATGATCCACGCGATCTAGGAACTACTTCTAAACCCTAAACTTTAGGTAATTATTCCCATGATCAGTAAATCTCCAAGGATGAATATGACGAATACACATTGATCTTATCAATGGTATAATCACTATTCTAGGATGTGATCATCTTGTATGATTCTTTCTCCTCCCCCTTCATTATGCATGATCCCGCTTCTTCTCTCTATTCCGATTATGTACGAACTACGTCAACCTGAGCTTATCATCACGAGAGGAACGTAGGCAATCTTCAGATCCGGTCTCAATCACTAACACACTACTAACACATTCATCATGATAGAAAGTCCGATCTATCTGCGATAGGAGTGATAACTTGATATTCTTCTCTTGTCGTAACTTGACCCTCGAACCCTCTCTGTTAGCTTTTTTCTCAATGTTTTAGCTCGATAAAAATAACGTGGTGACTCTTAATAAGGTTAAATGCCAACTTGAATATCCTAATCCCATAGAAAATATATATATAAATAAATAAAAGAAAGACTTCCCGTGCGTCGCCCGCATTTTCGGAAAGGGGTATTCACAATGGCGACTCTGCTGGGGACTAGCTTTGAACATCTTCAAACATAGAGGGTCAAACTTTCGTCAATATCATGATTGTACTTACTTGTTCTTCCCCCCCCCCGTACTTTATCTCTTGTAAATACAAAAACTCTCTGTTTTCTCCCTAAAAAATAACTAGTTGTTACCCGCACACTACCACTAGGTCCGTGTCACTCTGCACACCCTACTGGATACTCCGCTGAGTGCACAAATTTTGGTGATCCTGTCCCCTCTATCTTCGTGGCACCCGGGCATCTAACTCACTGTTTTCACTTGTGAAGCAGTCGAGGTTAATCCCTTGTTCATTTCTAAAACCATGCACTCACAGAGTCTAGGACACTCCAAAGTTGACCGGTTGGTTTGACTAGCTTTTCTTTATAGACAATTAACGTGTTGTTCATGCCATCATCCGTTAAGTCTTTAATGAGTCGAGATCCTTCGAGAGAAAAAAGCACAAAAAATGAAATTCCCTACAAGGGTGTGCATATGGTAAGCCGAGTGATACTCAAGGATCTCAACTCGTTAAAAACTTAACGGAAGTAACATAAACGTTACATTAAATGCCTTTAAACAAGGGTTAGTCGCTAGGATCCGTTAGATCTGTGGAAGTCGCTTTCCCTATAGGACCCTCGCCCAAATTGTCCGTTTGGGAGGTGCAATTGTAGACACCCCATTTTGAACTCAAATTTATGATTACACTACTCTTGTGTCTTGCCTTTGTGTTTGGATGAAAACTCCTTGACCTTCCCAATCCATAACTTAACCCCCAAACTCAAGAATCTCACGGTCCGTGTTCCGTTCAACAACACGGTGGCGACTCTCAAATCAGAAAGGTAAAGCGGGAATTCTTCTCGGGTGCAAACAGCAATACAGGTTAAAAATGAGGGTCTATAGACGTAGTGATGACCTCCACTGATCCAGGTTTTGTAGATAGTAACCCAAGAAGGGGTACCCCTTCCAACCATTAGGACTAATAATACATTGTTTTGTAAATAAAAAAATACATTGCATGAGCCTTGTCCCGTCCTAAACCTCTCGTCCACTACCTCTACAAAGAAGCAAGTTTGGGTCCGTTCTGGTGGTCGTCTTCAACGGTCAAGAACTCCACAAGCTCAGTCTTCAGTCTCGGCATCAGCGATGTCTCCATCATCAGAGCCTACTACTCCTAATGTCTCCACCCTCGCCAGTCTCTGCTTCTGCCGATCCAGAAATTGCCGCCAGTATCAAGCCCTCAGACATTCCGCCACCTCTCCATGCTTTCTTCACCAACCTCATGCTACAGATCTCCAAGCTTGTGGATCGAAGCAAGTCTTTAGAAAGGGTCAACCAAGAGCTCAAAGATCATCTTCATACTGAGATGAAGAAGAAAGGTGTGGAAACTAGCTTCCACAATGAAGAAGTAATCTTCGTCCAAGATGAAGAAGTGCATGTCACCTACCCTTCCAACGAGGGTGCTATCCCTCTCAAGATGCCCAACTACCAAAGGGTCCCTCCTCCTGATTTTGGTACTAATGCCACATCTAGCAAGGGTCCATATGAGCCGTCACCAGACTTGATGGGTAGTTACTTGACCTCTACCAAGTTGCCACCGCCTTCACTACCGTTGAGTATCGGTGTCGCCGTGCCCACAGTCTCCACTACTTCTCCCGCTGATCAAGCCTATGGTAGCACATATTTCTCCAATCACCCTCTAGTGGTTGCCATGCAAGAACATATCCGCAAGCTATCTGACACAGTCTCCAAGCAATCCGCTCCAATAGTCAAAACCATTGACCCAAGGAATGTGGGTGCTCTACCTAGAGACTTCAAGATGCCGAAGGTCTCTACATTCCATGGTATTACTTGTCCCAAGACTCATCTCGACAGTTCTGTGCTAGCCATGAGAGCCCGTGACTGCACCAACGAGCAAATGGCCCGAGTCTTCTACACCACTTTGGACGGAATCGCTCTCCGATGGTTTTTGAGTTTGGACCCCTCCGAACGAGAGACATGGGAACAAATCACCACTACTTTCTGCGAGAAGTATCAGTCAAACCTAGATTGGCACGTCAACCGCACTGATTTAAAGAACACCATGCAGAGGCCCGACGAGCCTATCTATGACTTCTACAAGAGGTGGAATCACAAGCTAGCAGAAGTTCAATACCCTCCTAAGGCAAAGGAACAAAAGAAAATATTCTTTAAGTGCTTGTTGCCCGAGCTTAGGGTGGCGATTGGTAATGGTTACTTTCCCGATCTGCGGGAAATGGTAGATGCTAGGGTCAGACACGAAGCCGGCATCACTGGTGTTGTTAAAGAAACTGCCAAAAGCGGAAATACCTCATTCCGCTACAAAGCTCCGACAAATGCCGCTCCTAAAGCTAAAGAAGTGGCCGGTCAAGTGAGCATGGTCCAAGACAACTCTGCCTTCGATGTCCAAGCAGTTACTAGCAGCTTCCCCCGAAAGGAAGACAACTTCGATGACATCGGCATGCCCATTAGCAAAGTCTTTGAAGTATTGATAAAGAAAGGTTTGATCAAACCAATCGAGAACTTTGAACCATTTAACAAGAAGGTTAATCTCGATGCAACCAAGTTCTACAAGTACCACAAGTACATCGGCTATACAACCGACGACTGCGTGCAACTCAAGCGTGTCATCCAAAAGCTCATAGCCGATGGAAAAATTGAGAAGCCTAAAGGTCCGAACACCATAGCCAACCCGCTCCCTAACAACGGTGGAGTCAACATGGTCGAGCTCATCGGAGGTGACATTGGTATTCTAGAAATGGTAGATGCCTTCGCCGAACTGGGGCTAGACATGAATGCTCTATTCGGAGGACTAGTCAAGATTGGGGTGATAACTCCGTTGGAACGCGGATTCCAATGGCCCAAGCATGGTTGTGACATGTCTAAGTTTTGCTATTACCATAGAGTATCCGGACACACCAACAATGAGTGCTTCACCATTAAGCAAGTCATATAGAAGTTCATCAAGGACAATATCATCGCTGACCCAAGGAAGATCATCGCCATGGATGTCAATATGGTGGAAATTGATCAAATCACCATGCTAGAACTCGAGGACTGCATCGATCAATTGAATATATCCATGAAGAAGTTTCTCCGTGACCTTGTGAACAAAGGGCTCCTCTGACAACTCAAGGGATATTCTATGCACATGGGAAGCAATGTATGGAAATACTGCCACTACCATCAAGCCACTGGACATAGAACAAGAGAGTGCTTCGCCCTGAAGAAGGACATCTTGAAGCTCATCCATGAAGGTTCTCTCAAAGACCCTAGACTCTTTTTAGATGAATATAGTATAGCAACAAACATTGGTGATCTAGCCGAACCTATTATGGCAGACTCCGAGTTTTGTAGTGATGATGAAATAGGATGTACTTCAAAGTTTATTAATGATAGTCATTCTTCTTGTTATATGCTGTCATTAGATGAACTATCTTTAGAAGCTTCTCTCTTACGAGATTGCGACTCCGGTCCACTCTAATCTCCACTTAAATCTCCACCACTATCTATAGCTGAAATCTTCGCAGAATCCGTAAAGATACCACAGTCTCCATACGACACACGAGCAAAAATCAACCTACTCACAAGGTTCGGAGAGATCTATCAGTCAGACCCCAAGGGTATGAATAAGGTCTTCAACAAAGAGTCAGAACAAGAAGACCCTGAGAAAGAGGATCCCATCCTTACACATCTTAAGCAAACCCAAGCTCACATCTCCCTGTGGTCTTTACTCACCTCATCTCTAGCTCACCGCCAGATGCTTGAGAAGAACTTGGCAGCCACTATGGTTCGATCGGACACTACTCCTGAGAATGTCACACAAATGATCGGAAACATTCACTTCGGGAATATCATCACCTTTTCAGAGCTCGATGAACCTCCTTTTGTCATTGATCATAATGAACCTCTGCATATCACAGTCGAAATCAGTGGGAAGAAAATCCCTCGAGCCTTTCTAGACAATGGATCCGCCATCAATGTACTACCGTCACGAATGATGGATGTGGTGGGTATAGATGCAACCACTCTAAGACCCTTCAAGCAGAAAATCAAGGCTTATGACTCCACATGCAAATCTGTGTTGGGAATTGTTACCCTGACTATCTCCGTGGGGGCGCAAACTCTGTCTACGGATTTCCAAGTGATCGACATACCATCCTCCTTTACCTTCCTGCTAGGATGCCCTTGGCTTCACAAATCTAATGCCATTCCATCCTCCTTGCATCATTGTGTTAAATTCCAGTCAGGGAATGAGGTGCCAGTTATCTACAGCGACCTAGTAACAACTCAAGGCACCGACACGAAAGGAGTACATGTGTTATAGATTCAGCATGAGGAAGATCGCCGACTCTTCAGCGGGTTCGAAATAGTGGCACAAGCTCAGATATGTGATAACGATCTCACCAGAACTTCTGACAAAGTGCAACCCGTCTATAAGATACTCTGAAACATGGGCTTCATACCGGGGCTGGGCTAGGTAAGCACTTACAAGGACCCACAGAGCTAACATAGGAGGTAGACCACAGAGGCCTGTTCGGGCTAGGGTACGTACTTACTCCCACTGACAAAGTAGAGCAGAAGCAGATAGAGGTACTCAAGAAGAAGCAACTCCCTTACAAGAAGTCAGACATGAAACCTTACCGTCTGTCCCTCAACAGTTACTACGTTAAAGAAGGTGAAGAGTATTCAAACTTTGAGTTCACAGAGCTATGGTTCGACCACAACGACAAGCTACAAAAAAGCTTTGAAATCTTTAGAGATGTCGAGTTTGACCGGGCTAATCTAGAACTAAAGCACATAGAACCTCGAAAGACTACTGGCAGAGTTACTGCCATCCAGAACGAGTACTGCATCAAGGTGAACAAAGACCTGACTTACGATACTGAGTTCGTGTCACTCGATGAATCATTAGTCGGCTAAGCTAAGGAAACAGAACCATGGGACGGCCAAGATTTGTTCAAGCACTTGAGCCTAGAGGATGACATTGTGGCTGTTATTGAATACGGACCTGTGACTACTACTATCGAGAATCTGGGGATGGCCAACTCACCCCCTAGAGAGTCAATTTCCCCTAGGTCAGTCAGGTCCCCTTTTCTCACTTATGAGTTCATGTCTCCGTCTAAGTCTAATGACCTCAAGTCAAAAGACTACAATGTAATCGCAAACACTGTCTTTCCTCGTGCATTAATTAAAAGTCTCGATCTTTCCGAGTATCTCGCTATAGCCACTCTTATAAATGATAAATTAACCAATCACCTTAATGATATACAAATATTTAATAACAATTCATTAAAAGAGGCAGACACAAATGAACTAAATGACAAATACATCCGAGAAATATCAGAGCAGGTTATTAATCAAAGATAAAATCGAGCCTAAGCTGCCAATGAGGTGTTAATATGTGTGAATTTGGGAAGACAAGAATGGCCGAAGTGGACTCAGATTGGGAGCTTCTTTCAAGACGAAGAGCGAGAAGTGCTGATCAAACTGCTCAGAGAATATGATGACGTTTTTGCATGGTCCTGTGACGATGAGCCAAACAGAAATCAGGAACAAATAGCAACGCCAGACATTGGGTCAGTTAGACCGAGGCCACAATCAGTCAAGCCAGAATGGTCACCATGCATGGCAATAAGGATAGAGACACTGTTACAGATGGACTTCGTCAAACCATACAATGGCCGAAATGGTTACTCGGCATCATCTCCGCAAAGAAGTACGAATGAAAAGTGACGGTCCATATAGACATCATGAGTCTCGAAGAGACAAGGCCCAAGCATGACCTTCCACCATTTGACATAGACTCACTGTTAGAAGACACCGAAGACAGAGATGTTCGATCGTTCCTTGAAGGTTTCCCCGGTAAAAATCGGATACCCGCCACAGCACAGACAGACGAGAAAATACTCTTTCACACGCCATGGGGTAGTTATTGTCACGCCAACAGGTTCCTAGAATGGAAAGACATTTGTATCTCTTACCACATGATAACAGGATCGCCAACAGATACAGACGTCTACATAGATGACCTGGTGTTGCACTCCAAAAGACCCTACGGCTGACACATCGAAGATTTGCGAAAAGTCTTCAACATTCTGAGAGGTCAGAAAATTCTTCTGGATCTATCAAAATGCAGATTTGGTACTATTCAGACAAAAGCTCTAGGGTATAGATTGGGACAGAAATTCGAAGCCGACCCCGAGAAAGTCAGAGAGTTAATAAAAATGTCATCCCCTCGTCAAGAGAATGAAAGGACCAAGCTCATAGGCCTACTACATTATGTCAGTCGCCTCACAACGGCAAGAGACCCGGTCCTCAAGGAATTACAGAATTTCTCAGAAGAAGTTTGGAATCAGAAATGTGAATTGGTCCTAACTCAACTAAAGAACCACTTAGCAAATATCCCGTCCCTACGGCCGATGCACGGGAGGTTCGAGTCACAGAAGGGAGCCCCTATCATTTTTCAACATTGCACAAGCTCGGATCTAACGTTGGGCCTCATGTTCAAAGCACTTAAGAAAATGGGTAAACCACAGCCGATGCAAGGATCTGGTCTTACTCCGACACTATAGATTTCCGAACCAAATAGAATGTGTTCCTACCACCAGAATAAAGAGCATGGTACGGACGACTGTCAAGAGTTGAAAGAAGAGGTCTGACTACTCGTCGAGACGGGTCGTTTAACCAAGCAGAATGAAGATTGGGTGTACACGGACAACAATGGCCTCCTCCCAGTTAAGGTTTACAATCTCCACCACTACAACAACTAACCACTACGGTCCTTCCCCATCAAGTGGTTCTCTCCATCAACGGTCTTCTACAACAGCCGTCCTCCCTTGTAAAAAAAAAAATAAAAAATTATTATGATTATTACTTTTCTCTCTTTACTTCCCCTCTTCTATCTTCCCTTTCTCTAATCAGAAATGAACTACGGTGACCTGAGCCCCTTAGCCTTACTTGTAAAAAGGGAACATAGGCAGCCTTCAAAGGTGCGGTCTCAAAAATAAATAAAAATCCAAATCTGGTTTGAGCAAAATTCGAATAAAGCAAACAATCTGCTTATAACTAAAGCAAAATCTCTATTTCTACAAGTCACTACACGTTAACATTTATTTGATGATTCTAAGATCGAAAAAGCCTGCGAATAAATAACCTGCTATAAAATTTAAAGAAACTAAAACAAATTAAAATCTAAACTATGTGTCTGCGACGACTGTGGTTGGATACTCGAAGTCACTCCTCCTCCTCTTCCTTCGGCTTCTTGTCTCTTCGTCCGCGTCTAGCCCGTCTAGTAGTATCTGCAAATAAGTCCTTCCTCAACTGATTCACCCCTGTTGGGCCTTCTTTCTTTCTTTTCCTCTCAATAGGTGCTAGCTAGGCCAACTCGGTCTCCACCTCCCGTCGTACATTCTCGTCCTCCGTCAAGCGTTTGCTCGAGAAATAAGGGAACACCACCCTACGTCTCAGTTGTCTCAGAGTCTGTCCCATATTCCCTAAGGTTGTCTGGTACCAGTCCAAGTATTCTCGAGACATAAGTATGTCACATGGTCGCTGTATACATAGAGTGCTGGGCATGAGAGCATAAGACCAGCACCGCTCCAAGAGCACTGCGACCCCAGCAGTCATGGAGATTATCCTGGAAATGAACCTACTACAAGTATCGTCCCATTAAGAAGGTATAATCTAAGGTATCCCATACTGACGACACACCCGTACTGCGTAGTAGTAAGTAGTCTCATCAAAGGCAGGGACCTGAATCATGCAGAGACCGCTCTAAGCCCACCGTGCTCTGATAACCCCCCAATGAGGTACCATCCATTTGATCTGAGCCTTACTCATCTGTGCCATATATGTCACCCATGCAGAATGAGCTATCCCTGCAAATCACTGCTTTATGCGCTTACTCTGGCAGACCCAAGGTGATACTGGCCCGACAGGTTCTTCCAAAACTCGTAACCTCTCCTGTAACCACAAGGTTAACAGTCGGGTACTTCCTCTGGTCATCTTTCGAGCTCCTGAAGCCAACTCTCCAATACCGTGCAAGGTCTCCCCCAGCAAACAGAGAACAATATTGCTATTGGCCTGAGCCTGGTCTACCAAGTCGAGACAACCCATCATAGCCACTCCTACATAAGGTGGAAATAGTAGTGAGGCAAATAGACAAAGAGTCAAATAGTCCAGAGCCGTGTCAGACTCAACCATGCTATTAATGAACCTGATGGGAAGCCCACAAAGGTCAACATCACCATCCAACAGCAAACCCCTAGCCTCTACAACAGAAATCCTTAGCAGTTGGGAAACCCGAAGTTCTGCAGGCACTTGGTACTATGGCATGGCTACCCTATCTGTCACTCTGGAAACACAAAGGGCTACAAAGTCTTCATATATGGGGGTGATTTCATTATAAGAGAAGTTGAAGACATGCTTCTCATTGTCCCAGAACTTGACAGCAGCACAGATTTAATTTTCATCAGACTTAACCCTGAACAGGGACCAAAGGCACTGAATCCTGAATCTCCTATCAAAGTTTGCACGGGTTGTCTTCGAAAGCTTCCTAACCCAGATCTTCAAACTCTTAATGAAGTATTGTTGTCTCTCCTCAGAAATTCTAGGGTGTCTATCCATCAGAAGGGCGTGGAAGGATCAAAATCTAGAGCAAAAGGAAGAAAAACAGCTGTCTGCTTCGTCTCTCTGTGAGACTGCTGATTAAATAGGGTAGGGAGTTCAAGTCCTGATCGTACAAAAAAATATCTGACGAAAATCGTGTCAGACCAGGGATTAGCCGCGCGGCCAGTCCTTCCCTATGGTTAGCCACGCGGCCATATAAGCCATTCCGTACAGATGCGCAAGTCTGTCCCCGTCAAACATCGGAATGGACCCATCTCAGACGTTTTGAAGGTCCCGAATCACAAAGGAGGTCCAACAAAGAAGGTGGAACTACCTGACAATGTGTATAATCCCTATCTTACCCCTAGGGCTCATGCATTGTACTGAATGTAAAGACATGTAAATAAAATACTAATTAATACCAAAAGCAAATAAAATATCGTACATAAATATGTTTGTCTGTTCCTCTCCTCTCTCTCTAACAAAATTCAAGAAATAAAAGGACTACATCTAGTCCGAGTCAGAATCCTCGATGTCCACATCATCATCCTCTCCACCCTGCTCCGTACGGCGGGACCCACCAGCTCCCGAGCTCCTACTCCGAACAGACCTCGAACTCTCAGCCTCCGTGGGGGACCTCTCTCTACACTGAGCCAGGACCACATCATCCTAACGGCAGGTGCAAGCAGTGGCCAAGCTCCGGAATAGCCTCTCAAAAATATTTCCCCGGCGGACAGAGCGGATATAGGCCTCCCGAGTCACCTGGGACAGATAAGCACAAGTTCAGATACAAGTCTAAAGTGTGCGTGTGCAAGACAGAAATCAAAGGGTAATATACCATAGATCCAAGCGGAGGAAGTTGAGCCCCAGTAACCTCACCAGCCTCAGTCAGAGTCAGATCGAAGTCCACCTCGATACCACCCCGCTGCATCCGAATACTGTCAGGGAACCGTGTCATGTCCATACCATATCTAGCCCCTCTACTCGAGCTAGACAGATAGGCACCAGCCTGCCTCCTCGTCAATACCTACGGATTCAGCAGCACATGCTCCACAAACCACCCATAATCAGCCCCACTCTGGTACAAATGAGCCGGAGTCCTCACCCGGTAGTCACCACTCCTCCTCAGCCTAGCCAGATACATCATATCCCTTAGAGGCTCACTCGGGGCCCACAACATAGGATGTCTGCTATGCTACCTGCAGACTCTCTCGCCAAGGTTCATGGCATCCCCAGTCAACCCCGTCAAAAAGCAGCGGGAAGTAGTGAAATCCTAAGCCTGACCGACCCCTGCCAGCACCAGATCCGACCAAGGGAAGAACTGGAAGTCCTCATGCAGTGGACCACTTAACCTTGAGGTAAAAATTCCCAGATCGGGAGTCTTCCTGGCCTTGCCGCAGCCCTCCAACCGGTTGCTCTTTGCCCAGAACCTCATAACCGGGACCTCCTTGACCCCCTGCACGCCAAAGGGAGCAATATGGAATAGCTCATAGACACACACCTATGGAAAAAGGGCAGTATTTTAGTTTATACAGTTCTAATAAAAGACGGATATAGAATAAGGAAGCAAGTCAGAGACATACCTCAAAAGCAAACTGAAAGCAATCAAAAGATGAGGTACTAGACCTCGAGCAGACATCAAGGGCTCGGTACATCTCCGCCAGCCCAGCTCCGCCCCAAGAAACCTGACTCGCCTGCTCCAGATCAGCCAGAGCACCTAGCAAAGAAAACCTACAAAAAGTCCCTGCACTGGGGAATAGGGTCTGCGATAAGCTGTACCACAGGATAGCCCGCACCAGACAGTCAGTGTTGCTGATACCCTCAACATAATCCCGGATAGCCTCCTCAACCAAGGTTCTCAGACGACCCGCCTCGAAGCCGTTTCCCTTCACACCCTTGCCCAAAGGCATCCCGATCAACTCCACCTAACGGTGTGGGTCCGCAGACAAAGACTCATTAAAAGGTAGCTCCACGTCCGTGAACATGAGCCCGTAATAGCAGTGAAGTCGGTCGGAGTAACGGTCACCTCTCCCCAAGTAAAATGGAATGTGTGGGTAGTGTCCCACCAATACTCCCTCATCACCTCAACCAGACCCATCACCTTTTGGGTCCCCTCTACGGCCTGTACCGCATCAAAAAATAGACCGAAGCCCAGAGCCTGGATCCTCTCCTTCACCGTACCACCCGGCGGCAACCTTTGCCACAGCTCTGCTACTGCCCTCGTGGACCTACGAGATTTCTTCCTCTGCAGGTAAACACAGCAAAGGTACGCTACCCAACTGGCAATATAAAATACGTGCTATAATTAAAGTGTACATGCATGTGTTATTTTATCTACTTGCGCACATATTTGCCGTCCCCAAAATAATCAACAATCCTAAGAAAATTAAATAATCACGAACGATTAATTTTATTTAACGCAATCTTAAAGTAATACAACAAGTATGAAATAAAAGACATAAAAATACCCAAATGCAATAAAAGCGAGATCTTTACCTCCTTCGTCTCCATCAATCTCCCTCCGGACCAATGTTTGTCGGTGCCCACGTACAAGTCGAAGTGTTGTCCCACTATGAAATGCCATTCATTGGGACGAAAGTTTCGAGAAGCCATCCTCGCCCGTTGTTGATGTTGCTCCTCTTGAGGCTCCCCCGCGCCTTCGTCTTGTTCAAGTTGTGGTCCCACACCTTCGCCCTGCTCAAAAGGTTGCTCTGCACCAAAAAGATATTGAAAATCCATCTCAAATATAGCAAGATATCTCAAAAAATCTCTCTTTTCTCTCTTAAAACTTGACAAAGGAAGGAAGAAAGTGAAGATGAAAGCAACAGCCGGCGGCTGTTTGTAGGGTCTGTCCAACAAAGGGACTAGCCGTGCGGCCAATGTCTCCAGGCGACGTGGCACGATCTCAGCCCTCCATCTTGCGCGCTCACAAGCAATCCCCACCTACAAAAGTCAGCCAATCAGAAGGTTTCGCCCCGCGGCCAGATATTCCCCCAGGCGCCATAATTTGCAATTTAGCCCCTTAATTTATTTTTAATCCAAAATTAGCACCAGATTAATCAAATAGGTCCGGAAGACCTCAGGAAATTATCAAATCAACCTATAATTGGAGGTCGGATCATCCATAAACCCCTCCTGTTGAGAAAGTTATTTAGCGTAGCCCGTGCGAGCTCTAGACAATCGGCGTTACCAAAGAATTCTGCGAGCTTGAGGATCATTCCTCGCTTGGCACAGTAGTTTACCAAAAAATTCTGCGAGCTTAAGGATCATTCCTCGCTTGGCACCGTAGTTTATCAAAAAATTCTGCGAGCTTGAGGATCATTCCTCGCTTGGCACCGTAGTCTATCAAAAATTCTGCGAGCTTGAGGATCATTCCTCTCTTGGCACCATAGTCTATCAAAAATTCTGTGAGCTTGAGGATCATTCCTCGCTTGGCACCGTAATTTACCAAAATTCTGCGAATCCTAAGGATCGTTCCTCGCTCGGCACCGTAGTTTACCAAAATTCTGTGAATCCTGAGGATCATTCCTCACTCGGCACCGTAGTTTACCAAAATTCTGCAAATCCTGAGGATCATTCCTTGCTCGGCACCATAGTTTACCAAAAATTCTGCGAATCCTGAGGATCATTCCTCACTGGGCATCGTAGTTTATCAAAAAATTATGCGAATCCTTAGGATCATTCCTCGCTTGGCACCGTTATCGAGAAATTATGTGATTTTGTGCACTCTATAGGAAGTTAGAATCCATTCCTAAATCTGTTGTCGATTCTTGAAGCTTCTTGTCGTAACGCGCGTATGGCTTTTATTCTTTTCCCCAATAGAGTCTATCTGCAAGGACTTTATTGCTCACGATGATTCGTTCTTCATAAAGGGTAGTGTCCGTAGGATTGTTATCCCTATCCGGAGTCTGATGTTTTGTTTTTTTTTCTTTTTTCCCCAGTAAAGTCCACGACTTTATTGCTTACAGATATTCATCTATCCTCAGCGAAAAACGATGTCTCGTTTCTTTCCCCTCAGTTCTCGAACTACGACGGGCCTGACAAAGGTTCAGCAGCCCGACCAACCTGGTCACGTTCTTTCTCACTCCTACCTCGATTTGGAACTCATGTTTCAGATCGGTTCCTTTTCTTAATCGACGACCCTCCATGCCTTGCAAGAAACGTCGCTGAGGGGCTACTATTAGTACCCAACCTAAAAATGAGTTATTCAGCATTTTAGAACTCACAAGGACCTCCCAGGTATTTACGAACTATACAAGACTTATCCAGGATTTCCCAAAAAGCCCAGATAAGGAGATATTGACGACCTGATCGGATGAAGCCGCAAAGATAGATGTTATCTAATCATCCTCTAGAGTCCAAATTGATCAGAGCATTGGGAACCGAGCCAACCACTTAGACCGGCCAGGCGGCCAGTCAGGGAAGGGCCAGGCGGCCACTCCTTCCGGTCAGAAAACCTATAAATAGGTGACCTCATTTCATAATTTCGACGCACAATTCTCTCCCCTGAGTTCTATAGTCTAAACTGCAGACAGAACTCTCTCTCTCAGCCTTTCTAGCAATCCCGAAGGTCCAACAAATCCGCGCTAGAGGTTCGACTTCGTTCTTGTCAAGATTGGTGAGAATTCTACATATTTTCTTAGTTTAGATCTGATTATGCTGGTTTCATTATGTTTATACATCTATATTCATATGATTCATAACGTGTTCTTCATGTTCTTAGTAGAATTCATAATATGCTCTATGACTAGGGTAGCGATCTTCATGCTTATGTGTTTACTTCATACATGTTCCATGATGTTCTTATTACTATGTTAGATTGAACATGCTAGATCAAATGTTTTAATCCCTACTTATAATGCATAGCCGATGATGATCCACGCGATCTAGGAACTACTTCTAAACCCTAAACTTTAGGTAATTATTCCCATGATCAGTAATTCTCCAAGGATGAATATGACGAATACATATTGATCTTATCAATGATATAATCATTATTCTAGGATGTGATAATCTTGTATGATTCTTTCTCCTCCCCCTTCATTATGCATGATCCCGCTTCTTCTCTCTATTCCAATTATGTGCGAACTATGTCGACCTGAGCTTCTCATCACGAGAGGAACGTAGGCAATCTTCGGATCCGATCTCAATCACTACACTACTAAAACATTCATCATGATAGAAAGTCTGATCTATCGAGCGATAGGAGTGATAACTTGATATTCTTCTCTTGTCGTAACTTGACCCCCGAACCCTCTCCGTTATCTTTTTTCTCAATGTTTTAGCTCGATTTAAACAACGTGGCGACTCTTAATAAGGTTAAATGCCAACTTGAATATCCTAATCCCATAGAAAAGATAAATAAAGATAAATAAAAGAAAGACTTCCCGTGCGTCGTCCGCATTTTCGGAAAGGGGTATTCACAGTGATAATATTTCCCATAATGAGAACAATTTGGTTTTTCTCACACCCCATCCTTCTTGTCATCCTTGATCGGCCTATACAATCCTTGTGTTTGAAAGGCTGCTGCTTCAATTGTAGCCTTCCCTGCCATAGTAATCTGCCTCTTGTTGCTATATAAGCCCTAGGCATGTGATTAGCACGTTGTTTGAACAATATTTTGTTATCATTTATTCATTATATAAAGAGATGTTTCAGATTATTATTTGTTGTTACATGTTTTGTTATAATAATCTCCGTCCCAGTACAAATGAAGACCTAGTATAAGTTTAATTGGATGATCATGCGAAGATAATGTGTATGTGGTACAAGTTAAACTTATGGGTATGTGTTGGTAAACATATACTGGACATGACCCACCTAAGAGGTTTATGTCATGGTCAAAATGTCATAATTAAACCTCTAAATAGTTATATCATTAGAATCCTTAGACCTGAGATTATTATGATCTTTCACATAATGGAGATCATGTTTGACATATTCAAACGTTACTCTTAACCGAGTAATCATAAAGAATATGATTGTCATGATCGAAGTTATGTAGGGAAGTGTAATAAGTCAAGATGGAATTTCTCCCTCTTCGTGAGAGGTGTCAGGCTTTGACCCCTCAATGAATAGTATTGATGAAATGCATGGCCGTGCTCAGATGAATTGATACGATTAATGTTATTTTTATTATAAATATATTTGGAATTGAGAAATGTATTGGGCATTGTAAGTTGACCATAGACCATGGCTTACGCTCAATGACACCGTGGACAAAGGGATTGTGATATGTTCTATAAAAAGATTCACGAACTTTGACAAGTTATATTAATTGGGTAGTCATGATGGCTTGCTAGAGTCCGCTCATGATTTATGAGAAAAAATGTGTTTGGACTCATTGCTAGCTTAATATAATCCTATGGGGTCATACACAAAAGAATGAATCATTAAAAATGCTAAAATTAGAATTTCGGGAAAAGCTAAAAATTGGCTGTTACACGCTGCCACGACCGTGCAAAAAGTAAAGCGCGACCATGCCGATTTGTGTGCGCGACCGTGCCGAGTGTTACGAACAGGAAAATTGGCTCGCACCTTTTGGCACGACCATGCCAATTAAAAGGCGTGACCGTGCCAAACGTGCTGGGCTGGACCGATTGTTGAATTAATTGAGTAACGGGAATAACGTCTATAAGTCCACAAGAGTTAAGGATTTTAGAGTATAAATAATCCTTTTTCACCAGCCGTTATTCATATGAAACCTATTTGTTTGGAGAAACAATTCTCTTGATCCAAGATTGAGAATCAAAGATCAAGAACCCAAAATTCATACAGCCTATTTTGGATCTAGCAGTCCAGATCAAGAAGGTGTTCTTGATATTCGTTCGCGTGTGGATATCCATAGAGGGTGATTACTTTATCACCGTCTAGTTCATGTTCCTGCGATCAAAAATGATTAAAAGCTTGGAAAAGATCAAATCTTGAAGAACAAAGATTCAGATCTGAAAAATTTTAAAGCTCCATCATGGTTAGTATTCTAAATTCAACTCAATATTAATTTAATCATCTTGAATGGATCTAGGCTTTTGGGTTTATTCCGCTACGCATGATAGTGCAAAACCCAACACCTCTGCCTCTCATCTTCAGACACTAGATGGTACGCGACACCCAAAGACACAGTTTGCCGAGTGCCAAGAATTTGTGTCTTAATGGTTCCAAAGCTTTCGTCCAAGCCCATCAAAAACTCATATAATCGTTCCTTCTCTCTCATCTCCACCAATTGCTTAGGCACATCACAAGTGCATCCTCTGCACTTGCATTTCGGTATGGGACAAATAGAGTTGATTTCATCCCACAAACCCTTCAGCTTGGTGTAATAAGATGACAACGAGAGTTTCTCTTATCGAGTTAGGGTTATTTCTCTTTTCAACTCATATGCCCTAGTTGCGCTTTGGGTCCCAAAACGCTCACTGAGATCTTCCCACACTTCTTGTGCAGTCTTCGCATGCTTGACGTTGCTTTGAATATCATTTTCTATGGAACTATGCAACCATCCTTTTACCATGGCGTTGCATCTCTTCCATAACCTGAATTCTGTTGTGCCTTCCCGTGGGCATGGGATCGCTCCATCTACGAACCTAATTTTATTCTTAGCAAATAGGGCATTGCTCATTTCATCGGCCTAATCCGCATAATTCCCATCATTGAGAAGATCACTCACAAATACGGTATTCGGACTATCCGAGGCAAAGATATAATAGGACGACATCACGTCCACCTTAGCTCCACCTGCGTTACCATCTTCAGCCTTGTTTCCATCAGAAGCAGTCTTATTCTCCTCATTAACCATGGTATTATGATGTCGGCTTTAGGGTTTAAGTGTGGAGAGAATATTTTTTTGCAGAAGCTTCACAAAACCAGCTCTGACGCCATGAAGAAAGTGAGAGCACAGTAGTGAAATAATAGGGGTTTTCATTGATTGACTTTGTGACAAAGATGATACAAATATATACAACCCTAGAACGACCTAGATCCTAATAATAAGGAAAGAGAATATGCATACATAACTTACAAAAATAAAAGATATGTACGAAAATAAAATATATGCATAATCACAATAGTGATATGCATAATCTTCAGATGATATTCAACATTAATGACTGACAATTTTTAACCAAATTACTGGCACTTATGAAAAGTATCAGTTTTAATGTTTATAAACGCCAGATTGAATTACTGACACTTATGAAAAGTATCAGTTTCAATGTTTATAAACGCCAGATTGAATTACTGGCACTTATGAAAAGTATCAGTTTCAATGTTTATAAACGCCATATTGAATTAGCACTTCGTAATATTAACACTGGCCATTTACGATGCTTGCCAGTTATTTACAAAAATGCCACCATGTAACGACCCCAAAACCCGTCCCTATTTATTTTATATTTTTGGGGATTTTAATTTGAACTTATGTGTGTATTTTATGTGTTGCATCATATTTTATGACTTGCATTATTTATTTGATTAATTGTGTTAGCTTAAATGTGGGGGAGTAATAATTGTTAAGGGAGTTAATTGGAGTAGTTGAAACTTTAGGGTCCTTAATGAAATTTAAAGTATAGGGGCTTAATTGTTCAACTTGAAAGTAGAAGGACCAAAGTGGAAATTTTATAAAAATCTTTATATACTTATCCCTACTCATCTCCCTCTGCGTTTCATACATAATCTCCCAAGTTTTTCTCTGAGCAAAGAAGAAGAAAGAAAAGGTTAGGGTTCCTGACTTTGATAATTTTTATCATTTTATTTACTACTCCATTTTAAAATCTAATTATACCAAAATGTTCAGGGTGTTGAGTAGAGTATTCCTACCCGATCAAATATTATTTTCTATACTTTTCCGGAAATAGGTAAGTTACTAATTCCCCTTTAAATGTTAAAATGGTCATATACATGTTGTATATGTTATATGTGTTGAAATTGTTGTGAAAAGAATTTATTTGTGATACTTGTAATTTTGGGACAAAGGGAGTAGTATGAGACTTGGTTCTAAGAAGGGTTGTAATGTCCCTGGGTGAGTTTTATACTTAGGTTTAGTTGTGTTAAGCAATTTTTGTGAAGAGTATGTTAGTACTTTTGGGACGGTGGAACGAAGGGAGTAAAAGTATCAAGTTTTAGGCTACCAGGAAGGCCCAAAAACCCAAATCGTGCATTGGGGCACGCGCTCCCTTTTAAGGAGGGCATGCGAACCCTATAGTGCACTCAAAAACCACCATTCTGATCAAAGGGGGCGCGCGCTCCCTTTTATGGAGGGCGTGCGCACCCTCTTCTTTTGCAGTTTGTCCGTTTTACGTTCAATCTTTCGGAGGCCATAACTTCTTGATCCGGACTCCGTTTTGGACGTGTAAACTATCGTTGGAAATCTCTTTTCGAGTAATACACGATGAATTGGTTTATTAAACTTGAATTAAGGTTCAAATCATGACTAGGTTCTGGTTATTACCCTATGATACTCCGATAGGTATTTTATCACAAAAGAGTATGAATTAGTCCGTTTGTGATCGAGTATGGAATGATGTAACCGTTTAGGTTCATTTTGGGTGTTGTACATCTTTATGATGCTTTCGTAGGGTTTCTTACTTTGAAATCCCTTGTGTGAGAAATGGGTTTAACACACTTGGTTGTTAAGGACCGTGTTCAAGTGTGTGCAAGAATGTGTTATGACTTAATGTCATTGATAATAGATGAGTTGTGACTTAATGTCATTAATAAAAGATTGTGTTGTGACTTTATGTCAATAGTAAAGGATTGTGTTGTGAACTCTTTTATGAGTAACGTGTTTGCATCTTTATGATGAGCTTGTGTGGTTTCCTACTTTGGAATCATGCCCCGGTTGTTGTTTAAAGCAAGTATTTATTACTATGCTTTCGTGTAAAGTCCAGCTGGTACTTCTTGTTGTGGAGTCGGGCAGTGGTAGGGATTATAATGGCACACGAGCCAAGTTCATTGTAAGGCTTCTACCATTGGTTTTCCATTTTTAATCCCTTTCTTTGGGCCACGGATTGGGTTTGGGCTAGCTCTCCTTTGTGTGAGTTTAGTCACCATTTGGGTTATGGCTTTGTGTCATTTTCCCCCCGTTGTTGTTGTTGTTGTTATTGTTTGGTTCCGGAACCCGGTTTCAGCCCTTTGGTACTGCTCAGTTGATACCTCTCAGATGGTTTTATGTTTGATTCGAGAACCTTGGCTCAGTATCCACTTGTGAGTATTTATTTTCGCCTTATGTGTGGTATGATGGAGTGGCTTCGCCTCTCAGGTTATGTGATATGTGAATGCTTATTGACATTGTTCAATTACGAGTATCATTTCAGCATGTAATGTAGTTGCATTTTAGTAGCTTACTGAGATTTAGTCTTACCCCGTTCCATTCAATGTTGTTTTCCTTAGATAAAGGAGAGCCCAGGGGATAGGTCACTTCACAAGAGAGGACGTCGGGTTGATAATCCATTTTGGAAAGTAAGTGTGGTTTAAAGGTTACATTATATAAATGTATAACTGTAGATACCCCGGGGGAACCACGGCTTGGCTAGAGCGCGTGAATTATCCTAGGATGTCTAACTTGTTTTTAGAGTCGCCACCTATGTTTTGAGGAACATAAGAAAAACCTATTGATAATAGCCTAAGTTTGATTACGAAAATAGAGATTCTTTGTTTTGAGGTTCGGGGGTTAGGTTACGAGATGGGAAGTACCGAAACACCCATCTCGCCCAACTAAAGTTGGTCTTGCTTGATCAAAATCTACATGGATGATAAACGTTCTTCTTCTTCTTCTTTAAATCATAAAAAGGGGTTTTAAAATAGAGTTTGGAATGTAGAAGATAACTCTTTAACCGACCTCAATGAGATGAGGTGATCATTAGAGTCATGTCCCAAAATGATTTGGGTGATTGCACTTCGATAAAACAAAAAGAAAGAGAAAAGAGATGAAGTTAAGAAGAGGAAAGAAATAACTTTACCTAGACTTCAAGAGACTTCAAACACTTCTTGATGAATTCTTTGGAGAAATCCTTTGGAAATGCTTTGTAAGTGTGAAATTTTAGTGTCTTATTGAGAATGTAATATTGAGAGCCCAAGGTCCTTGAAAATGGAGGTAAAGGGGGGGTTTTTATAGGTGAAAGAGCGATGTTTTTGGTGCCAAAACTCAGTCACCAAGAAATCTTTCCCGGGCAAAATCTTGTAAATTGAGCAAGGGAGAGAATCCTGGCCAGAAATCTGTAACCGACGCCCAGAGGCGCGCGCTTTCTGCTTTGGGGGCGGGAGGCGCGCGCGTCTGGATCCTCCTGTCGGAGGCGCGCGACTCAGAGAAAGCGATTTTGACAGAATGGACTAGAAAGTCAGCCCTGTTATTCAGTTTAGTCCCTGGACTTAACGAAGTCAGTCAAGAACTTAACGGAAGTGACATAAACTAACGAGAAACACTTAAAATGGGGAGAAACACAAGATCAAATGTGTAATCGGGGTGAGCGGTCTAAGGCGGGGTGTCTACAGAGCCCCTCGGCGACGTGGATTGCAAAGCAAAACGCGTCAACGAAAGTTAAAAACACCCGCCTAGGACATCACCAAGAAAAAGCAAAGACTCAATGAAAGCAGGAATTTGAAATTGCGAGAGATAGTGGTGCGCTCCCTGTGTGAGCGGCTTTTATTGATAGAGGGGGTGGAATGATCCGTTAGGTGAACCTGCCGGCTGAATATGTTGAATGAGGCCGTTAGTGAACCTTTGAGGACGAATCCGTTAGTGAAATCCGTTGATGAGGCCGTTAGTGAACCTTTGAAGAGGCCGTTAGTGTACCTTTGAGGAGGCCGTTAGTGAACCTTTGGAGAGGCCGTTAGTGAACCTTTGAGGAGGCCGTTAGTGAACCTTTGAGGTCGAATCCGTTAGTGAAATCCGTTGATGAGGCCGTTAGTGAACCTTGAAGAGGCCGTTAGTGAACCTTTGAGGAGGCCGTTAGTGAACCTTTGGAGAGGCCGTTAGTGAACCTTTGAAGACGAATCCGTTAGTGAAATTCATTGATGAAATATTTCTTTGAAGTCGCGTGCCACTTGGAGTCACACTTGACTTTTTGACTTGTGGGGTGTGGGCACAGTTGACCGCGACCAGAAGAATGTTCCTGCTAGGGATGAAATGTTGAGATTGACTCTTGAGGGGGGTATGGCACCCATGACAGAGCTTAGGGAGTTCGGAATCTGGAGAAGGACAGCCTACTTTTGAGTGGGAGTTTCTATCCTACTTTCAATCTTTGACATGCCTTAAGGGCGGACCAGAAGAAGGTGTGCCTCAACTGGGTGTCCGAGGACCAGGGCTGTGTCTTGATTTAGGCTGGAGATTTCTGAAAGGCCTTTTCTGAAGTGATCTAGACTTGGGAGGCGCGCGCTTTCCTCTGTAGGCTTGGGACGCGTGCGCATTTCAGACCGCTGGCGGGTGGCGCGCGCGTCTGGGAAGCGGAATTCCAGGCTTGACATTTGCTGGCCAAAAGACCCCCCAACAGCTATAATATCAGCTTCTGTTCGATAACTTGATTCTCACAGCTCCTTTCTGCCATTTTTGAACATCATATTATTGCTCAACTTTGCTTGTGATCAACATTTTCCATGGCTTCCAATTCTTTTGTTCTTGATGCCAAGGTTGTTAGTGGGTATGAAAAGGACTTGGACACTTTTGTGTATTCTTTCAAGACCCATCCCAAGAAGACCTTCATTAAAGACTTCGGGTTCCGAATTCTTTTCACTTTGCGGACGTTGAAGCCGGATTGGGATTTGTTGAGAGCTGCCACGGCTTTCTGGGATTGCGATAGCCATACCTTCAACTTTTCAGCTAATGAAATGGTGCCGACTGTTGATGATTTCGGGGCCATCCTTGGCATGCCTTTGGCCGGTCGGATTGCCGTCCCTAAATATCACCGTGGTGCCATTGACTCTTGGGTTGAGTTACTGAATCTCCCTGTTGAGGACGTGAGGAAGATGTTGCACGGTACTGTGATTGACATAACTGAGTTGCCGATGTTCTTCAGTTTACACTCGGAGGATCCGTTGGTTCAATATTTCAAGAGGAATGCCATGGCCGCTTGTCTCTTTAGTGAAGTACTGTTTGTCACACCCTTCGGGACTGCGGATGCGCAGTTGGCTGAGATAATTTTGTAAGCCAAGGAGCAACAATTTAGTATAATCCCTCTTATTGTAGGGGAGACGTTCCAAGGATCTCATCATGCAATACTTGAAGGTCTTCAAATTGTAGGTAAAAGTCCATCTTTTTCCTTTCTTTTCTACTTCATCTCCTCTTTCTCTTTTATTCTAATCAAATGTGAAATCACCCAAATCATTTTGGGACATGACTCTAATGATCACCTCATCTCATTGAGGTTGGTTAAGGAGTTATCTCTTACATTCCAAACTCTATTTTAAAACCCCCTTTTTTATGACTTAAAGAATAAGAAGAAGAACGTTATCATTCATGTAGATTTTGATCAAGCAAGACCAACTTTAGTTGGGCGAGATGGGTGTTTCGGTACTTCCCATCTCGTAATCTAACCCCCGAACCTCAAAACAAAGAATCTCTGTTTTCGTAATCAAACTTAGGCTATAATCAATAGGTTTTTCTTATGTTCCTCAAAACATAGGTGGCGACTCAAAACAATCTAAAACAAGTTAGACATCCTAGGATAATTCACGCGCTCTAGCCAAGCCGTGGCTCCCCGGGGTATCTACAGAACCATAGACTAATGCATAAGGAGTTTCTCCTGTTGCTGACCGTATTGATGCGCGGTAGCCCCACAATGCTAATGGTAGTTTCTCGGGCCAATCCCTTCCTGTTGAGGCCATTTTCTTGACGATGGTCTCGATGGTCTTATTTGCTGCTTCAACCGCGCCGTTTTCTTGGGGACGGTAAGGAGATGACTTGTGCTTGGTGATCTTGTATTCTACCAAAAGTGCATCGATTTCCTTTTCAAAGTGAGAGCCGTTGTCGGAAATGATTTCATGAGGCACGCCGTATTGGCACATGATATTAATCTTTACAAATTCGGCCACTTTCTTGGCGTTGAGGGTCCGATAGGCTTGTGCTTCGACCCACTTTGTGAAGTAGTCGACGGCCACTAGGATGAATGACTGCCCATTGCTTCCGGCAGGATGGACTTTACCGATGATTTCTATCCCCCAACAAGAGAAAGGCCAAGGTGTGACCATGTTGTAAAGTTGCGAGGGTGGAGCATGTTGCAGATTAGCATGGAATTGGCACTTGGCACACCTTTTGACTTTCTCGATACAGTCTCGTTCCATAGTGCTCCAATAGTAACCAATGCGGAGTATCTTCTTGACTAGCATAAACCCATTCATGTGGGGTCCACACTCTCCTTCGTGCACTTCACACATTATCTCTTGAGCTTCGGCCTCATTGGTGCATAAGAGATTGATCCCGTCATGGTACCTTTTGTAGACTTGGTCCCCAATCAGTACGTACCGAGAGGCTCGCCTTTGTAGAGCCGCTTGAGACTTCTTATTGCTATTCTCGGGATAAGTGCCGTCTTTGAGGAAATTCATGATATCCGAATACCACAGAGAGTTTGTTTGAACCTCGTTGATCTCGATACTCATGCAGTACGCCGGACTGTTCCTTCGGGAAATTTTGAAAGGCTTCACCATTTTCCCTTTGGGCATTTCGACTAATGAAGCTATGGTGGCCAGTGTATCGGCGAAGCGATTTTTATCCCTTGGAAGGTAGTTGAAAGTGATCTCTTGGAATTGTTCAACCAATTCTTCAAGGTGTTGACCATACTGTTGGAGGGTCGGGTCTTGGATTTGCCATTTACCCGATTGTTGATTGATAAGGAGCAAAGAGTCGCCGAATACTTCTAGTTCCGTGACGTTTCTTTCGAGAGCTGCTTCGAACCCTGCTATGCATGCTTCGTACTCGGCAATGTTGTTGGTAGCTTCGAATTCCAGATGGATGGCAATGGGAGTGTAGATGTCTTTTGGATCGACAAGCAATACTCATATACCAAAACCGTGTTTATTGGCGGTGCCATCGAAAAAAATTTGCCACTTATTTTCCTCGGTTGTAGTACAAATTAAATGCTCGTCGGGGAACTGTACGTCTTCCCCTTCACTTCGTCACACGGGAATTCAGCAAGCTGGTCACTGAACACTTTCCCCCTGACGGATTTTAGTGTGACGTAAGTGATATCATAGCCGGCGAGCATGAAGTACCATTTGGCTATTCTTGTTGACATGAAAGGCTTCTCGAAGAGGTAGCGGAGCGGGTCCACCTTTGCTACTAGCTTGATCGAAAAAGCTTCCATATAGTGTTTGAGCTTTTGAGTAACCCAAACCAATGCTGCACATGACTTCTCTAAGACAGAGTAGTTCTTTCGCTTCCTTGGAATCGGCGACTGACAAAATAAATGGCATTCTCCTTTGTGGACTCTCGTTGCTCTTGTGCTATCATAGCCCCTAGGGCTTCATCATTGACAGTGAGATAGAGCAAAAGAGGCTTCTCCTTGTACGGCAGAACTAGAACAGGAGGGCACGTCAAGTAATGCTTCACTTGGTCGAAGGCTTCTTAGCACACGTCGGACCATTCTAGAGCCACATTCTTCTTGAGTAGCTTGAAGATTGGCTCGCATATGGAAGTGAGTTGGTGCACAAACCGACTGATGTATTGCAGTCTGCCCATGAAACCTTTGATCTCTTTCTGCGTCTTTGGAGGGGCATGTCAATGATTGCCTTGATTTTGGAGGGATCTACTTCAATTCCCCTTTCAGTGACCATATAACCAAGGACTTTGCCTCAGATAACCCCGAACGTGCACTTTGCAGGGTTGAGCCTCATCTTGTGTTGACGAAGCCTTTCGAAGAACTTGCGGAGATCGATTAAATGTTAACCATCGGTCCCTTTGGAGTGAATGATCATGTCGTCCACATAGACCTCGATTTCTTTGTGAATCATATCGTGGAACAAGTCTGTCACGGCTCTTTGGTAGGAAGCCCCAGCGTTTCTTAACCCAAATGGCATGACTGTGTAGCAAAAGGTACCCCACGGTGTTGTGAAGGCTGTCTTATGTTGATCTTCCTCGGCCATGTGAATCTGATTGTACCCAGCGAACCCATCCACGAATGAGCGAACCTCGTAGGCAGCAGTGGAGTCGACCAGCATGTCGATGTTAGGGAGCGGAAAATCGTCTTTCGGGGAAGCTTTGTTCAAATCCCGGAAGTCCACACAAACTTGAACCTTGCCGTTTGCCTTTCTGACTGTCACGATGTTGGCTAACCATGTCGGATACTCGATAACCTTGATGAAACCCACACTGAGGAGCTTCTCAATCTCTTCTTTGACTTGCAGAGACCATTCTGGCTTGATCTTTCTGAGATTTTGTTTTACCGGCTTGGCATCTTCTCTGATCGGAATTCTGTGCTCCGCTACCTTTCTGTCCAAACCCAGCATGTCTTTGTATGACTATACGAACACATCCACGAACTCCCGTAGTAGTGCAGTCAATCTGTCTCTGTCGTCCCCCTTGAAGAAGCTTCCGATCTTAGTTTCCCTTGGCTCTTCGTCGGTACCCAGATTAACAACATGCAATTCTTCGTCAGCCTCTGGACCATTTTCACCACGACTACGGACCTGTTGAGCAAGTTCATTAAGTATGTCGTGTTTTCGTGGTCTATTTCATCATAATTTGAATCGTTATTAACTTGTTCATTAAGTTCATTATTAGTTAATTCATCATGTATGATATTTGCAATCTCAGGGTACTCAGAAATATCAAATTTTTCATTAGCAAAGAAAGGAAACACACGCTCGGCTATGGCCTCCATATCCTCTTGGGTGAGGGTATTAGAGACACTCTCGGACTCGAAAGTAAGTGTGAGCCGCTCTTCCTTTGTTGCTGTGCGGGGTATGAAACCCATTTCTTGGACTAAGAATTCCTCGGATACCACGGGCCCTTTCATAGAATACCAATTGTTGATCGGCTCGGAGCTTGGCGGGATCTCACTGATAGTTTCATTCATGATGACGGTGTCATGGATGGCGTTGACTTGGCATTCATTCATTATGGCAAGCTCTTCGAACATGGAGGCTAAATCTGTCGGTTCTTCCCCCATGATGATTTCTGTCTCGGACTCTATAGTCACTTTCCTTCCCCACCATTCACGGGGCGACATGGGAGCTGGTTCCCATTCGGATTTCTGGATCTCACAATCAGAGAAGATTTCGAGACCGGGATTTTTGACACCCTTATTGTTAACCCATGGCTCGGGAAAGATCATGTATGGAACGTCTTCCCATTGGCGGACAAAATAGCCATTCAACATCTTGCGGTAAGGCCTTAGATTAGGGACCTCATAACGACGGCCTTCTTTACGAGCTCGGGCCTTTTCATTCTTGATCGCTTGCTCTTGTTTCAAGTCTTCTCTGGAAGGCTCGTACCCCAAACCGAATGTGTTCTTGACAAATGGGACTTGCACAGGATGTAGGATTCCTTGTTGGTATTTCCCTAAGCCTAAACCAGGGAAGTAGTCCATATTCCTCATTATGCGGAGGACTTTGTGATTGCTGGGGGTCCATGATCCATTTCCCACTTCTTTGTCAATGGCGTTGATTGAGACGCCGGAGAGAGTGGAGTCTGGTAAACCATGCTGAACTTGGTAGACGGGCCCACCTTTTCTGTGGATAGTGACGTTTTCGGCCATGACGGTCACTATTTCATCACCATTTCGGATCTTGACACATTGATGGAGAGTTGACGGGACGGCATTAGAACTGTGAATCCATGGTCGACCCAAAAGCAAGTTGAACGAGGCCGGGATGTCAAGCACTTGGAATGGAACGGACATGACCATGCTCCCAAACTCAATGTCTATTTCGATCATGCCCATGACTGTACGGGCGGTGCTGTCATAACCTCGGATTACTTGAGTAGAAGGCTTCAAATCAGAATCCTTAAGCCCCAGTATGCCCATGATTCTGCCAGGCATGAGGTTGAGTGTGGAACCACCATCCACTAAGACTCTTGAGATGGGCCTCCCCCTTGCTCGTACCTTGAGGTAAATAGCCTCGTTGTGGTCGGAACCAAATGGTGGAAGGTCCATATCGGCAAAGGTGATGACGTTGCCAAAATGAATGTGACCGATTATTGCCGTGAGGTCCTCGGGAGTAGTATCGGGAGAAATTGATGTATCATCGAGATTGCGGATGACAAGATCTTGGTGTTTCTTTGAGGATGCGATGAGGTCCCAAATAGAGATGTTGGCTTGAGTTTTCTTGAGTTGGACAAGTAGAGGATCTTCGGGAGTGTCGCGAGCTTGCGGCCTTTGAGAAGAGGAGCTTGGTGCGGAAGTGGAAGGGTTGCTTGGTATGACTCGACCGGATCGAGTTAGCATGTTGACGTTCCCATCTTGCTTTTTTTTCCTATTCTCTAGTACTTCCCTCATTACCTCATCGTAAGTCACAACATAACAAGAATTGTGATTGAATGGGTGGTCCCCTCGAGTTCTCCTATGTCTATTACATTGACATGTTCTCCATTAGTCACTACAAATTCTTTCTTGTCTATGAGATCTTGAATGACATTGCGGAGAATGGAGCATTCCTCGGTGGTGTGGCCACTATATTGGTGGTAGCCACAATATTTGTGGTGAGCATGATTGGGGCTGACCATCTTGGGTTGGTACCCTTGTACGGGTGTGACTTGACCCTTTTCTTTGAGGACTTCGAAAGCTTCGGTTTGAGTCATGCCTTGGAGAGGCGTGTAGACACGGTCATTTCGAGACTTCTTCCCTTGGGGTGGAGGAACCTTTTTGTAATTCCCCTTGTAGATAGTGACGGCGTTGACCAAGGCCTCTTTTGTGGAGTTTGAAGCGGCCTTGTAGCGGTAGCTAGGAGCACTTTTCTTGACTTCCTTGAGCAACTCGTCCATTCGGACCCCCGCCTCATACATTTGGGAGAAATCCGCATAGCAAACTCCACTTAGGTGGGTGCGGAGATCAATTTTGAGACATTTGAGAAAGATGCCCATTTGCTCCTTGGTATTTGGCCTTTCCACAATCTTGGAGAGTTTATCATTCCATCTCCTTGTGAAGTCGATGAAGGACTCGTGGTCTCGTTGAGTAGTGTTCTCTAGCTCTTTCCTTGTGGGCCGGTGAGTGGTGTTGCCTTGGTATTGGTTCTTGAAGGTAAGCATGGCGGAGTCCCAATCAAGATGGACAGTGAGCGGGAGAGTAGCATACCAATCTTTTGCCGCCCCCTCGAGAGTGAGAGGAAAGCATTGAGCCATCACCTTGGGGGAGACCTTCTTCGGAACCATTACCCAAATATAAGTCTCAATGTGAGCCATAGGACAAGAGTTGCCCTTGAATTTGCTTATGTCGGGCATCTTGAACTTATCAGGAAGAGCGGCCATAGTACTCATGAGGATGGATGATTGATAAAGGCTTGTGTCGGAGCCTTTCCCCATGTTGAGCCTATTGAATTTTTGGTCGATGTAGGCCATGATAGAATCCACCATTTTGGGCTCATTGTTCTCGGAACTTGGCTCTCCCACTTTCTTGGTGCAGGTGTTGACATAAGGACTTTTGAACAAACCTTCGGTCCATTCGGATTCATCATCTTCATTTTTGCTCTTCCCCTTGGCAAGATTAGTGAGCTTTTCTTTCATTAGCTCCATCTCGGCCTCGTGGGCCTCCTTTTGGCTGTCGAGGTGGGATTGCCAAATATCTTCTTTGCTTTGTGCCTCCTTATTAAGAGTGGAGACTTGCTCTTGGAGGAGTTGGACCTTGGTTGCGAGTTGCTCGAGAGTCATGGTATTGTTGGTGTTGGAGCCGCCGGCCATTGTTGATGTAGGAGCTGTTGGAGTGATCTCTTCACGGACTAACCGATTTGCCGAATCCCGGTAGACTCTGTAAGTACCAATTGAACCTATATTTCTTTTTTTTCAAAAGAAATATAAAAAAACAAATAAGCACATAATTACAACTTTCGAATCACCCGTGTGACCGATAAAATAGAACATAAAATTAAAACAGTCCGAAGTTCAGAATAACCACTGATGCAGGCAACTGTGGCCACACCCCCATCATACTGCTCTATTCTGAGACCTGTTTCTGTTATAGGAACCAACCCAGAAGCGTGCGCCTCTGCGTGTTGATACGAGACGCGCACGCCTGGCGCGATGCTATTAGGAGGCGCGCGCTTCTGGTCACACCTGTCGGATTGTCAGATTTTGGACTCAGGGGATTGCCCTGGTCCTATGTGCATATTGTAACCCCTGCAGAAATGATTAGTGGAGAATAGCAGAAGAAGAAGATGAAGAACATGAAGAAGCGGGCGATTCTGGTCCTTGATGCGGGATGCGCGCGCCTTAGGCTGAAGAGGCCAGAAGCGCGCGCCTCCCCCATCAGGAGTCAGAATGCCCAGAAAAGATGTAGATTTTGATCAGAATGCAAGTTTAACCCTCAAAATTCCCCAGCGGAGTCGCCACTGTAGATACCCTGGGGGAACCACGGCTTGGCTAGAGCGAGTGAATTATCCTAGGATGTCTAACTTGTTTTTAGAGTCGCCACCTATGTTTTGAGGAACATAAGAAAAACCTATTGATAATAGCCTAAGTTTGATTACGAAAACAGAGATTCTTTGTTTTGAGGTTCGGGGGTTAGGTTACGAGATGGGAAGTACCGAAACACCCATCTCGCCCAACTAAAGTTGGTCTTGCTTGATCAAAATCTACATGGATGATAAACGTTCTTCTTCTTCTTCTTTAAATCATAAAAAGGGGTTTTAAAATAGAGCTTGGAATGTAGAAGATAACTCTTTAACCGACCTCAATGAGATGAGGTGATCATTAGAGTCATGTCCCAAAATGATTTGGGTGATTGCACTTCGATAAAACAAAAAGAAAGAGAAAAGAGATGAAGTTAAGAAGAGGAAAGAAATAACTTTACCTAGACTTCAAGAGACTTCAAACACTTCTTGATGAATTCTTTGGAGAAATCCTTTGGAAATGCTTTGTAAGTGTGAAATTTTAGTGTCTTATTGAGAATGTAAGATTGAGAGCCCAAGGTCCTTGAAAATGGAGGTAAAGGGGGGGTTTTTATAGGTGAAAGAGAGATGTTTTTGGTACCAAAACTCAGTCACCAAGAAATCTTTCCCGGACAAAATCCTGTAAATTGAGCAAGGGAGAGAGGCCAGAAATCTGTAACCGACGCCCAGAGGCGCGCGATTTCTGCTTTGGGGGCGGGAGGCGCGCGCGTCTGGATCCTCCTGTCAGAGGCGCGCGACTCAGAGAAGGCGATTTTGACATAATGGACTAGAAAGTCAGCCCTGTTATTCAGTTTAGTCCCTAGACTTAACGAAGTCAGTCAGGAACTTAACGGAAGTGACAGAAACTAACGAGAAACACTTAAAATGGGGAGAAACACAAGATCAAATGTGCAATCGGGGTGAGCGGTCCAAGGCGGGGTGTCTACAATAACCTTTGGGGTAGTGTAACCGATATTTTATCCGTGTATCACCTATTTTGTTAAAGTGTGGAAATTGTACATTTGTATAAGAGTTTGTAAGCCTTCAGGCTATGTACTTTCGTTTGTGAAAGTTGTTTGAAAGTTAAATGGAAGTATTTGAACTTTGAGTGTGGATTTTGTTAAACTTTATGAAAGTATATTTCGAAAATTTTCTAAAAGTGTTTTATAACGTCTTCCGTGCGTGTCCTTAACGTGGGGCCAAGTAGGACCACGGGTTGGGGCGCGACAGTTGGTATCAGATCTAGGTTGTAGATGGTCTAGAATGACTAAGTGACCTAGGAGGCTAGTTGTGTATAGGGTGAGTAACGTTGAGAGTCTTATGCAGGTACTTATTAAAGAGGGTTGGGACAGAAGGAGATCAGTCAGGGCCTTCAAGGCAAGGGAATGTTTGAAGCAGCCATGAAAACCTTAAATGATTAAAGACAAGGAGAAGATCAAGTACCTCCGAGTTATGGGCTAGAACAGTTCTTAAAGATGAAACCAATAGGCTATGATGGAGAACCCGATGTAGCTAAGGTGGAGAGGTGGATTGAATCGATGGAGAAAATATTTGATGTTCTGAGATGTTTTGATGAAGATTAAATCAGGTTTACTACTTATAAACTGAGTGGAGCTGCTGAGTATTGGTGGAAAGCTTTGAAAACTTGTTGGGATGAGACTTATGTACCCTATACTTTGGAAAATTTTCTGAAGAAGTTCAAGGAAGATTTTATTCCCCGGGTGGATCACGACAAGAAAGAAATGGAGTTTCTCAACTTAGAGCAAAATGTTATGTCCGTGGCTCAGTATACATCTAAATTCACAGAGTTATCCAGGTACTATACTCATCTAGTTGCAACTGAGGAGAGGAAGGCAATGCGATTTGTGATAGGATTGAGAACTGTGATCCGGACTCAACTAGTATTTCACAAGTTACAGGATGTTCAAGATGTAGTTGATAGAGTTTATCAAGTGGAGAACCATATCGAAGAACATAAGAGGAAAGTTGAACTATCAGGTGCGGGAAGACAAGGCATTCTGCAGAAAGGTGTTGGAAAAAGTTGGGTAAGTGTTTGAATTGTGGTCAGTTTGATCATTTTCAAAGGGATTGTCCTAGAACCAGGAATGTATCATTTGGGAGTGGAGCTGGATTACCACAGAGTCAGAAGAGGGATGCCTCGGGAAAGCTTAAGGTGTAGGGTCGTGTTTTGCTATTAATCAACAACAGGCTTCATATTTTTCTGACGTGATAGGAGGTATAATTGTCTAGTTTGAGGGCACGTGCACTTATAGATCCCGGCTCATTGCATTTATATGTGTCTGTGTATTTTTGCATCTCAGTTACATTTGTCTCCTGAGTCTCTATCTTATGTGTTAGAGGTGTATACTCCTATGGGGAAGTGTTTGGCAACTGATAGAGTGTTGCGTACTTGTGATGTGCATATTCGTTAGCATGTTCTACTTGCTGATTTAGTTGTATTGCCATTGCAAGATTTTGATATTATCTTGGGAATGGATTGGGTAAATAATTATCATGCTTCAGTTGATTGTTATAAAAGGATTGTCACATTTTCTATTCCTGATGTGCCTGAATTTACTTTTGAGGCTACTCCTCTGGGTAGGGGGATTGGTATTATTTCTTATGTGAAAGCTACAAAGTTGTTGCATCGTGGTTGTACGGGGTATTTGGCTAGTGTTCCTGATACTACTAAAAAGGTTTCTGAAATAGAGGATGTGCATATTGTTATAGAGTTTCCTGATGTGTTCTCTACTGAGTATTCTATGCCTCCCGATAGGGAAATCGAGTTTTGTATTAAATTACTTCCAGGTACTACCCTGATATTTGAGGTACCTTACAGAATGGCTCCATCTGAATTGAAAGAATTGAAAGTTCAATTGCAAGAGTTACTTGATAGTGGTTTTATCCGACTCAGTGTATCACCATAGGGACCTCCTGTGTTGTTTGTAAAGAAGAAGGATGGGTCTTTGAGACTATGCATTGACTACAGGAAGCTGAATCAGGTAACAGTAAAGAACAAATATCCTCTACCTCACATTGATGACTTATTTGATCAACTTCAAGGTTCATTAGTTTTTTTGAAGCTTGAATTGAGGAATGGGTATCATCAGTTGCAGATTCATTCTGAAGACATCCCTAAGACTACTTTTTGTAGTAGGTATGGTCACTATTAGTTTCTTGTCATGCCTTTCGGGTTAACTAATGCTCCCGTTGTTCTTATGGATATGATGAATCGGGTTTTCAAACCTTATCTTGATACCTTTGTGGTTGTCTTTATTGGTAATGTCCTTGTTTATTCTAAATCTCGAGAGGAACATGAACAATATTTGCGAATGGTTTTGTCTGGGCTCCGAGGGAAGCAGTTATTTGCAAAATTTTCTAGGTTTAGCGGAGTATTATCGAAGATTTATTGAGGGGTTTTCCAAGATTGTTACACCATTCATTCAGTGGACTTAAAAGAATGTACCATATATGTGGGATGAAAAATGTCAAGTCAGTTTTGAGGAATTAAAGAAGAGATTGACCACTGTACTTATTCTTGCGTTACCTAATGGGAATGATGTTTGGTTATTTACAATGATGCTTCGAGGAAGTTAATTCCTTGCGAACAGAACTATCCGATCCATGCCCTGGAACTTACTGCGATTGTTTTTGCATTACATAAGTGGAAATATTGTTTTTATGAAACAATGTTTGAGATTTTTACAAATCATAAAAGTTGAGATATCTTTTCTCCTAGAAAGAGTTGCACAACTGACAGCGTAGGTGGATGGAACTTTTGAAGGATCGGTGTCCTTATGAATTGAGACATGGAGTTATGTTTGCGAATAATAGAGTATTGCCAACTTTAATTCAACAGATAAAAGATGCTTAGAAGGATGACCCCGAGTTGAGAAAATTAGTGGATAAAATCGAGGATAGAAAATTTGAAGATTTCTCTTATAGTCCTGAAGGAGTATTAACTTACAGAGGGCAGTTATGTGTACCAACATTGATGGAATTAAATTCCAAGTTCTTGATGAGAGCCACAAATCTAAGTATATTATTCATCCCGAGAGTATCAAGATGTATCATAATTTGAAGCAGCATTTCTAGTGGACTAATATGCATTTCTAGTGGACTAATATGAAACGGGAAATAGCGGATTATGTAATAAAGTGTTTGACTTCTCAACAGGTTAAAGTTGAACATCAAAGACTCACAGGTTTACTTCAATTTCTAGAGATACTTGAGTGGAAATGAGATTATGTCACGATGGATTTTGTGTCAGGGTTACCTCGTACTAGAAGAAAGTATGATGCAGTTTGGGTAATCGTGGATAGATTGACAAAATCCGCTTATTTTCTACCTATTGAGATTTGCTATTCGATGGAAAAGTCATAATGGGCCTTTTGAAATTATAGAAAGAATTGGAAATCTTGCGTACTATCTTGCGTTGCCATCTTCTTTGGGTAAATTCATAACGTGTTTCATATCTCCGTGCTTCGTAAAAATTTGTATGATCCATCTTATATGTTATCAGAGATCTCAGAGGATCTAGAACCGATATGTCTTATATAGAGCAACCAGCTCGAGTGATTGATACCAAAGTTCAAGAGTTGAGAAACAAGAGTATTCCGCTTGTTAGAATGGTATGAAGGAATCACAATGTTGAAGAGTCTACTTGGGAGCTTCGAGAGGAAATGGAAAGGAAATATCCTTGGTTGTTCGATTCTTTTGGTAAGCCACCCTAAAATTTGGGATGAATTTTCTTTAAGGATGAGTGATTGTAACGACCTCAAAACTCGTCCCTATTTATTTTATATTTTTGGGGATTTTAATTTGAACTTATGTGTTGCATAATATTTTATGACTTGCATTATTTATTTGATTAATTGTGTTAGCTTAAATGTGGGGGAGTAATAATTGTTAAGGGAGTTAATTGGAGTAGTTGAAACTTTAGGGTCCTTAATGGAATTTAAAGTATAGGGGCTTAATTGTTCAACTTGAAAGTAGAAGGACCAAAGTGGAAATTTTATAAAAATCTTTATATACTTATCCCTACCCATCTCCCTCTGCGTTTCATACATAATCTCCCAAATTTTTCTCTGAGCAAAGAAGAAGAAAGAAAAGGTTAGGGTTCCGGACTTTGATAATTTTTATCATTTTATTTACTACTCCATTTTAAAATCTAATTATACCAAATTGTTCAGGGTGTTGAGTAGAGTATTCCTACCCGATCAAATATTATTTTCTCGATACTTTTCCGGAAATAGGTAAGTTACTGATTCCCCTTTAAATGTTAAAATGGTCATATACATGTTGTATATGTTATATGTGTTGAAATTGTTGTGAAAAGAATTTATTTGTGATACTTGTAATTTTGGGACAAAGGGAGTAGTATGAGACTTGGTTCTAAGAAGGGTTGTAATGTCCCTGGGTGAGTTTTATACTCAGATTTAGTTGTGTTAAGCAATTGTTGTGAAGAGTATGTTAGTACTTTTGGGACGGTGGAACGAAGGGAGTAAAAGTATCAAGTTTTAGGCTACCAGGAAGGCCCAAAAAGCCAAATCGTGCGTTGGGGCGCGCGCTCCCTTTTAGGGAGGGCGTGCGCACCCTTTAGTGCACTCAAAAACCACCATTCTGATCAAAGGGGGCGCGCGCTCCCTTTTAGGGGGGGCGTGCACACCCTCTTCTTTTGCAGTTTGTCCGTTTTACGTTCAATCTTTCGGAGGCCATAACTTCTTGATCCGGACTCCGTTTTGGACGTGTAAACTATCGTTGGAAAGCTCTTTTCGAGTACTACACAATGAATTGGTTTATTCAACTTGAATTAAGGTTAAAATCATGACTAGGTTCTGGTTATTACCCTATGATACTCCGATAGGTGTTTTATCACAAAAGAGTATGAATTAGTCCGTTTGTGATCAAGTTTGGAATGATGTAACCGTTTAGGTTCATTTTGGGTGTTGTAAATCTTTATGATGCTTTCGTAGGTTTTCTTACTTTGAAATCCCTTGTGTGAGAAATGGGTTTAACATACTTGGTTGTTAAGGATCGTGTTCAAGTGTGTGCAAGAATGTGTTATGACTTAATGTCATTGATAAAAAATGAGTTGTGACTTAATGTCATTAATAAAAGATTGTGTTGTGACTTTATGTCAATAGTAAAGGATTGTGTTGTGAACTCTTTTATGAGTAACGTGTTTGCATCTTTCCGATGAAGCGACGCATGGGAAGTATCTTGTGATTATTTTTATTTACAAAGAGAATATTCTTAACGACATTAAAATTATGAGAGTCGCCACGCTGTTTTAATTAAAGCCAAAACATTGAAAAAAGCATTTTTAGTGGGTTCGGGGGTCAAATTACAACAAGAGAAGAATATTGGACGTTATCACTCCTATTGCCCGAATCGATCGGTCTTTCTATCATGATGAATGTGTTAGTAGTGTGTTAGTGATTTAGACCGGATCCGAAGATTGCCTACGTTCCTCTCAATGTGAGAAGCTCAGGTCAGCGTAGTTCGCAGAGAATTAGAATAGGCAGAAGAATCGGGATCATGCATAATGAGGGGGAATTACCTAAAGATTAGGGTTTAGAAGTAGTTCCTAGATCATCCTCGGGTTGATGAACCCTCGATCATCATCGGCTATGAAATAACATGTAATTATGAAGATCGCAACCCTAAATATGGCATAAATAAGGTTTTAATCTATGAACACGAAGAACATATGAAGAACATATATGAACATATGAATGTGTATGCAAAGAATATGAAGAAACTATGAATAAACATGCAAGAACATGAATATAAAAGATCTACATTAAAAATAATGCAAGAACACGAAGAAAAAGTTAGAAAACTTACCTATGTTGGCAAGAAATAAACCTTGGATCTTCTTGAGTGTTTGAATGCTAATTAGAGAGCAAACTAGTGTTTAAGAACTCCAAAACTCGGACTTAGAGCTCTCCAAAATCGGACCCCAAAACCAATGGAATGGAGTGGTTTATATAGTAAACTGATGGGAGGATCTGATGGTCCAGATCATCCGGCGCGAGGTTGGCCGCCTGGCCATCGTTTATGCCGGTTACAATAGTGGCCGCGTGGCCAAGATCAACGCGGAGCAATGTTGGCCGCGTGGCCAAGGCTGCCGGCTGACTTGATTCTTAAGCTAGGGTTTCTGCATGGTTTTAAGGAAACCATTTATTACCTAATTTGATAGATTTTGCCATAAATGAGATATTTTGGGAATCCGGGACAAGTCTTTGTAAGGTTTCTAATTCCTATAAAGTCCTTGTATATTTGGGAAAGTCCTAATAAACTCATTTTCAGGTCGGGTACTAACAGTAGCCCCTCGGCGACGCTTCTTGCAAGGCAATGTGGGGTCGACGATAAAAGAAGGATCCGTCTGAAACATGAGTTTCAAAACAGATGAAAGGTAAGGGAACGGCTGAACCTTGGCAGGCGACCTACGTATCCGCGGGGGAATCAAGCCAAACGTAGTTCAAATCTGATGGGAAATTGGGAATAACTGTCCACTTGTGGGGAGCAACATCTTCTGCTGGGGAAAATGCACTTGCTGGGGATGAGAGATGACCGCATCGGTCGGGTGGCTGAACCTTTTCAGGTTTCCTACGTATCCTTCGAGGAATCAAGCCGGTCGTAGTTCAGAGATCTACTGGGGATAAAACGATATATCGGACTCCTGCTAGGGATGATAAACCTACGGGCACTATCCTGTACGAAGAACGAATCATTCGTAAGTAATGAAGTTATTTGGGAAAATTAAAGACTACGTTGTCTAAATAATCCCAAGATGGAATGGTAAACGCAATCAGGATTGCCAGGGTTCCTGCCGATCGCGCCAAAGTAATAGGTGTCGGGTCTCTCATGAACAGAAAACGCCGAGGTTTCTGCCAACCACGATCGATCTAGGATGCGTATGTCATAGAGGCGCCGAAGTCTCTACAACCATACGAATCTTAATAATAGATGCTGGATCTTTCGCAAATAGAAACGCCGAGGCTTCTGCCAATTACGATTGATAAAGGATGGTATATCATAGAGGCGCCGAAGTCTCTACAATCATACGAATCCTGATAACAGATGCTGGATCTTTCGCAAATAGAAACGCCGAGGCTTCTGCCAATTACGATTGATCTAGGATGGTATGTCATAGAGGCGCCGAAGTCTCTACAATCATACGACTCCTAAGCAAATATTTTGTGAAGAATGGAAATTTTAAGGGGCTTTCCGTACCCAAAGGTAACGAATATTAGTCAAAGTAGTGATTTAAAATGAATTAATAAGGAAAAGATCAGGGGCAAAAGTGGAATTTTATCTGAAGGGGCAAGGTTGACCGCGTGGCCAAACACACGAATTTGCAATAGTGGCCGCGTGGCCAAGGCTGCTGATTGGTCAGATCTCCTTCACGCGGATTGCTGATCTGACGGCTGGGGTGGCAAGGGCGAAGGTGGCCGCGTGGCCAAGGCTGCCGATGGGCTGACTCCTTGGTCACATCACCAGACACCTCCCCTCTTCTTCTTCTTTCTTCTTTCTTCTTCTTCCTTCCTCCATTATTGACGAGTTTAGGAAGAGAAAATTGAGTTTTTAGAGAGAGAAAGCTCGGATTTTGATAATTTTGAAGATTTCATTTCACATAATTCTTGGAGATATGGCGGATTGGATCAATGAGGCCTTATTTAGAGATTTTCCGGGCCATGGTGGGTATATGATTCCACAACAAGAGCCACAAGGAGAGGGGCACGGTAATGCTCAGAGCGCGGGGAATGTTGGGGCTGATCCAAGAGCGGGCTTTGAAGCGGCGCCCTTGATTCCACAGGGCGGTTTGAGACCACGAGCCGCGACTCGGAATTATCGCGATAATCTGCTGCGGTCCACGTTCGACCAAGATTACGATTTTTACATCGACTCTGAGCGTCATTGGTCGATGGGGCTTCCGGAGACGCGAGAGGTAAATTTCAAATTTTCATTCCTCTCCTTCTCGCACATTTGCATGTTTTATGCACAGAATATGAAATGCTAGAATAATGGAATGCTAGAATTTAAATTGCTGGAATTGTAAATTGCTAGAATGGTGACATACCTGTGCTGTGTTTACCTGCAGAGGATCAAGGCTCGTGGGTCCACAGTGACTGTGGGCAAACTGTGGGCGTCCCTGCCGGAGGGACCGAGCGGTTTGCGTGCTCGGATCGAGGCTATGGGCTTTGGCCCATTCTTTGACAGTGTCCGTATGGTTGGGGCTACCCTGAAGGTGGCAGCGGTGATAGAGGTGTGCCGGGAGTTCTGGTGGGATACCACCCATACTTTCCACTTTAGTTGGGGAGAGATTACCATCACGCCGACGGATTTTGCGGCCATCACGGGGTTGAGGTTTACTGGTACCCCTTTGCCTTTTGATGAGAGCTTGGCGGAGCGGCGGGACTATAGACAGGCTCTGCTGGGAGTCGACACCGACCTGGGAGGAGGTGTCAAGGGTTATGGAATAGAGGCCGGGAAGGTGAATCGCTTGGTGGAGATGGCTATTGAGGCCTTTAGTAGGGGGGAATATGATTTGGATTGCTTGGTCCGGCTGTTCTTATGGTACAGCTTTTCAGAGATTTTGTTTTCCAGTGGGGCTACTGTCTGCCGGTACTCACTGCTAGGGGCTCTTGTGGACTTGGACTTAGTCGGTGGGATTTCTTGGGGTGGAGCCGGTTTGGCTGAGATTTACCGGGCTTTGGACCATTGCTCGAGGGCTAGCTCGTCGGCCTTTGACGGGTTCCAGTTCGCCTTTGAGGTATGCTCTCGACTACCCTTCTTTTCACTTGTTGAGATTTCTGTTCTATCTTTTTGGTCTGAAACATCTTTCTCATTATATGCACAGGCTTGGGTGTACGAGGTCTTCGGCGTCGCCCCTTTTCAGTTGGTGATGAGTGCCAACAAGGTTGTCCCCATCATGTCGTACTGGTGCAAGGGCAACAGGGCTCCTTCCCGCCGAAACCGGGACAGGAAGACAGTGGATGCTGCTGATCTGAGGAGGGTGTTTGCGATGTCTGAGCCTGTTGGAGTTAGATTTTACCCATGGAGCCCGGCCAATGAGGCTTCGGTGGGTCCCTATGTAGTGGATTTGACCGCTTCTAGGGTTCTGCTTGTGGGTCTCACCGGGGAGGCCATGTATCTCGGGGAGAGAGTGGTTCATCAGCACAGGGCTGGTGTGTTACCGTGGGCTCCTTATGACCCTCCTCGGGATATGCTCCGTCCCGCGAGGTTGGCGACTTTTTTGGCTCCCACTCCGGTAGAGCATTACAGGGGGAGTGACGACTATGCTGGCTACGTGCGGACACGGCTGGTCAGTCCACAGGTACGGGCTAGGATGTTGTCTGGAGAGGGGTCGAGCTCGGCCCGTTATGTTGGTCGGAGTCGGCCTTTGGTTGACATGCCCCTTCGCTCGAGTAGCGTGAGAGTGATGAGGGGTGGCCGGGAGGTGGAGCTTAGCTTGGAGCCTACTGATGCAGATCTTGTTGAGGAGACATTCATTCCTCCGCCCGACGCTGGGGTACGGTTTTGTGCTTTATGTCAGTCATGTTCGCACCCACTTATTTCTTTCTGCCTTGTAATCCTTGCATTGGTTTCCTTCTCAGGTGACTCGGGAGGCATATATCCGTTCAGCTCGGCGGGAGAACGTGTTGATGCGCTTACTGAGGGAGGCGTACCATTCATGTACTTGTCAGAGGGATGACGTTGCGTCACCCCAGCGTCGGGAACGGTCTCCGAATGGTGCGGGCTCTTCTCATATTGGTGGTCGAGCGGTCCGGGGATGGAGTTCGGGTGCCGGTAGCTCTCGGGCTTTAGCGCGGCGTGGAGATACCACGGAGGAAGATTCTGACTAGGCGGGGCCCCTCTTTCCATCTTTATTTCCTACACTGTTAGCTAGTAGAGAGCAGAGGGATATGTATGTACAGTACCAATGTATAAAATGTATGTATGTACATTATGTTCTAAAATGCAATTTTATTGTGGGAGCCTACTTGTGCAAACTAGTTATTTTACAAATGTTCCTAATTTTATACAATGCATGAGCCATGGAAGGAGGCGGGTACGTAGTTGCATGGATCCGTCACGGAGTGGGAAGAAACAAGCTGGATTTCTGCATGGAGCAAAGTTGGCCGCATGGCCATGGCGTGGCATAGAGCAATGTTGGCTGCCTGGCCATGGCAAGATCCGGAGCAAAGTTGGCCGCGTGGCCTAGGACGAAGTTGGCCGCCCGGCCAAGGACAATATCGTCCGCGGGGCCAGGGGCATATGTGGCCGCGTGGCCAAATCATGCGCCGCCTCCGGTTTTCCTTTTCCTGGCAAGAATCGGGAGTTGTGCACTATTTAATGAACCCTTTGCAGCCATACAAACGTACCAGCAACCTTTTGAGCAGTTTTTGAGTTCCTTTTTGCCAATTTTCTTGCTTTTTTCGCCATGGATCAAGAGGCTAGGATCACAAGCCTTGAGAAGAAAGTCTTTATAACCTCTTTGGAGAAGTGGGTTGCCAAACTTCCTGGTTCGAGTCGTAGGGAACTTGATGAACGGTATGGGATAAAGTGTCTTTGGTCACTTTTGCACATGAACTCCAATACCAACCTCTTGCAAGCTTGTGGTAAATTTTGGAATGATACCCTTCATGTTTTCAACTTTTCATTCAACGAGATAACACCCACTTATGAAGACATCGCAGCATTATGTGGCTACGAAGGGAAGGGTAAAGTTGCCTTGCCTTTTGATTTCGTTTGCTTGAGGGACAAGTTGGTGACTTTTGGCGTACCCGCGGATGACTTTGATAGGTATGCTAGGGGCGGTTATGTCGACCTTTCTTGGATGCCGCAACACTTCATGCATGCAGACGTGACATCTAACCGCTCCTTGGACCATCTTGCACTGTGCTTGTTCAGCTCTATCCTTTTCCCTTCTAAGGTGGGATTTGCCAGTGAAGGATGTTTGGGTATGGTGAACTTGGCTCGTTTGGGTTATGATATTGTACCGGCCATTCTTGGGGAGATGCTCTGTGGGATTCCCCATCTCGAGCTTATGGTGGGATGCCTTGTGGTAGTGATAGGCTTTTGACCATGTGGTTGCAAGAGCGGCTTCGAGTGAATAAACCGGCGGCTTCTCTGAAGGTGGCCCCATAGATGCACCGCATTAGAGGCATGGTGGAGCGGTTTGAGGGCATGACTCTCAAAGGTTGGGAAAGGTATTTGGCGGAAATGGTGACTGACGACATTCAGTGGGTGGTGCCCCATTGGCACATTCACTCTGTGAGGGAGAAACAAGTGGGACTTCACATGATCAAAGTTCCGACCCTTTCTGGTACTACTTTTTACTATCCCTCTAGAGTGCTTCGTCAGTATGGTTTGGTGCAGACCATCCCGGAGGGTTGGGACGAGGAGAGAGATGATTTCCCTTTTGGGATACTTCAGTTGGATGATAGTACCTCAGTCCTTCTTTCTCAGATGTGGGGCGAGGCTGGCTTTAGTCGTAGGACTTTCCTCACACGCTCTAGCAACACCTTCCTGCCACGCGAGTATTTGGATTGGTATATGGGGAGACTTGGGCATGCGGAGCAGACTCTAGAGACCCTAAGGGGCACTATCTTGGGATCCTGTGCTCCAAGTTTCTCATTGAGGGTTAAGGAGGCTGAGGCTTATGCGAGGAAGATGAGTAAGAGCATGGTTAACGGAGGCGGAGAAGAAGTGGGGACGTCAAAGAAGAGGAAAGGTGAAGAGGATCCTAATGGCAAGGCTAAAGGTATTAGCGAGTTTGAAAGAAGGTTTTGTGAGAATCCTAGTAAGAGGAAAGTTCGCCGTGGGCAAAGCAAGAAGAAAGAGACCGAGGGCACAAATGGCACTAAGGAGTGATCCCGAGCGTCTCTCCATAGTCGTGCAGACACATTAGTTTAATTTAGTTTGCTTTTGTTTGAGTTTCAATTTCAGAATAGGTTATTTATTCAAAAAGTATGTCAAGCTTAGACTCATCAAATAAATGTTATCATGCAATGACTATGGGAATAAAAGTTTTTGCTTTCAGAAAATACAACTTCTATCTTTATTGCTTAACAAGATTTGGATGTTTATTTTTTTTTAGACCGCACCTTTTGAAAGGCTGCCTACGTTCCCCTTTTACAAATAGGACTAAGGGGCTCAGGTCACCGTAGTTCACTCCAGTCAGACTAGAATGATTTTAAAGAAAGGGAAGATAGAAGGGGGAATGCTCTAACTTTTGCCTAGACCGCCCTTGCGGGTTTTCAATCTAGCGAGCTCTGTACGCACCCTTATTTTGCATAGACCGCCCTTTGCGGGTTTTCAGTCTATCGGGCTTCTTTTTGCGTAGTAATAATTTTTTTATTTTATTTTTTTTTTTTTTTAAGAGAGGGGAGTCTAGTCATAGTAGCGTCTGAGCTTGCTGATGTTGACTGGTTCTTTGAACGAGTTGCCATCCAAATCTTCCATTCTGACCGCTCCTCCGGAGAAGATCTTTTGTACCACAAACGGCCCTACCCAAGTGGGGGCCCATTTCCCGAGGGGGTTGAATTTGTTGGGTAAGCGTGCTTTGAGCACCAAGTCTCCTTCCTTTATGTCAACAGGCTTGACCTTTTTATTGAAGGCCTTTGTCGTTCTCCTTTGATAGGCCCGGACGTGTTCCATGGCCTTCAATCTGCGTTCGTCTAGTGTTGCCAATTGATCATAGCGACTACGAAGCCATTCTACCTCATTCACTTGGTTCTCGAGCAAGACCCTCAAAGATGGCACCTCCAACTCAATAGGGAGCACTGCCTCCATGCCGTATGCCAAAGCGTAAGGGGTTTCTCCAGTAGCGGTGCGGACTGACGTTCTGTACCCCCAAAGTGCTAATGGTAATTTCTCGGGCCAATCCCGTCCTTGCGAAGCCATCTTGCGAATTATCTACTCTATCGTCTTGTTGGCTGCCTCAACCGCGCCGTTAGTCTGTGGATAGTATGGGGAAGATTTCTTTCGTTCGATCTTGAATTCTACAAGCAAGCGAGCACACTCGGCTTCGAAATGACTGCCATTATCTGATATAATGAGGTTAGGGACCCCATACCGACACATAATATTCTCTTTGATAAACTGCGCTACCTTCTTGGAATTCAGCACCTTGTAAGACTGAGCTTCGACCCACTTTGTGAAGTAGTCGACCGCGACGAGGACGAATTCATGCCCATTACTTCCAGTCGGCGAGATCTTCCCAATAATGTCGATACCCCACGTGGCGAATGGCCAAGGCGTGGTGGAACTATACAGTTCGTGTGGGGGGACGTGGTTGAGGTTGGAGCATACTTGGCACTTGTGACACCGTCAAACCCATTGAATACAGTCTGTCTCCATGGTAATCCAATAATAGCCCAGCCGAGTGATCTTCTGTCTAAGCATCCTTGCATTCATGTGGGGTCCGCACAACCCGTTGTGTACTTCTTCCATTATTGCTTCAGCTTTCTTGTTGTCGACACATAAGAGCAACAGACCATCGTAATGCCTCTTGTACAAAGTATCGTCTAACAGCACAAACTGCCCCGCCAACCTTTTGAGTGCTTGCAGACTCTTGGCCTTCACATCTCCGTCAAAGGACATCTCTCCGTGCTTAAGGAATTTGTAGATTTGGGCGTACCATTGATCTCCGTTTACCTCGGCATTGATCTGGATTTCACAGCAATAGGCGGGGTTTTCTCTTCGCCCAACCCTGAATGGTTTTACGGACCTTCCTTCTGGAATTTCAACTAAGGAGGCCAATGTAGCTAGAGCATCTGCGAACCTATTTCTGTCTCGCGGCAGGAAGTGGAAGGTAACCTCTTTGAACTGTGCTATCAACTCATCCATGTAACCTTGGTACCGCTGCAGGCAAGGATCAATAGTTTTCCATTTCTTCGCCGTTTGGTTAATAATCAAAGCAGAGTCTCCGTACACTTCTAACTCTTTCACGTTGCGTTCTAGGGCGGCCTCCAATCCGGCTATACACGCCTCATACTCGGCGGCGTTGTTGGTTGCTGAAAAATTCAGCTTGATGGCTATGGGAGTGTGCTCATCTTTGGGATCAATAAGTAGGAGTCCGACTCCATTCCCTCGCTTGTTTGCAGCCCCGTCAAAGAATAATTGCCACCTTTCTGCGACCTCAATTGCGAAAATGTCATCATCCGGGAACTCGGGGTCGGGTCCTCTCGTCTCAGTGCTCGGAGCGTCTGCGAGCTGATCGGCCATTGCCCTCCCTTTGATTGCCTTCCTCGGTACATAAGTGATGTCGAACTCTCCCAAGAATACTGACCATTTAGCGAGTCTCATAGAAAGGGATGGTTTATCGAACAGGTACTTGATAGGATCCATTTTCGAGACTAGTAAGATCGGATGGGATGCCATGTAGTGCTTGAGCTTCGTCACCACCCATACTAGGCCTACGCAGGTCTTCTCGAGCGCAGAGTAATTGAGCTCGCTGCCTTGTAACTTTCGACTGACAAAGTACACTGCATTCTCAATCCGGGAATCTTTGGCTTCTTGTGCTAACATGGCTCCGACGGCGGTATCTGTCACAGTTAAGTATAGTAGCAACGGCTTCTCCTTATGCGGCGGGCGCAGGATTGGGGTATTCACCAAGTATTGTTTGATCCTTTCGAAGGCTATCTGACAGTCATGATCCCACTCCACACTGGCTGTTTTCCTCATTAGCTTGAAAATCGGTTCGCAGATGGTGGTCAGCTGATTGATAAACCGACTGATGTATTGCAGGCGTCCCATGAATCCCTTTATCTCTGTCTCGGTACGGGGTGGCTTCATCTCCAGGATGGCTTGAATCTTCCTTGGGTCGGCTTCGATCCCATTTTCGGTGACCATGTAACCCAATACTTTCCCTCTACGAACTCCAAAGGTGCATTTTGCCGGGTTCAAACGCATGGCGTGCTCTCTCAACCTGTTGAAGAATTTTCTGAGATCTATCAAGTGCTGGCCCCCAGACCCTTTTGAATGTATAATCATGTCATCCACGTACACCTCAATCTCCTTGTGGATCATATCGTGGAATAAAGTTGTAACTGCCCGTTGGTAGGTAGCCCCAGCGTTCCTCAGTCCAAATGGCATGACGGTATAGCAAAAAGTCCCCCATGGGGTGGTGAAAGCTATTTTTTCTTGGTCTTCCTCGGCCATCTTGATTTGGTTATAGCCGGCAAACCCGTCAACAAACGACTTGACCTCATAATGGGCGGTCGCATCCACCAACATGTCGATATTTGGCAAGGGGAAGTCATCCTTTGGCGTAGCTTTGTTGAGATCCCGAAAATCCACACATACTCTGACTTTACCGTTAGATTTCTTGACAGTCACCAGATTTGATAACCAAGTTGGATATTCGATCACCCTGATGAAACCCACACGGAGTAGTTTCTCAATCTCTTCCTTCACTTGCAAAGACCATTCCGGCTTAATGCGGCGCAGTTTTTGCTTGACTGGCTTAGCGTTTGGTGCTGTCGGGATTCTGTGCTCTACGATCGAGTTGTCGAGCCCCGGCATGTCCCTATACGACCATGCAAACACATCCACGTATTCTTTGAGTAGCTCAATCAATGCTTCCCTTTCGGCTCCGCTGAAGAAGCTTCCAATCTGCGTTTCCTTAGGCTCGGCTTTGGTCCCCAAATTCACGCATGTTAACACCTCATCGGCAGCTTGGGCTCGAGATTCTTTTTGATTAATAACCTGTTCTGAAATCTCTTTAATGTATTCATCGTTTAATGTGTTTGTGTCTGCCTCTTCTAATGAATCATTATTAACTAAGTGTATATCATTAGTTTGATTATTAGCCAATTTATCAGTTAAGAGAGTGACTATGGAGGGATACTCGGAAAGGTCGAGGGTTTCATTCATGGCAAAAGGGAAAATAGCGTTTGCAACAAGATCATAGTCTTCAGACGTAAGGTCGTCAGACTTAGAGGAAGACTCAAATTCAAAATGTAAAACACTAGACTCTGGGGACGGGGATTTTGGGTGAGTGACAGGAGATGCTGCAGGAGTGGCGACAGGAGAAGGAGTAAGCCCCAGTGTTCCCACCATAAATTCCGGAGTAGCTATAGGTCCCCCAATGATGCACCAATTCTTGAGCTTGTCCCCCATGGGTACCACCAATGTCCTTGGGTCCACCTTATCTTCAGAATCGTCCCAGATGACGGCAACCAAGTCTTCGTGCAGCCCCAGATTACCCAGATGTTGAAGCAGATATTGGCCGTCCCACGTCTCAGTCAAACTTGGAGTCTCTGCGGCTTCTATTACTGGCTTGTCAAGGGTTGCGGCCTCAAGTTGATCTGCCAAGTCATCTGCAACCTTGGTGGAGTACTCATGCCTGATGGTTCTAACTCTGCCCGTGGATTTGTCATGTTCCATGTAAGTCAGCTTCATGTTGGACGGATCGAATTCCACATCTCTGAAAATCTCGAACCCTTTCTGCAATTTCCCGGTGTGGTCAATCCATGGTTCGGCGAACTCAAAACACGAAAACTCCTCGCCTTCCCTGACAAAGTAGCTATTCAGGGACAGGCGGTATGGCCGCATTCCAGGCTTTTTGTAGGGAAGCTTCATCTTTTTAAGCAATTCCATCCTTTGTTGCTCCATCTTGTCTTCAAGAGTAAGGGTGTATCCTAGACCAAACAACCCTCGATGATTAATCTCTTCAACCAATTCTGTGGGGCCTTGCAAGTTCTTACCTAGCCCCAGCCCCGGTATAAAACCCATGTTACGCAGTATCTTGACAACAGGTGCCACTTTGTCCGTTGTTTTGGTGAGGTCGATGGTGCAGATCTGTGCTTGAGCGACTATTTCGAAGCCATTGAAGAGTCGGCTCTCCTCCCCATGCTGAATCTGTAATACAGGAACGCCCTTGGTGTCCGTCCCTTGGGCAGTTACAAGATCACTGTAGATGATGGTCACTTCATTACCGGATTGAAACTTCACACACTGATGCAGGGAAGACGGGACAGCGCCCGACTGATGTAACCATGGCCGGCCGAGGAGGAGTGAGAAGGTTGCGGGGATGTCTATGACGTGGAAGTCGGTTGGCAGGATCTTTGTTCCGATGGTAATGGGCAAGGTGACTTCGCCTATCACGGCGCGGCATGTAGAGTCATAAGCTTTGATGGTTTGTTTGGATGGGCGTAAATCAACACCATGAACGCCAGCCACATCCATCATCCTTGAAGGCAGGATATTAATAGCAGAACCATTGTCAATGAATACACGGGGAATCTTCTTGCCATTTACTTCGACAGTGATGTACAAAGGCTCATTATGATCAACTCCGAACACTGGCTTGTCTAGCTCCGAGAAGGTGATGATGTTTCCATAGTGGATATTACCAATCATGTGGGTGACGTCCTCCGGGTAATAGTGGATGGTACCATGGTGGCGGCGAGGTTTTGCTCGAGCATGAGGCGATGGGCTAGGGAGGAGGTGAGTAGGGACCATAGTGAAATATGGGCTTGGGTTTGTTTGAGTTGAGTGAGGATAGGGTCTTCTTTATCTAGGTCGGCTTGCTCGGGTTCCTTCCCAAAGACTTTCTTTGCACCCTTCGGGTCGGATTGGTACACTTGACCGGATCTTGTAAGGAGACAAACTTCCGCACGTAGCTCCTCCAAAGACAATGGCGTGTCAGGACAAGGGGGCGAAGCTTCGGTCTTTTCGGCCTCCTCGAAGATTTCGGCCCAAGAAAGAGGTTGAGAGGGCTTGGGGCTCTCCTCCTCTAGAGACTCGACTTCACTCACTAGTTCTTCTAAAGACAACAAGTAGCAAGAAGATTCTTTATTATTAGTCATTGAAATATAACCCATCTCATCACAGTCCGCCACAACAGGCTCGGCCGGATCAGTGATCTCACTAAGTTCTACCATGAGTACATTGCTAGCTACATAATCTCTAGGGTCTTCGATGACTCCCTTGTGGATGAGCTCTTGCACGGCCTTCTTGAGTTCAAAACATTCTTCGGTAGTGTGACCGGTGCACTTGTGGTAGTGGCAAAACTTCGACAAATCGCAACCAAGGCGGGGAAGGTGTCCTTCTAATGGTTCAAGCATTTCTAGCGTCACCAATGCCATGAAGATATCCACCATCGTGAGCCCTATCTTGTCAAGGGCATCCATGAGCTCTAGGATACTAATCTCGCATGTTTGCACCATATTCACCCCACGTCCATTGCTAGGAAGAGGGTTATTCACCACATTAGGACCCTTTGGCTTCTCAATCTTCTTGTCATTGATCAACCCTTGTACCACACGCTTCAATTGAATACAACCATCCGTTGTGTGCCCGATGTGCTTGTGATACTTGCAGAACTTGGAGGCATCCAAATCACTTCTTGGGTAGGCAGGTTGGTAATTTTATAACGGCTTGATGAGACCTCTCTTGACTAACACGTCAAAGACTTTCCCCATAGGCATTCCAAAGTCGTCAAAGTGCTCCCTCTCTCTTTGCGGCGGAGCCCCATTCCTTGTTACGGCTTGAACATCTAACGGGACCTCTTTCTGAACCATATTCACTTGGCCGACGGCCTCTTTTCCACCCCTAGGAGGCGCAGGCGCAGTAGGAGCCTTGTAGCGGAAGGAGTTGTTGTTGTTGGTCTTTGGATTTTCCTTTGGCGGCACAATCCCAGTGAACCCTGCTTCGTACCTTACTCCGGCGTCAACCATTTCCCGTAAATCAGGGAAGTAACCATTACCTATAGCTGCTTTCATCTCCGGTAGCAAGCACTTGTAGAAAATCTGTTTCTGTTCCTTCGCCTTTGGTGGGTATTGGACCTCAAACAACCGATGGTTCCACCTCTTGTAAAAATCATAAATAGCCTCGCCGGGTTTTTGCATAGTGTTCTCAAGATCCGTTCGATTCACATGCCAATCCAAGTTAGCCTGATACTTCTCACAGAAAATAGCGCTGATCTGATCCCACGTTTGCCTCTCGCTTGGCTCTAACCCCAAGAACCAACGCAGAGCTATACCATCCAAAGTGCTATGAAATACGCGAGCCATTTGTTCGTTGGTGCAGTCACGAGCCCTCATGGCCAACACATAACTATCCAAATGAGTCTTAGGACACGAGTCACCATGAAACATTGCCACCTTAGGCATCTTGAAATCCTTGGGGAGAGCCCCCACTTGGCTAGGGTTGATTGTCTTGGTAGTCGGTGCACTTTGCTTATCTACGGTCTCAATCAACTTTCGCATTTGCTCTTGCATGGCCATAACCACAGGGTGATTGGAGATGTCGGGGATAGTTTCTGACAGAGTGACGGGAGGAGTAGTGGAAGCAGTAGCAGCGGCCATCCCAATACTCAGAGGCAACGAGGGTGCGGGTAGTTTGCTAGCGGAGAGGTAGCCGCCAAGCAGTTCAGGGGAAGGTTCATAGACAGCCTTGTTCTTGCTCATGGTAGTGAAACCTTGTTGGGTGTAGAGAGAAGGAGGTGGAACATTGCGGTAGCTTGGGAATGGGAAGGTAGCAGTATTGGTGTTGGGGGGACAATTGGTATTGACCTCTTCATCCTCGACATAAATGAAATTCTCTCCATCGGGCACCAGTTTAGTCCCCTTTTGTTGAATGTGACCCTTCAACTGTTGGTTCTGATCCTCCAGCGCCTTGTTGCTTTCCTCGAGATTCTTGATCTTTGCTTCGAGAACGGCGAGGAAGTTCTGGAGGCTTGGGGGGATACCATTGAGAGCAGCCTCGGTGTTGAGCTCGGCGGCACTGGCAGGAGGAGCAGAGGCTGAAGCTGAAGCAGGAGTTGACATTGCTGATGACGAGACTGAGAACGTGGACGGAGTAGAAGCTTCACGTTGTAGTCGACCACCCGAACGGATCCAAACTTGCTTTGCTGAAAGGTTGAAGGGCAATGGATCTTTAGGAGAGGGGGAAGGCTCATGCAAAGTATATTTTAATTTACAAAAACATACATTATTTACATCCTAATTGGTTGGAAGGGATACCCCTTTTTCGCAACTAGTTAGAAGACTACGATCAGTGGAGGCCATCATTACGTCTATAGACCCCTCGTTTTTCACCTGTATTGCACACCCCCAAACGGACAATTGGGGCGAGGGTCCTATAGGGCAAGCAGCTTCCACCAACCATCGGATCCTACGACTAACCCTTCCTTAAAGGCATTTAACGTGATGTCTATGTTGCATCCTACGCAAGTTAATGATGAACGGAGATCTTGACAATAAACACTCATCTCACCATGGCACGTCCCTTGTAGGGAAATCACTTTTTTGTGCACTTTCTCTCAAAGATCTCGATTCATCATTGACTTGGGGATGACTCGACATAGACAGCACGTTAATTGACTATTAAGAAAAAGCTAGCCAAACCAACCGGTCAAAACCTAGGTGTGATACATATACTAGTGTGGGTTGACACGGGTTAGGTAAAAGGTTCCCACCGTACACGGTGAGTGGAGTAGACGAGTGACTCGAAAAGAGGGCGACAGTAGCGCACAAATTCCTGCACATCGAATACTCCGGGTAATGGGGACCTGTGCAGTGCTGACACGGACTAGTGGTAGTGTGTGGCAAGAAACTAATTCTTTTTAAGGAGAAAAGAGAGAAGTTTTTGATGTTAGGATGATGCAATGCAATGTATGAGAGAGAGAGAGAGAGAGAGAGAGAGAGAGAATAATGTACAAGGGAGCATAGCAGAGTTTTGTTTGACCCTAAAACTAAAGCGAAGATCACAAGGGTACATGGTACAAGGTATAAGGTACAAGTATTAACATGGCGGAGTGCGCGGGTGCATGTGTAAACATGGCAGGTGTGAGCATGTGTAAACATGGCAAGTGTGTGTGCATGTGTAAACATGGCAAGTGTGTGTGCATGTGTAAACATGGCAGGTGTGTGCATGTGTTAAACATGGCAAGTGTGAGCATGTGTAAACATGGCAAGTGTGTGTGCATGTGTAAACATGGCAAGTGTGTGTGCATGTGTAAACATGGCAGGTGTGTGCATGTGTAAACATGGCAGGTGTGTGCATGTGTTAAACATGGCAAGTGTGAGCATGTGTAAACATGGCAAGTGTGTGTCATGTGTAAACATGGCAAGTGTGTGCATGTGTAAACATGGCAAGTATGTGAGGTGCATGTGTGAACATGGCAAGTGTGTGCATGTGTAAACATGGCAGGTGTGCATGTGTAAACATGGCAAGTGTAAGGTGCATGTGAGAACATGGCAAACATCATGATGTGAACGAAAGTTAGACCCACTAAGTTTGAAAAAGTTTCAAAGCAGTCCCCAGCAGAGTCGCCACTGTGAATACCCCTTTCCGATGAAGCGACGCATGGGAAGTATCTTGTGATTATTTTTATTTACAAAGAGAATATTCTTAACGACATTAAAATTATGAGAGTCGCCACGCCGTTTTAATTAAAGCCAAAACATTGAAAAAAGCATTTTTAGTGGGTTCGGGGGTCAAATTACAACAAGAGAAGAATATTGGACGTTATCACTCCTATTGCCCGAATCGATCGGTCTTTCTATCATGATGAATGTGTTAGTAGTGTGTTAGTGATTTAGACCGGATCCGAAGATTGCCTACGTTCCTCTCAATGTGAGAAGCTCAGGTCAGCGTAGTTCGCAGAGAATTAGAATAGGCAGAAGAATCGGGATCATGCATAATGAGGGGGAATTACCTAAAGATTAGGGTTTAGAAGTAGTTCCTAGATCATCCTCGGGTTGGTGAACCCTCGATCATCATCGGCTATGAAATAACATGTAATTATGAAGATCGCAACCCTAAATATGGCATAAATAAGGTTTTAATCTATGAACACGAAGAACATATGAAGAACATATATGAACATATGAATGTGTATGCAAAGAATATGAAGAAACTATGAATAAACATGCAAGAACATGAATATAAAAGATCTACATTAAAAATAATGCAAGAACACGAAGAAAAAGTTAGAAAACTTACCTATGTTGGCAAGAAATAAACCTTGGATCTTCTTGAGTGTTTGAATGCTAATTAGAGAGCAAACTAGTGTTTAAGAACTCCAAAACTCGGACTTAGAGCTCTCCAAAATCGGACCCCAAAACCAATGGAATGGAGTGGTTTATATAGTAAACTGATGGGAGGATCTGATGGTCCAGATCATCCGGCGCGAGGTTGGCCGCCTGGCCATCGTTGATGCCGGTTACAATAGTGGCCGCGTGGCCAAGATCAACGCGGAGCAATGTTGGCCGCGTGGCCAAGGCTGCCGGCTGACTTGATTCTTAAGCTAGGGTTTCTGCATGGTTTTAAGGAAACCATTTATTACCTAATTTGATAGATTTTGCCATAAATGAGATATTTTGGGAATCCGGGACAAGTCTTTGTAAGGTTTCTAATTCCTATAAAGTCCTTGTATATTTGGGAAAGTCCTAATAAACTCATTTTCAGGTCGGGTACTAACAGTGTGGTTCCCTACTTTGGAATCATGCCCCGGTTGTTGTTTAAAGAAAGTATTTATTACTATGCTTTCGTGTAAAGTCTAGCTGGTACTTTTTGTTGTGGAGTCGGGCAGTGGTAGGGATTATAATGGCACACGAGCCAAGTTCATTGTAAGGCTTCTACCATTGGTTTCCCATTTTTAACGCCTTTCCTTGGGCCACGGATTGGGTTTGGGTTAGCTCTCCTTTGTGTGAGTTTAGTCACCGTTTGGGTTATGACTTTGTGTCATTCCCCCCCCCCCCCGTTGTTGTTGTTGTTGTTGTTATTGTTTGGTTCCGGAACCGGTTTCAGCCCTTTGGTGCTGCTCAGTTGATACCTCTCAGATGGTTATATGTTTGATTCGAGAACCTTGGCTCAGTATCCACTTGTGAGTATTTATTTCCACCTTATGTGTGGTATGATGGAGTGGCTTCGCCTCTTAGGTTATGTGATATGTGAATGCTTATTGGCATTGTTCAATTACGAGTATCATTTCAGCATGTAACGTAGTTGCATTTTAGTAGCTTACTGAGATTTATTCTCACCCCGTTCCTTTCAATGTTGTTTTCCTTAGATAAAGGAGAGCCCAGGGGATAGGTCACTTCACAAGGGAGGACGTCGGGTTGATAATCAATTTTGGAAAGTAAGTGTGGTTTAAAGGTTACATTATATAAATGTATAACCTTTGGGGTAGTGTAACCGAGACTTTATCCGTGTATCACCTATTTTGTTAAAGTGTGGTAATTGTACATTTGTATAAGAATTTGTAAGCCTTCGGGCTAAGTACTTTCGTTTGTGAAAGTTGTTTGAAAGTTAAATGGAAGTCTTTGAACTTTGAGTGTAGATTTTGTTAAACTTTATGAAAGTATATTTCAAAAATTTTCTAAAAGTGTTTTATGACGTCTTCCGTGCGTGTCCTGAACGTGGGGCCAAGTAGGACCACGGGTTGGGGCGCGACACACCACCTGTTTTAAAACTAATGCTCACGTATATATAATTTTATCTTACCCTATTGTCTTTCCTTCATTTAGATGAGCAAGTCAAAATAATACAGAGAATATGTTCTTAGACTAAGACTTATATGCGACCGTCTCACACCGTGAGACGGCCGCCCCCCCCCCCCCCCCTCCTTTTTCCCAAAATCCAATCCACGTGTTTCTTAAAAAAAAAAAAAAAACCTCCAATAAATTTAAAATGCTATATCTTGAGATTTTGAAGTCGGTTTTTTTTAAAAAAATATACCGTTGTGTTCGTCTCGACGAGACGAATAATACTACATAGGTCATGATATGGTTTATTTTTTAAAAAAATATATTTATTAACATACAAAACAAGTGAGCTGCTAGTCATAATAAAATGTAACACTTTTTTATGAAGAAAGTAACAGTTTGGTCTTAAAAAAGTAACACTTTTTCATGAAGAAAGTAACAGTTTGGTCTTAAAAAATTAACATTTTTTCTAATCACAAAAAATATTTATATTATTTGCGAAACTGCTGTTATATCTTACAATAAAAGTGTTACTTTTTTAAGACCAAGCTGTTACTTTCTTCATAAAAAAGTGTTACATTTTATTATAAAATGTTACATTAGTTTTGCTGTCAATCTTATGTTATCTTTTAATTTCTTTTCAGCAAAATTGTGGTATATTTTTGAAAAAAAAAAGTGTTGCATATGAGAAAAAGTGTTACATTTCTTTTATAAAAAGTGTTACTTTTGGCAAGGAAAAAATGGCAGGAAAAAAAAAAAAAGAAGCGGAAAGGGCTTGCAGGCGCCGTCGCACGGCGGTCGCACAGCAGTCCAGCTCATGTTCTTATTCCACTATTCACGTGGGTGTTATATTATTTTCTGAAATAAAACTTCTCAACAACAAGATAAAGACATATACTCCGTATCTTTTTTATTTTCAGTTTGGCAAAATCAATCAGTTTATTAACCTTTACAATTGTGATTAATAAGTTTAGACAGCTAATCTATCATTAATGAAATAAAAAAACCCATTTTTTTTTTTTTTTTAAAAAAAAAAATTCCTTGCTTGGAGGAAATAATTTAATTTGTAAACATATGGGGGCAGGCCCGTTTCAATAATTATAGGGGCCCAGTGCTAAATGTGAATATTGGGGCCCTTAGTATTTAAAAAAATTACACAATAAAATAATTGCAATAATGTTAAGTAATAAGAAAATAATTAATTAAAAGAAACTAAACATTCTAATGAAAGTTTGAAAAAAATATATGAATGAAAGCCTAAACTAGAAAAAGAAGGGGATGAAAGCCCAAAATTGGTTGCAATAATGTTGAAATAATAAGCAAATAATTTATAAAAATTATAATATGTAATTAAAAAAAATAAACTTTCTAATAAAAGTTTTGAAAAAAAAATGAAAGAAAACCTAAACTAGAAAAGGAGAGGGGAAGCCATGAGAAAAATCCAAGAAGAGAAAAAAGAAAAAAATAATACAAAAAAGTGCATCACCTGGGAGTCAAGCCCGGTCATGCTATGTTGCAATGTGAAGGTGTTAACCAGTGAGGCACCTTTAGCATGAGTATGATATTTCAGTATGTATTATATATATATACTATATAAACAAAAATTTGGGGCCCCCAATTTTTTTGGCCCTGTGCAATTGGGCTGGTTGCACAGGCCCAAAACCGGGCCTGTATGGGGGAATAATAGTAGTGATTAGTAAAATATGGTCCTATCAACCTTTTAATTCACTCTATTATACCGAAGCTTCGATTTTAACTACTTTTTTTAAAAAAAAAATAAAAATAAAAAATAGCACTCTACTATATATACCCATTCACTGTAACCTTAACCTCTAATTAATGACTTCCAACAATTCTAAGTTCCGTTACAAAATTTGAGGAAACCTAACGAGATTTTGACGTGGAAACTAAGTATATCTTTCGCACACATGGATGTTGACACTCATTTAAATTTTCAAGAAAGAGTGGCGAGCTATATTTCGGTTGCAATCAAATGTCACTCATTTACACTTCATTACTAATCTGTTCTTACTTTGCTTTGCTTGAGAAGTAAAAAAATTCGTGATATTTTTTGTGACTGATTGATATATTTTGTTAAGTTTATTTTATTAACAAAGTTAGTTTTGTTAAATTTTATTAATAAAAGTTTGGTTTTGTTAAGTTTATAACAAAAAGTTACTTTTTTTTGGATGTGGTTAAGGTGTTAGGTAAAAAAAATGTGTATTTGTAATAATGTGGTTAAAACTGTTAATAAAAGTAAAGATGCACCACTGAAAAAATGAATTTTAGAGAGCATATATATTGAGGCAGACATTTAAAGTGTCTCAATTTGACACTATTTCAGATATAAAAAGTTGTTGAGAGTTCAATTAAGGACACTAGTTTGAGACAGGAACTAAAGTAGACTCAAAAAAATTTACAACTAAGTACATTTTGGCAAAATAGAGACTAAATTAACCGTGTTAAAAGTATTTGTGACACCAACTTAATAAGACCCTTAGTGTCTCAAATCCAATTAGGGACGGTTTCATAGGCAACTTAATGAGACACTTAGCTGTCTTAATAAGAGAGTTTTTTTTTAGTGATGGTTAAAAGTGAATATTCACCTTAATACGATGATTTAAAAGGGTGATAGGCCTAAAATATGAGCTGCCTAATCAAATAATCCTTCAGTTCCATAATAATCGTCACAATGACTTATCAATAATTTGGAATATTGTTGTTGGTATGTTACTCAATTCATATCAAATTTCATTAATACCATCTCCCTATTTGAAAATGCAATTTTTGTAGATGATATATATAAAAAAAAAAAAAACATTTATTCTGCAACAGCCATAATATTCAATTATCAAAAGTATACATGGTTGTTTCAGTTTTGGAATTTGGACTGGGTAGTATTTTCCATTTATTATTAGTCAAAGATTCTTAATTATGTTGCTTGTAAAGTTATTTTTCTGGTTAATAGTTTTTTAAGATTTGTTAGAATTTCCTTGTCACTATTAAATATATTATAAATTCCTTATCGTTATGTTTTATACTAAAGATAAAGATAAAATTAAGTTCTAAGTCAACATAGAGTATTTGTTATATTTAATTTAATTCCACATCTTAAAAGTTGTAATCAAGGTCGTTCAAAAAGTACTAATCAAGAGACAATTATGCTTAATGATATAATACATATATAAACTTTTCTCAAGTGTATATTTGTTATATTTCTTTGCCTTGTTGAGGTTTATAATTATATAAAATTCCTTTTAAGCCAAGTTGATCGATGAGTTATATAATCATCATATTAGGTACTGTCTAGGTTTATTCTAGTATTTTTGTTGATATTTTATGTACTCCATCTGAACCAGTTCACTTAATACTTATTTCTATTTTGGTCCGTCACATCTCACTTAAGACCTCTCCAAAATAGCCAATTTTTAATAATTTTATATTGAATCTAACTCACCGCCCATTCTCTCTCTTCATTTTCTACGACACATTTTCCTCATTTTATTCATTTTTCTTAATTACTGTGCCAACTTTGAGGTGAGACGAAGGGAGTAGATGGTAGTGTTTGATGTTAAACAGGGCCTATGAACGAAATTGCAGAATAATAGAGAGAAATGTGGGATATTTAAGTGTTAGAGCAATAAACAAGACTTGATAAGAAAAGCAAGCAATCACAATAACACAGATTTACGTGGTTCGCCAACTTGGCTACGTCTACGGGGAGAGGGGAGATAATATTATTATCAATATGGAGAAACTGTTAGTGCAGACAGAGGTGTTACCTCAGATGTTGCCACTGACAGTCTAAGTGCTGTGACGAAAATACTTTGTAATTTGACATTTCTTTCTAATATAATTTTATACTAATGTCCTAATATTATTGTCTAGATGTTGGTCCATATTTCAGGTTATAATAAAGTTGTTTTAAGGAGCTAAAAACGTGGAGAAGAAATTAACAAAGAATTACTCATAAAAGCCGAGTAAATAAGGGAGTTACAAACATATTTAACATGTGTTAAATATGTTAAATATGGAGAAGACCAAGTCCAACGTTTGTTGCTGATCAAATGGATGAAGTACAAGGCATGGGAAGCATGGAGTACAAGAAGGAGAAGCTTAGACTTGGGCAAGAAGAATTCGGTTGAGAGAATCAAGGAAGGAAGACCAAGTCAAGCTTGTTTTGTGGAGATAAGGTTTGCACATGATCTCCACCCTCCCCACTCATCACAAACAGCCTTGGGCTGTTTCTTTGTGTAGCCTCCAAGTATTTGTGGCTATATAAAGTGCTTGGATGAAGACATTGAAGACAAGCCAAATTTTACACACATCCATAGCACAAAGAGCAAAGTACTTCTTGGCTCATTAGATCCTCCCTCCCATACACTCTTTTCCACACTCAAATACTTCGGGTTTGAGTGTGTTTTGGTTAGGATAGGATCATCGTACTTTGTTCTACTTTTGGTTCTATAGATCGTATATTGTACTAGCTATAGGGAACCTTTTGACTTTGTAATTGATATTGATTATAAAGTTTTCGCCATTTAGGCATCTCAAGTTATATTTATATAACTTGAGAAAAATATATCTCTTGTGCTATTTATTTTTCCGCTGCAAAACTCTTATATTTTCGGGTGTGTGTATTCTGTCCTTCAGCGTGTGTTACCTGGGGTGTTACCTAACACTTGAGGTAACATCTGTTCTCAGTAAGCCTTTGACAAACATTTTCAATTGGCACCAGAGCCCGGTCACTTGACGTTACTAAGTGGTTCGGTCCTTTGTCATGGATTTCGATCTCCAGGAGGGAGAACTTGATCAAACAAACATGTTTGTCACAATAAGTGACTCGGAGACTGAACATGTTACCACAGATGTTATACACACTGAGATAACATCTGAGACCACACCCGTCAGGTATAACAATTTCAGTTTAACTAACGATGTTTGTTTCGTGGTTTCTACTAACCTTGATGCAGGAAGTTCAAAAGAGGATGAGCTGAGCAAAGATGAGCTCATTGATGGTTTAAAAAACCTTTGTGATGATTTGCTCAAGGAATGGAAGAAAGAGAACAAAATGGTTAAAAATTTAACCAAGATGAACGATGGACTCAAGGCCTACTTAACTCGTTTGGAAGTTCAAGCATCCAAGAGAGATGCCGAGCTAGAGAAAGTCAAGGCCAAATTGACTTTAGCCGAAACCACCTTGAAGAAAATCAACACCGGATCATCCAAATTGGATGAGATTCTCAATTTGAGTAAGCCTCTCAAAGCAGGTATTGGTTTCCGAGAATCATTAGATAAAATTATTTCTTCTTTGAGTTGTGATGAACATGAAATATGTTTTGTGAAAGAATGTGATTTTGATCAAAATTCTTTCTCTAATGACTCTTCTGACAAAAGAAAAGTGTGTCAATACTGTCACACCTCTGGACATTTTAAAAATAAGTGTAATACTCTTTCAAAGAAACAGTCCAGTTATTTTGTGTTACCTGAAGTGTTACCCAGCACTCCAGATAACACATTCTGTCAGAAGGTCAAAAACACAAAAAAGAAGTCATGGAAACCTAAAACTAAATTGAGATGCGATGTTGTTTACACCGCTCCAAAGACAAATAGTGGATGTTCACGTCACATGACGGGAACAAAGTTGTTTTTGAAAGACTATGAATCTTTTCAAGGAGGTAGTGTAACTTATGGTGGTGGAAGTAAAAGCAATATAATAGGAAAAGGGACACTAAATGTGACTGGTTTTCCTGCCTTAAAGAATGTCTTACATGTAGATGGGCTTGTAGCTAATTTAATTAGTATTAGCCAACTTTGTGATGACAACTTAGAGGTGAAATTCAATAAAAATACTTGTGAAGTCTTTGATTGTACTAACAATTGTGTGATGACAGGAATTAGATCAAGTGACAATTGTTATCTTGTTGAAGACAAGCAGGTGTGCCATTTGGCAAAAATAGATGTCACTACATTGTGGCATCAAAAGTTTGGACATGCCAATTATCGAAACTTGAAGAACATTTTCAAGTTTGAGGCTGTCAAAGGAGTCCCTAAACTGAATCTTAATAACAAAATGGTTTGTGGAGACTGCCTTAAAAATGAGGAGACTCGTGTTACCCAGTGTGCTGCCCAACACCAAGAGCAACACTTCGGGACAACACATTGTTTTCAGCTTTTGCACATGGACTTGATGGGTCCAATCGAGGTAGAAAGCCTGGGAGGTAAGAGATATATTTTTGTTATAGTTGATGATTTCTCTAGGTTTTCATGGGTATATTTCCTAAGAAAAAAATCTGAAACTTTAGATAAATTTAAACTCTTGCACTCCAAAATCAAAAACATGTTTTGCTCACCTATTTTTCGTATAAGATCTAATCATGGAAAAGAATTTGCAAATGTTTCCTTTTATACTTTTTGTAAGAAAAAGGGGATAAACCATGATTTTTCGGTATCAAAATCACATCAACGGAATGGGGTGGCCGAAAAGAAAAATAGGACATTGCTTGATATGGCCCGTGTCATGTTATTTTCAAAACGGATTTCAAAAAGATTTTGGGCTGAAGCTTTGAGCACGGCTTGTCACATTTCAAATAGAGTCTTTCTAAGACCTGGTTTAACAATGACACCCTATGAGATTTTGAATGGGAAGAAACCACATGTACATTACTTCCATGTGTTTGGGTGTGTATGTTTCATATTAAAAGACTGGGATTACTTAGCTAAGTTTTACTCTAAGAGTGATAAAGGCATTTTTCTTGGATATTCTCAAGACAATCATGCATATCGAGTGTATAATTTAAGTTTGGGAACTATTCAAGAATCTGAGAACATTGTTTTTGACGATCTGTTAAGTGTTACAGATAAACCAGGTGATTATCCTCTCATGATACAGATGGAACAACCTCAAAGTGAATTTGAAATTTATGTTGGACCAGATGTTGTCATAAGTGTTGGACCAGATGTTGGCCCCAGTGTTACCGCACCTGAGGCAACACCAGAGATAACATCAGAAGTCAGTCCAGTTGCTGAAAATGAAAATAATGAGGACTCCAATAGAGTAGATGATCCCGTCAGAAGAGTTCCCCCGTTGAGGATTCAAAAGAACCATCCTATATCCCAAGTGATAGGGAGATTAGACGAAGGGATACAAACTAGAGGTAAGGAACCGGTTGATTATCGAGACATGGTAAACCATTCATGTTTTCTTTCTAAGCTTGAGTCTAAAATTATTTTTTTGAAAGATGAATATTTAATTCAAGTTTTTAACCATAAGAGATTTTCTAACTTGAAGAAGTCTCTTGTTCTGTGTCTTGTTTAAACCCCTTGGATCATCTTTGTTGTTGTATAATATTATATTTTTTATTAAAAAAAATGTTTTTATTTCCTGTCTTAATCTGTTGATGGATTGTCTTTTCAGTCTGTCAACGGTGGCATATACTGACCTTTTTGTTATGGTATGATAACACTCAAGGTAACATCTTTGATAAAATTCCTTTGTTCTCAAAAGTGACAAAGTCACTAACTTTTTGATGAAATCAGAGGCATAAAGGCTAAAAAGCTCAGATAATACTTCCTTAGTAGCTCGGGGCACGGCGCTCGCTACGACGATGCACTCTTGCCAAAGGGAGATGTTATCTTGTGACTTGTACTAAGTATTAGGAACATGGAGCTCGCAGCTACAGTGTATCCTACTTGAAAGGTACAAATCACCTAAGCATATTTACACTTTATAAGGACTCGGGGCACGGAGCTCGCTACTACGATGCTTCCTTGTAGATAAAGAAGTGTTAATATGTTTAAAAAATGCTTAAATTAAAAACAAGCTTGTTATGTTTGAAATACTTGAAAATAAAGAAAAAGATTGTTAAGCCTCAATTGCTTATTAAAGAAGCATATCTCTGCCTCAAGTGTTTTAAAAATGAGGCTTGCCTTAAAATGTCTTGTTTTAAATTTATTAAGGGATTTTATCACGAATGATATCTTAAGTGTTACCATCGTTGCCATTAACACATTAGTGTGTGCTACATTAGTTTTTTATTCTTTTATTTTCGAATTTGTTTATTAAATTTTCAAAGTTTGAAAGTCTTTTTATTATTCAAAGAATTTACAATTTTGAAAAAGTTTTAAACAAATCCTTTTTATTTGAGGTAAAATTTTCAAGTAACTAAATCCCTAAAATCATAGAGTCTATATTCAATTTTTAGGGATCGGTTACTTCTTCTTTTTACCCATTCGTTTTTCTTATTTTTTTATTATTTCGTTTTCTTTATTTAAAAAAAAAACGGATGTGTAGGGAGTAGGTTTTGTGTGCTTGTAAATAGGGGGAGTTTAATTAGGATAGTTTAAATGTGAGTAAAAATAGGGGTCTTAGTTAATTTAGATGATAAGAGTTAAGTTTAAATTAATTTCCTCTCCTAATTCACATTCCTTAACCTCCTAAAATCCTATCCCTATTTACTCTCTCTTTCTCTCTCAAACGCACCTATATACTCCCTCCTCTTCATCGCTTTTTCTCTATCTCAGCAACCTTCCCCAAATCAAAAACCCTTCTCAAAAAATTCTCCTTTTCTACCTTTCAAAATTTAACAATGGCTTCACCTTCCCAAAACCCTAACCAATCTGCACCTCAAGAGGAGTCACCGGGTGTTACTTCACCCATGGACATATCTCTCATGGTTTCCAATATCTCTCCATCTATGGCCATGTCCATTGATGATCCTTCCATGGTTTCTACTTCAGTCCAACCTACCCCAACCGTGTGACTGCCTCTCAACCACCTGTTAGCGCCTCCAAGAAACCTAAAAGAAAAGCCCCTTCTTCCTCCAAATCGGTTTCTTAACCATCCAAGAAGACACCATCGGCTTCATTAATTTGATTTCTTCCCAACCAGGGGGAGATAGTGTGCTGGTACTAGTGCAGGTACTCGTGCTGCTACTGATGCTGTTGGTGATGCTGGTACAACTCGTGCTACTGAAGATGTTACTGGAGATGCTGGTACTAGTGGATGATGGATAAGAAGAAGAAGAATAACCTTGTTTGAAGGTTGATGTTGCCACAACTCTTGGGCAATGGCTTTTAATGGTACTTTAAAATGGTTTCAAAACAATTTCTGTTTTTGGTTGGTTTGGTTTTTAAAACAATTCGTATTTTAGTTCTTAATTTAGAACTTTAATACTTTGGTGGTTATGCTTTGGTTTATGACTTGTGGTTTTGTGGATTTTAAAACTTTGATTTACTTTTTGTTTTAAACTACTAATTGTTTTAAACATGGTTCTAATTTACAATTAGTATATTAAGTAAATCTTTGTTGTTTCGGTTAACTCCATGATTAAGGGGGAGTTAATCTTTGGTGAAATGCTCTGTTATACTGTATATGGCTAACTTGTTTTTCCAGGTACCAACACATAGGAGATTGGAAAGAAATCTCAAATTAAGGGGGAGATTGTTATTGCAGACAGAGGTGTTACCTCAGATGTTGCCACTGACAGTCTAAGTGCTGTGACGAAAATACTTTGTAATTTAACATTTCTTTCTAATATAATTTTATACTAATGTCCTAATATTATTGTCTAGATGTTGGTCCATATTTCAGGTTATAATAAAGTTGTTTTAAGGAGCTAAAAACGTGGAGAAGAAATTAACAAAGAATTACTCATAAAAGCCGAGTAAATAAGGGAGTTACAAACATATTTAACATGTGTTAAATATGTTAAATATGGAGAAGACCAAGTCCAACGTTTGTTGCTGATCAAATGGATGAAGTACAAGGCATGGGAAGCATGGAGTACAAGAAGGAGAAGCTTAGACTTGGGCAAGAAGAATTCGGTTGAGAGAATCAAGGAAGGAAGACCAAGTCAAGCTTGTTTTGTGGAGATAAGGCTTGCACATGATCTCCACCCTCCCCACTCATCACAAACAGCCTTGGGCTGTTTCTTTGTGTAGCCTCCAAGTATTTGTGGCTATATAAAGTGCTTGGATGAAGACATTGAAGACAAGCCAAATTTTACACACATCCATAGCACAAAGAGCAAAGTACTTCTTGGCTCATTAGATCCTCCCTCCCATACACTCTTTTCCACACTCAAATACTTCGGGTTTGAGTGTGTTTTGGCTAGGATAGGATCATCGTACTTTGTTCTACTTTTGGTTCCATAGATCGTATATTGTACTAGCTATAGGGAACCTTTTGACTTTGTAATTGATATTGATTATAAAGTTTTTGCCATTTAGGCATCTCAAGTTATATTTATATAACTTGAGAAAAATATATCTCTTGTGCTATTTATTTTTCCGCTGCAAAACTCTTATATTTTCGGGTGTGTGTATTCTGTCCGTCAGCGTGTGTTACCTGGGGTGTTACCTAACACTTGAGGTAACATCTGTTCTCAGTAAGCCTTTGACAAACATTTTCAGAAACGATTACAAGATCACACTATTACTGATGCACGAATTTTGAACACAAAATTCCTAACTGTGCAACTGTCGAATTACAGATCTCTCTGAGCACTCTAATAATTTGTCTATGACGTTAGCTGATTTGATCTAAACTAATGGCATCTATTTATACCACTCAAAGTCTATCTCAATAGCTGGTAGGAACTTGGAATACAAGTCCAAAACTGACTTGAAAACCTTCCTTCTGCGTAACTCCGAAAATCTGACCAAAACTGGAATCTGGGACCTTGGTCCAATCAGGTATAGAGCCTGGTCCGGTCGGAACCTTCACTAGTCCGGCCGGATCTCCTCCATAGCCCGGTCGGACCTACCCCTTTCCTGAGTCCTTGATTTCCGATGCTCGTCTGGTCCGGCCGGGTCCTTCCCTAGATCCGGTCAGACACCCCCTTCTGCGCTGTGTCCCGGAATTACGAAATCTTCCTGTTGTTTAACCCTTTAACTCGGCATCCTAAATTCAAAGGCATTAACCCTACAATCTCCACCTTGACTTTGAATCTCCATGACAATAAACCTTTTCTCCCCCTCGCCTCTTCTGCTATCTAATAGCTGCGAACATTCAGCAAGTCCAAACAATGTTGGAACTTGCTTCCCGTCACGGATTTTGTGAACATATCTGCAGGGTTATCTGCCATCCCTACCTTCGTCACCTTTACCCGTTTCTCATCCGTTAGGAAATGATATATGACATGTGCTTGGTCCTCTCATGATGAACTTGATCCTTGGCCAAACAAATCCTGCTCAAACTATTGCAATAAATAATAGCCTGATCCTGATGTATCCCAAGATCGCTGATCAATCCCTTCAACCATATTCCTTCCTTAGCGGACTCTGTCAATGCCATGTATTCTGCTTCTGTTGTAGACAACGTCATTGTCGCCTGCAATGTAGCCTTCCAACTGACCCACCAAGCGTGAATACATATCCGACCATCGATCTTCTTGTATCAACATCACTTGAATAGTCTGAATCTGAGAAACCCTCGACTGCACATTCTGTTCCACTTCCATAAACGAGACCGACGTCGCTAGTGCGCACTGTAGCATACATCAAACTACGATCTGCACTAGCATAGGGTACTCGAGCCATATACTCTTTATCCTTAACCGAATTGGGCCCAAACGCGACTGACAACTGTGCATTCACTGCACCCGGAGTATCTATAGCCTTAGCTGTCGACCTACCAAACCTCTCTAAAACTTTCTTGATGTATCTTTTCGAGGATAAGATAAATTTTCGTTTGGATCTGTCTCTATAGATCTCCATACCTAGAATTTTCTTCGCGTTACCAAAATCCTTCATCTCACACTATGCGACCAATAAGTCTTTCAGCTTCTGAATCTCTGACTTCTTGACTGCTGCTATCATATAGATGTCAAATCTCTTGTACCAATGCCTAGGCGATTGCTTAAGTCCATATAAGGACTTCTTTAACCTACAAACTTGATCTTCCTTACCAGGAACTTGGAATCCTTCCGGCTGTGTCATGTATATCTCTTCCTCCAACTCTCCATACAAGAAAGCTATCTTCACGTCTAGTTGCTCAAGCTCCAAATCCCTCTGTGCTACTATTGCAAGCAACACTTTGATCAAAGTGTGTTAGACCACTGGTGAGAAGATCTCATTATAGTCCACCCCTTATCTCAATGTGAAACCCCTTGCAACAACGCGAGCTTTAAACTTGATCCCTTCTGCCAGTGACATCCCTTCCTTTTTCTTGAAAATCCACTTGCAAGTCACAATCCATCTGCCTTCTGGCCTTGTGGTCAACTCCCAAGTCTGATTCCTGTGAAGAGAGTCCATCTCATCACCCATAGCCGCATACCACTGAGATGACTCTGAACATGTAACTGCTTCCTTGAAAGTAGAAGGTTCTGTAAGATCGAGCTCTACTTCCTCAGCAACCTGTAGTGCATAAGACACCAAGTATTCAAATCTATACCTCTCAGGAGGCTTCCCGAGCTTAGCTCTTCTAGACCTTCCTTGTGCTAACCCATGTTCTTCAGGAACTGAACTTGAACTTTCTGGTGCTTCAGTCTCTGTCTCTGTTGGTGGATCCTAATCAACATCTGACTGTGGGACAACTAACTTTTTAGTATCTTGTTGCTCCACCTGTTTATCAACACCGCCAACACTTGAAACAATCATGGATTTACCAGTCCATACCTTATAGGTAACTTTGAGGCCAGTACTGGTGTAAAGTCAATGATTAATCAAGTAACATGTTGTACTAAGCGCTTCTGCCCAGAAATGTTTAGACAACCCTGCTTTAGAGAGCATGCACCACGCTCCTGTAAGCAATTTCTGATTCATCCGTTCTGCAACACCATTCTGCTGTGGCATGCCTCTAATGGTGAGATGTCTAAAATGTCTACCTCTCTGCAAAATGAATCGAACTCAGTACTACAGAACTCCAAACCATTATCTGTCTGGAGCTTCTTGATCTTCTTCTCTATCTGGTTCTCCACTACCGTCTTCCAGTCCTTGAGATTCCTTAGAGCCTCATTCTTGTACTTCATGATTACCACCCAAGTCCTCCTCGAATAATCATCAACCATAGACAAGAAATATCTGTGCCCCCTTAGAAATTCCGCACGTGAAGGTCCCCAACACTCTGAGTGAATGTAATCCAGAATGCCTTTTGTGTTATTTATGCCCTTGGGAAAACTATTACGCTTCATCTTCCCTAGCACACAATGCTCACAAAATTTAAGATCCTTGATCTTATGGACACATAGAAGATCCCTTTTAGCCAGCTCTTGCATCCCTCGAGTACTCATGTGACCGAGCCTGATGTGCCATAGTTTAGACATATCTCCCTCATTCACCTCTGATGATGCAACCATAGCCGACCCTGCAAGCGTCCTTCTTTGGAGGAAATATAAGGAGCCCCGCTTAAGGCCTTTCAGTACCACTTATGAACCATTACTGACACTAACTGCTCCACCTATACCTTTGAAACTGAACCCTTTGCTGTCTAACTGACTAAGAGAAATCAGATTCTTCGTCATAAGCAGAACGTGTCGAACCTTGTTCAAAGTGACAAACCTACCATCATGAGTCCTGACCTTTATCGAACCAATACCGACAACGTTGTAGACTGCACTGTTGGACATGCTTATATCACCGCCATCTATCTGCTTGTAATCAGTAAACCATTCTCTCCTAGGACTAATATGGTAAGAAGCTCCCGAATCAAGAATCTACGCATTATATGCGCATGCTGATTCTGATGTAACTAGAGCATAATCCTCTTCTGAACTACTATATTTGGCCATCATGGCATCTGCTCTGACCGGTGCCTTGTCTTGCTTCTTTATGGGACAATCGAATTTCCAATGCCCCTTCTCCTTGCAAAAATTACAGATATCCCCAGGTTTCGGACCATTCTTGTGTGAAGAATTATCTATATTGTTCTTCTTCCCACTAGAACCCCTGTTACCAGTACTAGCAACCAAACCTGATGACTGGGTGTCTGCCTCATTCCCACTTGCCTTTCGGCGTAACTCCCTTGTCTTGAGAGAAGTTTTCACTTCCTTTAGAGAGATACCATCTTTACGGTGTATGCACGAATCGACATAATGTTCATAAAAAATAGGTAAAGATACTAAAAGCTGCAAGGCTGCATCCTCGTCTTCCACAATAACTCCTATATTATGCAGTTCAAGTAATGCAGAAGTAAATCTATCAAGATGATCATTTATAGGCGTACCTTCTGTCATGTGACAATCATACAGCTTCTTCTTCAGGTATAACTTGTTGGTCAATGAACGTCTCATGTACATATCTTCCAACTTTAAGCAAAGATCGCTTCCAGAGTCCGTTCCTGCAGCATTGGTTAGGATCTCATCATCCAACTGTCTGATGATCTTGGCGTGAGCCTTCTGATCTAACTTCTTCAACGCTGCTTCCTCATTGGCGGCTGCTTGCTTGTCTTTCTCTTACCCTTCTCTGGTGATTGCCTTATCCTTGGGATCCTTACGATCCTTGATTGCAATCTCCAACGGTTCCCATAAATCTTTGTCTATCAACAAAGCCTTCATCTTGATCTACTAGAGAGAAAAACTATTATTCCTATTGAACTTGTCGATCGAATATGCTCCTTGACCTATGTTCTTGTTCTCTGCAGCAGAATCCCTGAACCTCTAACCACGAACCAAAGCTCTGGTACTACCAGAGCTCTGATACCACTTGTTAGAGAAATAAACAAGACTTGATATTAAAAGCAAGAAATCAAAAGAACACAGATTTACGTGGTTCACCAACTTATCTACGTCCACGGGGAGGGGTCCACGGGGAGGGGAGAGAATATTATTATCAATCTGGAGAAACGATTACAAGATCACACTATTACTGCTGCACGAATTTTGAACACAGTGCAACTGTAGAATTATAGATCTCTTTGAGCACTCTAATAATTTGTCTATGACGTTACAGCTGATTTTGATCTAATCTAATGGCCTCTATTTATACCACTCGATGTCTATCTCAAAATATGGTAGGAACTTAGAATACAAGTCCAAAACTGACTTAAAAACCTTCCTTCTGCGTAACTCTAAAAATCTGACCGAAACTGGAATTTGGGACTTTGGTCTGGTCGGGTATAGAGCCTGGTCCGATCAGACCCTTCACTAGTCAGGCCGGATCTCCTCCATAGCCCGGTTGGACCTACCCCTTTCCTGAGTCCTGGATTTCCGACGCTCGTCTGGTCCGACCGGGTCCTTCCCTAGGTCCGGTCGGACCCCCTTCTGCTCTCTGTCCAGGAATTATGAAATCTTCCTGTTGTTTAACCCTTTAACTCAGCGTCTCAAATTCAAAGGCATTAACCCAACATTAAAGATTCTCAGGATTGCAAGGAAAAGTGGAGGACCTATGGAGGATTCCTTAAAAGATAGAGGGATAAAGTTAGAAAAAACCCCAAAGCATCCGCATAAGAAGACCTAACTGTGCAAAAGAGGCTGCATAGCTTACTTAGAGCACCATATTTTTAGAGCCTAAGCGGCCGCTTAAGGCGGACGCATATGAGTCTATATTCGTGTAAGGGCGAGTGCATAGCCTCGGTCCCCAACCTTCTCTATTTTCCATTTTTGGATAGGATTTGGTCTTGTATAAATATGAAAACACTAGTAGGTATTAGAGGGACTTTTGTTAGCGGAGATTTAGATCTAGAGATGAGACTTTTAGAGATCAAGAGCACAATTTTATGCGTTTTTTTAACCAGAGTTTATTGTTCACCTGATTATAATGAACTAATATTCTTTACTATAGATAGGAGGTAATTTGTATTATGAAGTTGTGTTATGCAATATAATCCTAGTTTTTAATCAATGATTTTTCTCTATTTATTTTAATTATTCATCTTCTATTCATGCAATAGTCTGAGAACGATATTGTATATTTATTAGTGTCACTTAGGTGTGAAAAATTGCATGACCATTTAGTTGTTCATACGCTAGGTATACTTAGAGATAATTGACCTTGTCTTTTTTGAGGTGACAAACCCGATTCACAATCCAGGTCAAGTTTATATTCTATTGTTCTTAAAGGGATTTTTGACTAATGTGGGTGTATAACAACACCTAGTCATTAATATAACTGTACTCGGTAAATCCTTTTATTTATAGAAGAACATCAATGAATAAAACATAATAAATTAAGGGAAAATTGACAATAACGGTCCAAAGTTTGAGGGGCGTTTGCGATTGGGGGTCTGATGTTTAATTTTTGGCGATTAGGGTCTAAAGTAAACAAACATTAGTAAATAAGGGTTTTTTGACGAAAATGTTAGAAATTTCAGTTAAGACATCACGTGTCAAGCATATACAACATAACTGGGGTTAATTTGAAAATGTTATTAGTTATCAGGGGTTAAATGAATACTTTTAAATTTTAAAGGGCTAAAAAATTTAATTTCACTTCCCTTGTTATCAAATATAAAATATAATTAACACCCCAACCCATCATCAACGTTTCTTCCCTTTCCCCATCTGAAACCCTACCCTTCTGATCTACAAGCCGCCGCCCCACTCTAACCCACACCTCCCGACCTCACCACTCCTACCCTGGGGCGCATCTCGTCGTGTCTCCCTGTTGGAGATTATGCCCTAGGCCCTTGAAAAAGGCCCTGTGTTACATCATGTTCTCATTTGTTATGGAGATAACAACCTTGGATTATTATATGTTTTGCATGTTTATTATAATAATCCCCGTCCCTAATACTTATGAAGGACTAGTATAAGTTTAATCAATGATCATATGATGATCATGTGTATGCGATACAAATTAAACTTATAGGTACTTGTTGGAGAACAAGTACTGGACTTGACCCACCTATGAGATTTATGTCATGGTCAGATGTCATAATTAAATCTCATATAGTTATATCATTTGATATCCTTAGACCTGAGAATATATTTGGCATAATCATATTCTTGTAGGGAAGAATGATAAGTCAATATGGAATTTGTCCCTCCTCAAGAGAGATATCTGCTTAGGCCACTCGTAGAGTGAGATTGATGAAATGCGTGGCCACGCTCAAATGAATTGATGTGATCAATATCATTTGCTCATAATCAATCTACTCGGGATCGAGAAAGCATTGAACAAGATAAGTTGTTGTGGACCATGACTTATGTTCAATATGATATCGCGTGACAAAAGGATTGTGATATGTTCTATGAGGATAAGGAACTTTTTTAAGTAATATTAATTGGGTAATCATGATGGCTTGCTAGAGTCCGCTCATGATTTATCTGTTTGACCTTGGTTGGACTCATTGCCAACTTAATATAATCTTATGGGTTCACACACAAAAGAACTAATTGTTTGAAAGGCTAAAATCAAGTTTCTTGTAGTGCTCGGCCGAGCACATCACATGACTCGGCCGAGCAAGAGTTACAGAAACTTCTGGTACAGAGGTGCTCGGCCGAGCACCCTAAAGGACTCGGCCGAGCAGGCCCTGTTCAGGCTCAGTTTTCTGATTTTGTGTTTTGACGGGTTTTGACATACATCTCCTAAAAGGTTTAGGTTTAATAAATATAAATACCCCTCTCTTAACCCTAATCAGTAAGCATTGATATTGTATCATTATTGGTAGCCTCCATGTGTTTGAAAAACACATTCTTGAGTTTAGATTATGCATCAAAATCTCAAGAACACCAATAAATTCATATAGCCTTTGAAGATTAGAAAAGCGTGTTTTCTAATGGGTCTAGCAATCTAGATCTAGAATTGTTCTAGATATTCGTTCGCGTGTGGATACGCATAGAGGATTCTTGCTTTAGCATCTCAAGTTCGTGTTCCTGTGATCCTGATTCGAAGAACGCGAAGAACGAGGAGATCAAATCTAAAGCTTGAAGACTTGAAGATCCAAAAATTTAAACGCACAACTACGGTTAATATTCTAAATTCATCCTGCTATTAATTTAATCATCATGAATGGATCTTGGGGCTTAGGGTTTTTTTTATTTTCTATTGCCGTCTTCCGCTGCGCATGGACCCTCAAAACCCAATACTCCCCTCCCATCTCATCCATCATCTGATAGTCCCCATTTCTGTTAACTACCCCTACCCTTCCCTCCAAGTTCAAATTCTTGGCTCCCCTAACTAATCCTCCGTCCCTCACCCACCATCTCCTACAACAATCCACCACCGTCTGCCTCTACCAAACCCTTAATCTCATGTCACTCATCTCTCCCTCAATCCCGTCTATCTCATCCTTTCCCTATGTTATTTTGGAATCTCTTCTTGCGATTTCTCTTGTTGATGAGCGATCCCAACAAGTGGTATCAGAGATTGGTTAAAGGTGGAAATCGCATCGACGGAAGAGATCCAAAATCGAAGAAAAACAAAAGAGCAAATTTTTGCTCAGATTTGTTCAGCACAGCGATGGTGAAAAAGGCCTTGTGCGTTCGTTCGCCGTTGGATCGTCTTAAGTTTTGGCGAGCATCTTTGGGACTCATAGATATTTAATCTGAACGGTGCAGATTGGATTTTGATGTATGTAGAATTGTGAATTGTGACTGGACAGAAGCAGCAGTTTGAAGAAATATATTCAAGAGAATATGGATATTGGAGGATCTAATTATCAAGTCTCAATTTTCGATGGAAGGATGGATTTCACCGTGTGGAAAATGATAATCCAAGATCTGTTGGTTCAATAGGGTCTTGATGAAGCTTTGGAAGAGGACAAGCCAGAAGGGATGAAAGACGTGGATTGGACGAAAATTCAGAAAAAGACTTCGAGCACAATCATTTTAGCACTTGCTCCCAAAATTAAATATAGTGTTTTGAAAGAGAAAACACCAAAGGGTATTTGGGAGAAACATGCGAGTATTTATGCGTCCAAGTCGTTGAATAATCGCTTGTTCTTGAAGATTGATTTGTATTGTTTGAAACTTGATAAAGGTGGTAGTTTGCATGACCATATAAATTCGGGCAAACTCCGTTTTCATCCATTGTACTTTCAGCTGTGTTTCACTTTTACCATTATACTTTTTTTCTTTCAAAAATACCATTGCACTTTTGGAAATGTATCATTTTATCCCTAAAATCACGGATTGGGACAGGGATTAGTTGCGGATTAGCCACGGATTTGGGGTTAACATGATACATTTTCGTAACTACAATGGTATTTTTGAAAGAAAAAAAGTATAATGGTAAAAATGAAACCACATGTAAAGTACAATGGATGAAAATGGAGTTTGCCCTATAAATTATTTCAGTCAACTAGTAGGCCGATTATCGAATGTTGAAGAGATAATCAAAGATGAGGAGCAAGACTTATTGTTATTGGCTTCATTACCCATGTGTTACGTGTCTTTTAGGCAGACGATGTTGACATGTATGACCACTTTAACACTGGATGATGTTGTTTAAGAATTAAGGGATAATGAAAGGATATCGAGGAGTAAAAGCTTCTCCAATGAGGTCAGAGTACTAGTTGCAGAGGTTTCTAAAAGAGGAAGGACTTATAATTATGGTGGCACAAAGGGGAGAGAAAGGTCTCAATCTAGGGGGGATAGAGACATGAGTAATGTTGAGTGATTCTACTGTGGAGAAACTGTTCATATGCAGATGTGTTGCCCACAATTTCGTGAAGATCTAAAGAGTTTGCGTGGTGTCAAAGGAAAGAAAAAGGTTTATGAGGAGAATGCCAACACAGTTGATAGTGATGGAGATTTCCTTTTGACAGAGATGGTGGTTGTTACAGATTCAACTGAAGAAAAGAAGTCTGATTGGGTGTTAGATTTCACTGCTTTAGTGCATATTTGCAAGGATCGAGCTATGTTTGACACTTTGCGATCGGAAGGACAACTTGGAGAGATCAAATTTGGGAATGCACAGAAATTGAAGATTGAAGGTGTTGGGAGTGTACGCTTCAAGCTTCATGATGGGACTGTGAAAACCGCTTTTAATGTAAAGTAAGTTCCTAGTGCGACTGTGAATTTTCTTTCACTAGGAGTATTAACATCCCGTGGGTACCGATATGTTGGAAGAATACAGACTTGCAAAGTCAGTAAAGGAAAGCGCTTGATTCTTCAAGGTAGTAAAGGTGCAAGGAATATTTGTTACTTGGAGGGACAATCCTTGCGTGGAAGATCCTTTTGTGATGACAAAAGGGAGAAGAAGAAACTGAGAAAAGGATGAGTTTCTCAGGCGTTGATGAGATTTGAGAATTTGGGTCAAGGGGAGATTTGTTGGGAATTGACTCATATTACCAAAATCCTATTTCAATTAGGAAACATTGTTGAGATCCTATATTGATTAGGAAGATGAGAAAGTTGATTAGGAAATGATTACTAGAATCCTAAGTTGGTTAGGAAAAGGAAGAGTAATCCTACATCAACTAGGAAGAGGAAAATAAGTATGCCTCCCCGTTATAAATAGGCTTCACTAGTTAGGTTTTTTTCAAAGAACTCAAGAGAGAGAGAGTTAGCATAGGAATATAATTTAGAGAGAGAAATTTTATGCTTGTATGTGTTGGTGAAGATATTCAAAAGTGTTGAGAGAGAGGAAATCTCCATTCTTGTAATATCGAGAAGTTTAAAATATTTATTGTTGGGGGGAATAGGCTTTTAAGCCGAACCACGAAAAAATTGTGTGTTTTGTCTTCGATAGTGTGCGTGTGTTATTTTGGTATCTCTTCTTGCGATTTCTCTTGTTGGTGAGTGATCCCAACAAGAACTAAATACTCCATGCATCATCCCATACTCATAGCTACTTGTTTCTATTTTGGGCGCCTCATACTTATTGCTACTTACCCAAGATGTTCATTTTTCTTTCTCCTATCCACTCACAACAACCCACTAACTTATTTCCTCTCTCCTACCCATTCACAATACTTACGTTTCCAATATATTTTCTTAATCCCAGTGCACTCTCATTTGGTAGCAGTAACTATGGGACGGAGGGAGTATCTCATTTTCCAAGACGTCTTATAACAGTATTACTATTTTAAAATGAAAACTTGATAATAATTCTTATTTAATGAGACCCATTTATCACACTAATAAAAATAATCCAATTACAATTCCATAATTCATTCTTTCTCTTTTATTTGATTTTTATATTCACAACACATAATAAAGTATAATTAAGTGTTAATATTATACTTATGGGGAAGCCAGAATATTAGAAAACTTGAACAAAATTATTCCAAGGATAGAACTTTACTTGGTGGAATAAAAAGTTAGCACAAATGGGTAAAAATATTATCATGTGCAATTTATTTCGATAGAAAGTCAAAATTGATAATACTCATGTCTTTACATAGTACTCCTTCCGTCCCAAAATGAATTTTTCATTGGTCATTTCTCATTGTCCTAAAAAGTTCTTCACATTTCTACATTTTAGGCTTAAACAAACGCGAAGATCATTTTGGGGCGGAGGGAGTAAACGATAACATTTTCTAAATTTAAAAGCGAGGAGATTAATACAATTTCTCCCTTGTACTTACTCCATGTAGCTCCACCACTGTTTTTCAAAGAACAAAATAACCTTTTAATTCACTCGAAAGTCGCCACTTGATAACATATAGATTTTTGATTAGACGGATTTTATACTATTGACTCGTATGTTTCTATAAGCTTAAATAATGATTTTGATGTATTTTAGATTTGTTTTGATGTATTTTGGGATAAATATGTATTTTGGGGCTTTATTGTAATCCGAGAGTGATGTGGATTTTATACATTTATTTCCTAGGTTTCTATGCGCTTAAAGTTATGATTTTGATATATTTAGATTAGATTTTATGTACTTTGAGGCAATTATATATTGTTGGGGCTTAATTGTAATCCGGGGGTATTTTGGTCTTTTTATATTTTATCCGGTTGTTATATTTTATGAGGTAAAAAGTCATCCCAAGAAGTGCAAGAAAAATTCAAAGCCAAAGTCAAAGTGCAAAATGAAAGTCAACAAGAAGACGGAGCAGTGGGTCAAAAGGTCAAAAACTGGAAGTGAAGAAAAACAACTCAGTCCGTGTGGCAGACGGACTGAGCCCGTGTGGAAAACTTGAGCCCAGATGGAATGAACAGGCACGGTCGGACAAGAAATAAAAATCAGTCCTTGTGGCACACGGACTAAGCACGTGTGAAGATGTCTAGCACGGATGAAACTCAACAGAGCGCACGGTTTCTTGAGTTCCCTGACTTTGTTTTATTATTATTTATTTTTCCTTTATTTTTCTTTCTTTTTTCCTTTAGACTTCTCCTAGGTATTTAAACTAGTTTCTTTCATTATTTTAGGGTTACACTTTAGACACACTTTTAGATCTAGGTTTTATTTTCTTTATTCATGGAGATTTCAAAGCTTTGGATGAGGAACTAAAATCCAAGCTTTGGGTTTGATTTCATGAACCCCTTTTTATTAATTTGAGGTATTTTTCTTTTCAATCTTTTATCTCTATTCATAATTTTACTTGTGCTTAATCTAGATTTATTGCTAGGGTTTTTAGACTTGATCAATCTAATTGTTCTGGTTAATTTATCTCTGCTAGAATTTTCTATTTACTGTGCCAGTGTAGAGATTCATATGTAGCATCTTCATAGTTTATGCATGTGCCATGGTGAATTGTGAAGTGGGGTAAAATTAGATGATTATCTGTGTGAAATAGTCATAGAAAGCATTCTTGATCTTAGTTTCTTAAATCGTTCATCAATTAATTCTGCGATCTAGACTGTGCCAGTTAGATTAATTTATTAATTAGGGTTTCTAGTGAGTGTGCCACTGCTAGTAACTATTCTGAAAGAAGAAACAGGGATTGAAATAGATCTCGTGATCAAGTGAATAGGGTGAAAAGTGAAAAGAGATATCGATGATAATTGAATAATTAGGTGGGGACGGAATCAAATCTGAATTATTCTTTAATTATTGTTTTAAGCTCAATTTAATTTAGTTTATTTTTGCTTTAGCATTTAATAATTATAATTTCCCCCAATCTTGTCAAGTGACAATTACGTAAATAAATAACCGCTCTTCGTGGATCGACTCTGGACTTATCCTAGCTACATATTTTTAGAACCTAGTCCAGGTTTAATTTATAGGTGTGCGATTTAGCCTATCAAGTTTTGGCGCCGTTGCCGGGGAACGGTTTCTATTTGTTTGCGTTCTTATTTTTTTCTTGTTCTTGTTCTTTTTCTTTTTCTTTTTAGTTAATTTATTAATTTAGTCCTTTTTTTATTTCTTTTTATTCTCTGTTATTATATATATATATATATATATTAGTGTGGTACCTTGTACGGTCCACACCCGTTATATATATATATATATAAATATATATTAGTGTGGTACCTTGTACGGTCCACACCCGTTTAACTGATAATTGCTTGTGAGTCTTGAACTAGAAAGCAGATGGCAGCGCAGACATTGAGGCAGAAAACTGCACCGAATTGGAGCGAGCAACCTCATGTAGTTCAGTTCCCCACTCTGCCTACTGGGGTTACATTTGAGTTGAAACTAGGTTTGTTGAGCCAGTTACTACACTTTACTGGGTTGCCCGGTGAGAACCCGAATCAACATATATCCCGGTTTGTGCATATTTGTCAGAGCATGAAGCCAACAACACTTTCGATTGAGTATGTGCCATGACTTTGCGTAGTGGTAAGGATATTAGGAAGGAAGTTGTACCGGATGAGTCAGTGATTGAGGTTGAGCAGGTTGTGCCTACTGAGAAGACTCCAGAGGACGAGAAGAAATCTGCAACAGAGCCCACAGTTTATGAGCCGGATGTTCCATTTCCTGAGGCTTTGAGAGAGCATCGCAAACCGGAGCCTGACAAGGCTATATTTGACACTTTCAAGAGTCTTGAGGTAAACATACCATTTTTAGACTTGTTGCAGGCTGTCCCAAGATATGCTAAATTCTTGAAGGAGTTGTGTACATTAAAGAGGGATTAGAAAGCGAGAGGTCAGAAAAAGGTGAAGATAAAAGATCATGTGTCTGCAGTCTATCATAAGAAGATGCCCAAGAAGTATAGTGATCCAGGTATGTTTGTTATTCTGATGTCTTTGGGTGATGATTCTGAGGATATATCCATGCTTGACTTGGGTGCTTCAATCAATATTATGCCTTATGCATTGTTTGAAAATCTCAAGTTGGGACCCTTACATGATACTAGGGTTATGATTCAGTTAGTAGATAGATCCAATGCATACCCTAAGGGGAAAGTTGAGGATCTACTTGTTCGGGTTGGTAAGTTCATTTTTCCCGCTGATTTTTATGTTTTGGAGATGGATACGGATCCTAAGGCTCCCATTCTGTTGGGGAGGCCATTTATGTCTATGGCTCATAAAGCTAGATGTGTCGAATGGTTCATTGACTATGGAGTTTGATGGGGATTTAATGGAGTTCAACATTTTTGACTCTAAGAAAGACCCTAATGATGTTCGTTGTCTATGTTTTATGGATGTAGTTGAGCCAAAGGTAGATGATGTGTCCAAGGTTTGTAGTGGGCATAATAATGTGAAGACTGATTTAGAGATTCCTGTGGTTAAACATGGACCAAGAAAGGTAAAGAATCTTCCTGAGCAACGAAAGCATGCATTTGGAGATGAGGAAGAAGTGATGATGGCTAGTGGTCAGATGGTGATAGAGAAGCATGGAGGTTTGAGCACGATGAACAAAAAGAAGAAGAGATTTATGAAGACAATTCGAGCTCAAACGGGGTGGAGTGTTCACTAATGAGGTACCATTTATTCCCTTACGTTTAAACTGTCCTTATTCTTATTCACTTTTACACACTGAGGACACTGTGTAGTTTAAGCGTGGGGGAAGGATTTGTAGTGTATATTATGCATTTTTCATTCTACATAGTTAGTTTTTCTTTTCAAAAAAAAAATAAAAAAAAAATAAAAAAAAAATAATAAAAATAGAGAGGCTAAGTGAAAACCCGAAAGGGAGCTTAGGCAAAAGGTGAGGTTTGAGTAATAAAATATTATACATCCACCGAAGAGAAGACATAAGGGAGGTTTAGAGTTTTCGGGTAGGTTTACACTATTGAAGTAGGAGGTTCGGATAGTGGAGTTTAGGTTAGAAAATCCTCGTTCTGTTCTTGGAGTTATAAGGGGGTGTTGGTGTTTTGTTACGAGGTAATTTTTGTGCATAATTATATATCACACATAAACTTTTGTTTTTATGAGGGAGATTGTACTGTGAGATAAGCGTGGCGGAATTTAGGACATTTTTAGTTCCCCTAAGCTTTTGAGTGGACATTTAGTTTGGATACTGTTTATTATGGTGTTGGTATGAAGCTAATGTCATTTATATTATTCCTTTGAGGGGTTATAAGGAGATGGAGTTTCTACACTTCGATTTTGATTGTTGACTATATTTGATGGGTTTAAAGGAGACTAGGAATCATTTTCTTCCATGCTACTGTAAGGATCCCACCGCCGCGCGTAAAACGCGATGAGTTATGGGGGCGAAAGGCCAAACGCGGTTAACATGCCAAAAAATAAGGGAGTCGCCACTTTTGTTAATTATTTAACCCAACAAAAGAAAAGGTTAGAGATTCTATTAGTTCGGATGTCAGGTTACGCCTTGGGAAGAGTTTCACGTCACCCAAGTCGCCTCGGATAGGACCGAGTCTCCCTAATGTTAGTTAACTAAAGTGCATGTGTGTGTGTGTGTTTTTAAAATGGGAGAAACTGATTGTTTTGACAAAACCAGTTAATTATTTAACAGAAAAGGTTTATTTTACAAACTTTCTGGTCAGGAAAGGAAGAAACTGGAAAATGCCCTCCCCGGCCAAAGTAGCCGTACGGATGGGGAGGGCTCTCTAGGGCATTTTTATAGTTTATCAGAAAACAGTCCAGTTTCAGTCAAAACAGAGTATCTTTGCTGAAACTGGACTGGAATGTTGATTTCCAGTTTATGAATAACAACAAAACCTCGAGAAGTTCATTCCTATGCACTTTGATCATCAAAGGAACCCCAAAAACAAAGATTTGGGCGTGATCAAAGGCAATCATTGGAGAAATTTATGAAAAGTTGATAAAATAATCACAAGATAAACAAGTAATATGAACATAAAGATCAAATCTTTATGTCTCATACTTGGTGATTTATGGCTAGATCATGGTTGGGATGATAAAGATTGAAACTTTATCACCCAACCATGACTCTCATGGCCAAATAAGAACAACATCAACGTGAAATTTAACAAATCATGATCATCCTAAGTTTTATCCCATAAATCGCACACTAGGTGTGAAGGGAACCTTGAATCACCTCATGATTTGGATCATATGCATATATAATCATAATATATATAGCTTGAAAGGCCAAGACTTGTATAATATATAGGTATAGTGCTTGAAAATGGACAAGACTTGCAAGAAATGTAAAGTGCTTGAAATGGACAAGACTTTGCAAGAACAAGAAGAAATAATCACAAGATAAACAAGTAATATGAACAAAGATTAAAGATAGTTTGAGATGAAGAAGAATATGGGGAGAATGAGGCTTCACCTATTGTGGTTATGGCCTATCTTCCTCTCTAATCACTCAAATGTGTATATTACTCACTTTCTTCACTTTCTGCTCTCAAACTGGCAGAGTTTCGACTCACAAAACGTTTTCTCCCTCCCTGAAATGATCAGCATGGGGTTCAATTTATAGAGGCTGAGGGTGCCCAACATAGCCGTACGGCTAGGGACCTCATGCACCCAAACCATCCGTATGACTCGACTTGGCGAGCTTCTGGATTTTTCTAAGTTTAATTCCAGTTCAGTCCTGGAATATCAGGTTTATTCTAGTGAGGTCCTGGCCCATTGGTTTATCCCTAAATGGTACCAAGAATTCCTCTAAAGTAGGTCAAATTCAGATTGGGGTACTTACAAAGCCCCTCAGCAACGTCGCTTTTGAAGAAAGCGGGGTTGTTGACAAAACAAGCATCCCAATCTGATGGGAGGACGGCTTGGCCGATTTGGGTGAGAGATTCTAAGGCTACTCAAACCTATAAGCATCCCAATCTGATGGGAGGACGGCATAGCCGATTTGTTCTATGGTTGGACCTAGAGGTATAGGATTCCTACGTATCCATATTCGAGGGAATCAAGCCTAACGTAGTTCGGGTGAGAGATTTTAAGGCTACTCAAACCTATGGGCCTTAGGTGGATATTCATTCATCCCTTCCTAAACAGGCATGGCTCAAAGGCCGGACTTGGTTAACTTGGCTCTATCGGAGAGGGTTGACTAAGGGGGCTGGCATGGCTCAGAGGCTCAAATGATGGGCATGGCTCAGAGGCTAGACTTGATCGACTTGGCTCTATCGGAGAGGGTCGACTCGAGGAATAGGAATGGCTCAGAGGATCAAATAATGAGCATGGCTCAGAATCTGGGCTCGATTGACTATGCTCTATTAGGAGAGGGTCGATTCGAGGATAACTGGTCAACTTATCTCATGACGGAGGGTCGACTACAAGGCTGGTCAACTTATCTCATGGTGGAGGGTCGACTACACAAACTGGTCAACTTATCTCATGACGGAGGGTCGACTACAAGGCTGGTCAACTTATCTCATGGTGGAGGGTCAACTACACAAACTGGCCAACTTATCTCATGACGGAGGGTCGACTACAAGGCTGGTCTTACGTCTCTCCGGACTGCCGTCACAATGATAGGTTTTCCTAACCTGGTCACTCTCGGGGACAAAGGTTTTCTTGACCTAACATGATTATACTGGTCTTACGCCCTACCAAGGGCTACCGAGGCGATAACATTTTAACTTTCATCCTGGACTTACGAGGTACGGCCGGGACTTTCACGATTTTACTTTCTACCCTGGACTTACGAAGTACGGCCGGGTCAACAAAAATCCAATGGTCTTACATCACGCCGGACTGCCAAAGGACTCAATCTCAACAAAACCTAATGGTCTTACGTCGCGCCGTACGGCCAAAGGATAGGTCTAGCCTAATTGGACTTACGTCATTCCGGACTGCCGAAGGACACAATCTCAACAAAACCTAATGGTCTTACGTCACACCGGACGGCCAAAGGACAATTTTTCATATTTTTAACTGGACTTACGAAGAACGGCCACGTTAACTTCCCAAATTCAAACTCTTAACCTGGACTTATGAAGCGCGGCCAGGTTAGATTCGCATTCTTAACCTGGACTTACGAAGCGCGGCCGGGTTAAATTCGCATTCTTAACCTGGACTTACGAAGCGCGGCTGGGTTAATTTCAACAAAGATGGTCTTACGTCCATCTAGGGACTGCCGGGGTATGGTCAACTTGGCTCTATGGGAGAGGGTTGACGGTTGGACTTACGAAGGACTGCCGGTACAATGATAGGTTTTCTCTAACCTGACCACTCTTGGGGACAAAGGTTTTCCTAACCTAACATGACTATACTGGTCTTACGTCCTACCAAGGACTGCCCGGTTTTTGATTTTCATTGGGAACCTAATTTTTCTAGGTTCAATTCAAGTTGCATGATCCAAGAGGGGAATTTTTCGGGGGTATTTATGACAAGGGGATTTGAATGGGTAGGACCACAAAGCTAACTCTCAACAAGAAATCATTAATTCTGGCTGGGCAAAAGTAGCCGTACAGCTAGGGGAGGAGACACTTCTTTTTCATTCAATTTCGTTCCAGGCCTGGTCATCTTCTTAAATTCCACAGTCTGAAGTTCATCATCTTCATTTTGAAAGCTTTCTCTTCCATGGAGCCTTTTCTCATGGAAAAACCACCAAAATTGTCCAAAATTCATCAAGAATGCTTTAAGGGAAACCTTAGGCTTTGGATGCGGCACCATATGAGGAGTCACAAGGGAGTTTTCCGGTCCAAATTCGGTCTCCAATCCCTGTGGTCTCTCAAAGAGTTCATCCCGGATCTTGAGCTATTAAGAGCCGCTGCGTCCTTTTGGGATGTCAGGAGACATGTATATTGCTTCTCCTACAATGAAATCACTCCAACCTATGAGGATTTCAAGGCTTTGGTGGGTGGCGTGGACACGGAGGTCATTGCTCTCCCCTCGGTTGATGACACCATGTGTGTTGAAAGGCTGGTCTCTCTTCTCCACATTCCTTTGGAAGAGGCCCAATGTATGGTTCTTAATCACCCTTTCATTGACATTTCGGATCTCCCCGATAAGTTTATGGATCGTACGGACGAGGCTTCCTGGAATGCTTTTGGTTTGTGCATTCTTGCCTTTTTCTACATGGTTGGCTCCAAAGGTACTTGTCATAGGGTTTTACTGAGTGTCCTTGAGGAGTGTCATGCGGGGAAGGATATTGTCCCCTTGATCTTGGGCGAAACCCTTCATGGCATGGACCGCTTGGCTTTGGGAGACGGCTTCATGCGTAGCGGTAGCCCCGCCTTACTCACTTTGTGGTTGAGGGAGAGGTTGATGGCCATTCCTAAGGCTTCTATTTCTCACAGACCATGGTCTTATTCTTTGAGAGGCATTCTCTTGGATTTCATTCAGAGTGACTGGGAGACTTACATGGCTCACCTCACGACTGTCGAGATCCGTTGGTCAGTCCCACATTGGCGTATCAGCTCGGTGCGGGAGTATCAGGATAATTCCCCTTTTGTTTGGGTGCCGGGACTCTTGGGATCGTCTTAATACATCCCTTCTTTGGTCCACCGTCAGTTTGGATTACTGCAGACTCCACTGTTGGAGTGGTCTGGTGTTAACCCAGAGCATTTGAGGCTTCCGCCCTTGTCTATGTGGGATTCCTCTACTATTTCACTTCTTTCCCGATTGTGGACTTGTTCCCTCTTTCCGGTTCGGGTACTTCTTGGGCGTGCAGCCAGCATGGTTCTAACAACGGTCTACTTGGACTGGTATGAACAGACTATGGGACAGACTCAGAGGCTCATTGAAGAGAGGCGTGAGGCTATTCTTGGTGGGACTCATGACCCTAGCAAGGTTTTGAGGGAGACCGAGGCCGTGGCGAGTGGCCATAACATTACTGGAGACATTGTCGAGGACTATCAAGCCTTGGCTGATAGAAGAATGGCTGCGATGCTTAGAGCAGGGGCACGAATGGAAGATCTTCGAGCTCGGGCCATTTCCAATGCGGCTTTGAGGGCCACCGGGCTGGTTGAGGATGTTGGGAGGATACCCGATCATGGAAGGGGGGAGGTTGACATCTTTGAGGTGAAGAAAAAGAAGACTCGAAGAAGTCAGAAGAAGAAGTGGAGGGATGAGGAACAGTGATAGTCTTACATTTCCATGTATCCACCCATTGCCATTGCAGACACATTAGTTCATTTTAGGTGTCTTAATTATGTCAGTTGAGTCGAGAGTAGACCGTGCTTGAACTCATCAAAGAAATGTTTTAACTGTAATGAAAATGGTTACTTATGAAGCCAATTTGCATTCACATGGAGTATTTGCTCGAAACCAAATTTGATTTTTATTCATTTTTTAGACCGGACCAATAATTGGCTGCCTACGTTCCCCTCTTAAAATTAGACTAAGGGGATCAGGTCATCGTAGTTCACTTCTTACAAATTTTGGGTGCGACCTTGTTTTTTCTCTAGACCGCCCAAACGGGTTTTCAATCTAGGTGGGTATATTCTTTTGGCACCTACAAGTTTTTTTTTTTTTTTTTTTTTTTTTTTAAACAAAGTAGCGACGGAGCTTGTCACCGTTGACCGGGTGCATGAAGGGGTTGCCATCCAAGTCCGCAAGCCTCATTGCACCTCCTGAGAAGATCTCCTGTACCACGATGGACCGATCCACACGGGTTCCCATTTTCCGTCTGGGTTAGACCTCCCGGGGGGTTTTTCCTTAAAGACCAAATCTCCTACCCGAATTTCTCGGGAGTTTTACCCTCCTATCAAAAGCTCGCGCCATTCTCCCTTGGTAGGCGCGGATGTGCTCCATTGCCTTTAGACGACATTCATCCTAACAAGATCAATTCATCAAGCCGGCTTGAAGCCAATCAACCTCATGGATTTTGTTCTCCAAAAAATTCTCAATGACGGTACCTCCAATTCAGCCGGGAGCACGGGCTCCATTCCATAAGTCAAAGCAAAAGGGGTTTCCCCAGTGGCAGTTCTAACCGAGGTCCGGTAGCCCCACAATGCTAGATGTAGCTTTTAGGGCCAATATCTTCCCCATGTTGCCATTTTCTTAATAATCCTTTCGAGCGTTTTGTTGGCGGCCTCTACTGCACTATTGGTCTGGGGCCTATATGGGGAGGATTTGTGGCGAGTGACTCGGAACTCTCCCAATAGCTGGTCACATTCCCCAGCGGAGTCACCACTGTAAGGATCCCGCCCCCGCGCGTAAAACGCGACGAGTTATGGGGACGAAAGGCCAAACGCGGTTAACATGCCAAAAAATAACGGAGTCGCCACTTTTGTTAATTATTTAACCCAACAAAAGAAAAGGTTAGAGATTCTATTAGTTCGGAGGTCAGGTTACGCCTTGGGAAGAGTTTCACGTCACCCAAGTCGCCTTGGATAGGACCGAGTCTCCCTAATGTTAGTTAACGAAAGTGCATGTGTGTGTGTGTGTTTTCAAAATGGGAGAAACTGACTGTTTTGACAAAACCAGATAATTATTTAACAGAAAAGGTTTATTTTGCAAACTTTCTGGTCAGGAAACGAAGAAACTGGAAAATGCCCTCCCCGGCCAAGGTAGCCGTACGAATGGGGAGGGCTCTCCAGGGCATTTTTACAGTTTATTAGAAAACAGTCCAGTTTCAGTCAAAACAGAGTATATTTGCTGAAACTGGACTGGAATGTTGATTTCCAGTTTATGATTAACAACAAAATCTTGAGAAGTTCATTCCTATGCACTTTGATCATCAAAGGAACCCCAAAAACAAAGATTTGGGTGTAATCAAAGGCAATCATTGGAGAAATTTATAAAAAGTTGATGAACATGGCATTTAAACCAAAATGACCATTTTGGTGGATAAAGATTGAAACTTTACCACCAAAATGGACTTATTACACAAGATTAAACCTTTAGGGACACATATATAACATAAAGATCAAATCTTTATGTCTCATACTTGGTGATTTATGGCTAGATCATGGTTGGAATGATAAAGATTAAAACTTTATCACCCAACCATGACTCTCATGGCCAAATAAGAACAACATCAACATGAAATTTAACAAATCATGATCATCCTAGGTTTTATCCCATAAATCGCACACTAGGTGTGAAGGGAACCTTGAATCACCTCATGATTTGGATCATATGCATATATAATCATAATATATATAGCTTGAAAGGGTAAGACTTGTATAATATATAGGTATAGTGCTTGAAAATGGACAAGACTTGCAAGAAATGTAAAGTGCTTGAAATGGACAAGACTTTGCAAGAACAAGAAGAAATAATCACAAGATAAACAAGTAATATGAACAAAGATAAAAGAGAGTTTGAGATGAAGAATAAGATGGGGAGAAGGAGGCTTCACCTATTGTGGTTATGGCCTATCTTCCTCTCTAATCACTCAAATGTGTATATTACTCACTTTCTGCTCTCAAACTGGCAGAGTTTCAACTCACAAAACGTTTTCTCCCCCCCTGAAATGATCAGCATGGGGTTCAATTTATAGAGGCTGAGGGTACCCAACATAGCCGTACGGCTAGGGACCTCATGCACCCAAACCATCCGTACGACTCGACTTGGCGAGCTTCTGGATTTTTCTAAGTTTAATTTCAGTTCAGTCCTGGAATATCAGGTTTATCCTAGTAAGGTCCTGGCCCATTGGTTTATCCCTAAATGGTACCAAGAATTCCTCTAAAGTAGGTCAAATTCAGATTAGGGTACTTTCAGCTACGCTATATAGACCGGATTTAGATGGGAGTTAGGATTTTACTCAGGGACGAGTAAAGGTCTAAGCGTGGGGAATTATTAGTCTTTTTACATTTTATCTGGATGTAGCATTTATTATGAGCTTGAAAGTGAAGTCCCAATGATCAATAAAAGTCAAAGTCAAAGTCAATCAAGTCAACCATGGGGACGCAACGTCGAGTCAGCCTTGAAATCTGAAGAAAAGCTGAGATTTTAAAGTTTACACAGAGCATGACTCGTGTTGTAGCACGACTCATGCTTAGACTAATCTGCACAAGTAGAGGACTAGTGCTCAAGAGTGAAATGTGCTAGCATGACTAGTGCTCTGGAGCACGACTCGTGCCCAGACGCAAAAAAGGCAGATTTTGACCGATTTTGAGCAGTTTTGTTATTTTATTTTTATTTTTCTTTCCTTATTCAATTAGGACTTTTCCTAGGGTATAAAAACTAGTTTTCATTCATTGTTTTAGGGAGAATCTTACACAATTATTTTAGATCTAGATTTTATTTTTCTTCCATGGAGATTTTAAATCTTTGGATGAGGAACTAAATCCAAGTTTTGGGTTTGATTTCTTGAACACCTTTTTATAGATTTGAGGTATTTTTATTTTCATGATTTTATCTCCATTTATAATTTTGTTGAGCTTATTATAAATTTATTGGTAGGGTTTATAGACTTGATCAACCTGTTTATCCTTGTCAATTGATTTGTGTTAGAATTTTCTATTTAATGTACCAGTGTAGAAATTCATAAGTAGCATCTTTACGATTTATGAATGTGCCATGGTATATTGTGAAGTGGGTAAAATTAGACAATTATCTATATGAAATAATTGTAGAATGCGTTTTTGATCTTAGTTTCTTTAAATCATTAAAGCAATTAATTCTTAGATCTAGACTGTGTCAGTTAGATTTAATTATTGATTAGGGTTTCTAATGAGTGTGCAACTGTTATTAACTAATCTGAAAGAAGAAATAGAGATTGAAATAAATCTCGTGATCAAGTGAATAGGGTAAAAGTGAAAAGATGTACCGATGATAATTGAATAATTTGGTGGTGACAGAATCAAATCTAAAGTATTTCTTAATTGTTGTTTTTGCTCAATTAGTTTTAATTCTTGTTTTAGGATTTAATAACTAAACTTTTCCACCAATCTTGTCAAGTGAAAATTACGTAAACAAATAACTCTTCTTCGTGGATTGATTCTGGAATTACCCTAGCTACATATTTTTAGAACCTAATCCAGGTTTAATTTGTAGGTGTGCGATTTAGCCTATCAAATTTTGACTCCCTTACCGGGGAACTGTGTTTATTTGTTTACGTTCTTATTTTATTTATTGTTCTTAGTTAGTTTATTTGTCTTTTTATTTATTTTTTATTTTGTTATTTGTTTTTAGTGTGGTACCTTTTATGGTCCACACCCGTTCTACTAACGAATTGCTTATAAGTCTTTACCCAGAGATCGAAAGAACTTTTAGGAAGAGACAAAACAATACAGAAAATACAAAGCAATCTAAAGATGGGGGACAATGAGGCATAAAAGACACTGAGGGAGAGAACTGCCCCGATTTGGAGCGAACAACCTCATGCAGTCGAATTCCCTGCTCTGCGTACTGGGGTTACATATGAATTGAAGCCGGGTTTATTGAGCCAGTTACCACACTTCACTGGGATGCCCGGAGAGAACCCGAATCAACATATATCCCCATTTGTGTAGATTTGTCAGTGTATTAAGTCAGCAGCACTACCGATTGAGCATCTCCTCCTTAGAGCATTTTCACTCTGAAAGATGATGCTAGTGCATGGTGTTGGGTTTTGATGTATCATGCGCAGCGGATTAAACATAAAATCAAACACCCATGAGCCCGGATCTGTGCATGTTGATTAGATTAAATACAAGATGAAAGAAACTAACCCTTGAAGATCGCATCCATGAACACGGACTTTAAGGTGCTAACGCAAACACCCTCTATCGGTACCCACACGTCGAATGAATATCAAGAACACCTTCTTGATCTAGATTGCTAGACCCAAGGCTTGATGAAGAAACGATTTCTTCGTGGGAATTATTTTGCTTCATTGATCATTGTATTTTGATGATTCTCAATCTCAAAATAAATAATCATACCTCTCTATAATTTATTGTTTCTAAAAAATTTGTTTGTGATTTCCAAAATCAATATTAGAGGCTGTCAAACCCGGCTCCATATCTTATATGAGGGTCTGACCTAATTCCGTTTGGGATCGGGATTCCTTTTCAGTCAAGAAAACTGAATAAACTGGACAGTTACGGGGGGTGGCCGTACGGCCATGAGGAAGCCGTAAGGTGCCTGTTGAGCCGTACGGTGCCTGTTCGGTTAATTCCCAGATTTTAGCCTTTTTCAATCCGTTCTATTGTGTGTGACCCAATAGGATTATACTAAGTTGGCAATGAGTCCGAACCATTCAGAACCCGTAAGTCATAAGCGGACTCTAGCAAGCCATTATGACTACCCAATTAGTATAACTTTGAAAGTACAAAGTTACCTTATAGAACATACCACAATCCCTTTTTCACGCGATATCATATTGGACATAAGTAATGGTTCATGTCAACTTATGTTATCCAATGCTTTCTCAATCCCGAGTAGATTGATATGAGCAAATGATATTGATCACATCAATTCATTTGAGCATGGACATCCACTATCATCAATCTCACTCATCGAGTGGCCAAGCAGATATCTCTCTTTAGAGAGGGACAAATCTCATCATGACTTATCATTCTTGCCTACAAGATTCCGACTATGCCGATCGTAGTCTTTATAACCACCCGGTTAAGGGTAACGTTTGAGTACGTCAAACATAATGTTCATCATGTGGAATACCATGATAATCTCAGGTCTAAGTATATCAAATGATATAACTAATATGATATTTAATTATGACATTTGACCATGACATAATTATCATATGATTATCCATTAAACTCATGCTAGCTCTTCATAAGTGTTAGGGACAATGATTATTATAATAAACATGCAAAAGATATAATAATCGGGTTTGTTATCTCTATAACAATGAAGCTATAATATAACGCATAGGCCTTTCTCAAGGGCCTAGGGCATAAAATCCAACTATCTCCCACTTGCACTAGGCCCAATCAACGTGTATCCAATACCCATTGAGCTAGTTATGATCTCCATCATTATTGCAAGCGAGCTTTGTAAGATAATTATCCTTGTTATCATCATATGGTATTTTGCATATTTTGACATCTCCCATCTTTCACGATTTCTCGAATAAGATAGAAACGTCCGAGTATATGTTTAGATAAAACATTAGCCCCTTGGATTGTGCAATAACAATTATTGACACAATGAAGGTCTATAAAATTAGTGACACTAGAAAAAATTTCTAGTTTACTAATTAGTCTCTTAATCTAAACAACTTTCTAGTTGCATCTAATGCTACTAGATCTCAACCTTTTGTAGAATAGTAATGGTACATTTAGAACTCTTCTAACACCATTATTAAACATAAACATGTATTTATACTGCAATATTTATCTTTGTTGGTTTGTAAGAATGCATCTATGTAACTATTACAAGATCATCTTTCATTCCATCAAAGATCAAGAATGCATCCTTTAGTTCCTTTTAAAGAACATAAGGATGTTTCTTAACTAGTGACTTTCACTAAGATTCGATTTGTATTATCTCGTCATACTCCAAGTGTTAGTAAATCAGACCCAAAAGATAGCAGATAACAATGAACACAAATAATCAACACAGAATATACGTGGTTCACCAATCTCTATTGGCTACCTCCACGGGCAAAGGAAAACAAATATTATTATGGCGGAGAAACAATTACAAAGAAGATGATGATCACACTAATCTATGTTTGCACGAACTTTGATCACAAAGTTCCTAGCTATGCAAATCCCTAGAACTAGAATTATTAATCTCTCTCTCTCTCTCTCTCTCTCTCTCTCTATGTCTTTGATTACGCTATGAAACAAATACTACTTTATGGCGAGTATTTATTGGGATTTTAGAGACCTAATTAGGAAGATAGAAGGAGTCCTAAATCAAATCCCCGAAGGACTTGAAATACTTTCCAAAACAGCCAGAATAACGTCAGAATCCAGAACAGCTCGGATAACAAGGTCCGCCCAGGTCTTGGTAGTAGTCCGGCCGGAACTTAGCCTTGGTCCGACCGGACCCTCCAAAACACCCGCCCGGATCTACCTAAAACTATGCTTCGTTTTTTTCTTCTTTCTTCAAAATCATCTTTTGCTCTAACAATCTTCACCTTGATTTTGAATCTCCCCTAATAACTCAGATGCACGAGCTTCCGATATAGCCTCCACCTTGAGCCACATCCTTCGTACCATATTTTTCAACCTTTGCCTCAGTCTGTCTTTCGTCAAAGACACTAGATTTTGTGCACCATGTATCTTCAAGACACTCAGAATTTGCCTCACCAGACAAACAACTTTATCCTCTGGACAATCAGATTTTCTTCATGCAATGTATCCTACGGACACCCAGACGTGCACCTACGGGCACTCAGAATCGCCCTAACAGGCGACTAACAGTCATTCAGTTGTGGCCCATCCAGTCGACATTGGATCTTGCCAACCATGATTGATAGAACCGGTGTGTGTTGATCTTGTAGCCATGGCTTGCCCAGTTCACTCCGGCCTAGAGTAAAATGATGCTCCACCTGCTCTTCAACACCCTCACCATTCTCAGAACCTTGGAGGATGAACAAGGAACCATTTCTTTCACCCTTCAGAATCACATCTGAACCTTTGCAGACATCCAGAACTCCACCTTCACCTTTGAAACTGTATCCCTTCTTGTCCAGCCGACTAAGTAATATCAGATTCTTTGCTACTTGTGGAACTTGTCTTACCTCGTTCAATGTTAGAGTTTTATCACCCGAAGTTCTCACCCTTACGGAACCCATGCCAACTACCTCGCAACCGATCCATTAGCCATATAAATACGGTCTCCATCTTTCTGCTCATACGTTGCAAACTTCTCCTTGCGCGAAAACATGTGATAAGATGCTCCCGAATCTAGGACCCATGCAACTTCCTTACACGCTTCTTCTTTGGTCACCAGGGCATAATCTCAATCCTCATCAAGATTGTCACTGCTTGCCGCCGTAGCTGTCGACTCAGATTTCTGTTGCTCTCTCTTCTTCTTGGGACAATCGGTTTTCCAATGCCTCTTCTCCTTGCAAAAACTACAGATATCTCCAGGTCTCTGACCCCGTCTCGAACCTCCTTTCCTTCGACCATGACCTCTGCTGCCTTCCGCAACCAAACCTGATGACTGAGATTCTGTACTAGTACCACTCGCCTTTTGGCGCAGTTCTCTAGTCTTCAGACAAGATTTTGCTTGCTCAAGAGTAATTGTCTCTTTGTTCAGACATGAATCAACATATGATTCATATGACAACGGTAGAGACACCAAAAGAATTAAAGCATCATCCTCATCCTCAATTTTCACCTCTATATTACGCAATTCAAGTAATAAAGCAGAAAATCTATCTAGATGATCCTTGATAGGCGTACCTTCAGACATATGGAAAGTGAATAGCTTCTTGTTTATATAGAGCTTATTGGTTAGAGACTTCGTCAAATACATCTTCTCTAATGTCAGCCACAAGCCTCCCGCTGTTTCTTGATCCGCTAGTTCCGCTAAGATCTCATCATCAAGACTCATGATAATCATTGAATGAGCCTTCTCATCCAATACTACCATGTTTGCAGCCTTCTTCGAATCCTCTGCTGTGGGAACGACCTCTATCTTACCTTTTGGATCCTTGTGATCCCTGATTGTAGTAGCCAATGGAGCCCACAAACTTTGTCTTCGCAACATGGCTCTCATCTTGACCTGCCATAAACTGAAACTGTTCTTCCCATCAAACTTGTCGATTTTTTGGTCCATCCTGGAATCCATCTCTTTCTACCGCAGCGGAATGCCTTGATCTTCCTTAACTAACCAAGCTCTGGTGCCACTTGTTAGTAAATCAGACCTAAAAGATAGCAGATAACAATGAACACAAATAATCAACACAGAATATACGTGGTTCACCAATCTCTATTGGCTACCTACACGGGCAAAGGAAGACAAATATTATTATGGCGGAGAAATAATTACAAAGAAGATGATGATCACACTTATCAATGTTTGCACGAACTTTGATCACAAAGTTCCTAGCTATGCAAATCCCTAGAACTAGAATTACTGATCTCTCTCTCTATGTCTTTGATTACGCTATGAAACAAATACTACTTTATGGCTAGTATTTTTTGCGATTTTAGAGACCTAATTAGGAAGATAGAAGGAGTCCTAAATAAAATCCCCAAAGGACTTGAAATACTTTCCAAAACAGCCAGAATAGCGTCAGAATCCGGAAAAGCTCGGAGAACAAGGTCCCCCCGGGTCATGGTAGTAGTCCGGCCGGATCTTAGCCTTGGTCCAACCGGACCCTCCAAAACACCGGTCCGGATCCACCTAAAACTTCTGCTTCGTTTTTTTCTTCTTTCTTCAAAATCATCTTTTGCTCTAACACCAAGTATATGAGACATCTGGTCTTCGTACATCAATATGGCTTACATGATAGATCTAATTGCCAAAGCATATGGAATCCTAATCATGTGCTCTTGCTCATTGGTCTTCCAGTAAGACTAAATCTTGCAAACATTAATGCCATTATTATTACTTTGACTATAACCAATCAACCTTTTAGATTTATCTCCATAAATCAGTCCAAGGATATAGGCGGCTTCATTCAAGTCTTTCATTTAGAAAATCTTTCAAAATGAATTATATGTCGACCACATATATAAGACTAGGAATAAAATTTATGCTCCCACTAAATTTATTGTAATCACAAGTCTCATCATTGATGAATTCAAACTCTTTGAATACTACATCAAAATGAAATTTCACTCCAAGTAGTTTGCTTCGATCCATCTCATGGATTTCTTCAACTTGCATATCTTATTAGAATTTTATGGATCAAAAAAATTAGGTTGTATCAAACACATCCTAAAGTAAGTTCCTGTTAAGGAATTTAGTTTTTGACGTCTATTTGTCATATTTCATATTCAAAATATGAGGTCATGACAATAAGAATTCTAATAACATTAAGCATGACTACGGGAGATAAAGTTTCATCATAATCGACATTATGAATTAACTTTACTCAATTAGTCGTGCTTTATCAATATGCACCTTGCGATCCATGTCCGTTTTCAAAAGAAAACTCATTTTCTATCATTTGGTTTTTAAGCCTTAGGGTAAAACAATCAAGTTCGAAACTTGATTATGATACATGGATTGCACTTTTAGATTTTATGACTCCAAGTCACTGATCTAAATCCGGAGCGGACGTTGCATCTTGATAGGTGATAGGTCAATTATTCTCAATGATATCTTCCTTATTACTTTCTATTATGAGAAATCAGTATTTCTTGTTATAGATAGTATCATATCAGTTGTGCAAATATCTTGTGTATACTTGAACAAATTTCCACAACTCCTTGTGAAACTTGGTTCAACTTCCATCTTAGGTTCTATGTTATTTTTCTGGGTCTCGAACTCTTCGAGATACATTTTACTCCCACTAGTTATTTAGAGATAAACGATTTATCTAGAAAGTGCTACTTAGAGTAACAAACGATTTGTACTCTAAGGGCGTAAAATTAATATCATTAAGATATCCCATGAAAAACATTAATTAGATTTGGGTGTGATTTTGTCCAAGACAATACTTTTCGCAAAAACATCACATCACAAATTTTTATGAAAGACAAACCAAATTTTTCTTTCATTCTATATCTGATATGGTATCAGTCGAACCGCTTTAGATGAAACTCAATTTAGTGTAAGCGCAGCTGTTTTCCAGCACATAATCCAGAAGGTTAATTAAAGATCAGTTTGACTTATTATGAGGCAGAAAATAGCAGTTTGCAGACAATCTACAGATTTCTGTAAACAGGGGCAGTACGGCTCATTACTAGGCGTACGCCTAAATTGCAGCCGTACGGATGTTGTTTTCAGATTCTGTAGACTTTCTACAGAATTCTCATAATGTCCAGCGCTCAAATATTCATTACTTTGATCAGATCAGAGTACACTAATATTTTTGCCTTGAGATAATGAAATCCTTTTCCAAGTAGTGTTACTTTAATGAACTACAAACATCAATATGTATTAGTCTAAAAGAGTACTTCATTTTACTACTATTAGTAAAAGGTTCCTTAATCAATTTCTAAGATTCACATATATCACATGATTCGAAATCATGTGAATTTAAAACTCCGTCCCATGGAATTTTATATATGTGTTTCTTATTTATTGATATAGACATTAATGCTTTAAGAATGTAACATTTACATCCCCACATTCAGATTTCCATTATTTATATTATACTTACTATTTTGTTCTTCCAAGATAAGGATATAAAGTCCCATTATATGATTAGCAATACAATATAGCAAATCATATTTAATGTAACACTTTTTTATTCGAAATATGAAATATCCATAATCTTCAGAAGAAACCAAAATAATATTTTTACTTAAAGTAGGAACATCACAATATTTGTTCAAAACAAATATGAACCCACTAGGCAAAGACACTTCGCAAGTTCCTATGATTAATGTTGCAACCTTTGCATCATTATTACCACATAAGTTAATCTTTACCTTCCTTAAGTAGTCTTTCTATTTCTCAAGTCTTACACATTTAGAAAAATGTAGGATCCATATCCGGTATCCAATACCCAAGAACTTAGAAGTAGAATTTTAACATAAATGCTTGAAGCGGTAGTCCTACTACCCTTCCTTTTGATCTTTCAATTCAAATTGTAATTTCTCCAACGGTCAATCTTATTGCCACGGTAGAAATTACATCCTTTGGATTTTAAGTTTAGCCACAAATTTTTATTTTAGGCTTGGCAACCCTTGTCTTACCTTTCTCTTAAATCCTTATTCTTATTAACCTTTAGAGTTTGAGAAGGTTTCCATTTGATATTAACACTTAGCAATTTTAAACATCAAATGTCCCTTATGAATTAATATCAAATATTTTTGTTAGTTCCAAACTAACTTGATAACCAAGCCAACTAATGTAATTAATATGTCTCTCCATGTTCAAAACATGAGAACTTATTAACATACCTTTCATTCATCATATGAATGTTAGGCTCTAATCAATCTCAAACTTTTATTGCCTTTCTTGCTTGTAGGAACGCTTCCTACGTAATTGCTTATCACATAAGCATCCATATATTTCAGAAACTTGTTAAGTGTTAAATATATGGTAGCAAGTCATAGGACAATTGACATCCATAGATTCATCAACATGTATCTAATTAATGTCTTTGTCCGTCCTTAAGGCATTAGGTTTATTAGGAATAAGATTTATTAAGAATTCATAACTTCCATTCTTGCTTAAGAACAATTCTTAAGCTCATGACTAGGTCAAAAAAGTTAATCTTATTCTTTTAAGTGGGGTCAATCGCAATAATTATACATGATTACAGTTTAAGACATTCTACACAAAAAATGCAAATAAATATACAGCTATATTTCATACCATTATCATTTAGAGATATTTAATATATTTCATAAATACTCCTACTAAATTATACACCTTCAAATACAACTCTTGTATAATATAATTTAAATGGGCTAAGATCCATATATCACTTGATTTGTGAGTCTGCTTTGGCATGAACCTCAAAACCAAGCTATTTAGGTAGATAACTCCTTATCAATCACATCACATGTGACTCTTAGTTCCTTTATGGGATTTGTGACATCTTATGTCTTACATGTTTTAATCACATCTTATGCCTTAGGCCCATAACCGTTATGATAGCCTAATTAAGTTTGACCACTTTAAACGTATAGGCAACCTTTGACTCATCTTGCTTCTCAAAGATAGAATGATGTGCCCTGCTTTGGCAGATAAACCACACTGAAACGATCAAGGTACTTCACAAGTGTTTAAATAGTGGGTGGCATAAAACTTAAAATTTTGATGAAGGTTCATTTACACAGAGATATGCATCATATATTTAATTATGTCAAACATAATATAATATAGTCTTTGCATAAAGGGTGTTAACTAATCAAATTATTTAACATAAGCAAAATCTTGTGATTTAATTATGAAGCAACATTATGGGGACGGAATCTAAATAATCTATAAACAATTTACAGATTGGATATTTCATTCGCATTCCCAGAAACAAGGCGTAAGCCTGCCATTGTTCCATGCAATGAATTAATCCAAATTTAGTTTCCTTCTCTTGCAAACAATTTGCACTTTGCTCATAGGAATAAATTCTGAAACTTTTGTTTCCGCAGAACATCTATAAATTGAGAGCTCAAAACGTACGGTCGAAACTAAGCCAAAAGGCATCCACAATCCCATACTAAAATCAAGAAACCAAGTAATTTCTCAATACGGTCGAAACTAAGCCAAAAGGCATCCATATTCCCGTATAGATTGGTCACTTGTTTCAAGACCTTTTCATTGTATCTTATTCTCAAAGATTACATCAATTCTAAACTTTTTAGAACTCTGATTTCTGTAACTTTCCGGATTAAATCATATTTCAGGAAACACAGTTTCGAAAACCAGCCATCTAAAACCAGATTCGAATTCTGTAAACGATTTACAGAAGAATCATAAAACCAGAAAACAAAACAAAACTGCCCAGAAAACCAAGACCAGCCGTACGGCTCTGTGGAAGGCGTGCGCCTCCAAAACCGCCGTATGGTGGTGAATCCCAGATTTCCCAGATTTCCAGAATTTTAGAAAATTCGATCAATCCCAATATCGTGTTCATGCATTAATCAGATTAAACCAACACGAATTTACATATTACGAATTTAATTAGATCTAACTAATATCATGAATAAACAATTTATTACATATACAAATTAGATCTAACTTATCAATACACATAATTCAATTATTTATTGCTAATCCCAACATGCAATTATTCATATGATCACATCAAAATAATAATTACATCATCCCCATATTCATGCTCATAAATTTCATATTGCATATAAAATTAAAATCACACATTCATCTTTATCATCATGCAAAATTCATATAATTGAATTAAATAATTTAAATATGATGTATTAAAATAATCAATGATGAACGGGGCTCTGATACCACTGTTAGGTTTTGATGTATCATGCGCAGCGGGATAAACATAAGATCAAACACCCATGAGCCCGGATCTGTGCATGTTGATTAGATTAAATACAAGATGAAAGAAACGAACCCTTAAAGATCGCATCCATGAACACGGACTTTAAGGTGCTAACGCAAACACCCTCTATCGGTATCCACACGTCGAACGGATATCAAGAACACCTTCTTGATCTAGATTTCTAGACCCAAGGCTTGATGAAGAAACGATTTCTTCATAGGAATTATTTTGCTTCATTCATCATTGTATTTTGATGATTCTCAATGTCAAAATAAATAATCATACCTCCCTATAATTTATTGTTTCTAAAACCATTGTTTGTGATTTCCAAAATCATCATTAGATGCTGTCAAACCCGGCTGCATATCTTATATGAGGTTCTGACCTAATTCCGTTTGGGATCGGGATTCCTTTTTAGTCAAGAAAACTGAATAAACTGGACAGTTATGGGGGGCGGCCGTACGGCCATGAGGAAGCCGTACAGTACCTGTTGAGCGTTATGGGGGGCGGCCGTACGGCCATGAGGAAGCCGTACAGTACCTGTTGAGCCGTACGGTGCCTGTTTAGCTAATTCCCAGATTTTAGCCTTTTTCAATCCGTTCTATCGTGTGTGACCCAATAGGATTATACTAAGTTGGCAACGATTCCGAACCATTCAGAACCCGTAAGTCATAAGCGTACTCTAGCAAGCCATTATGACTACCCAATTAGTATAACTTTGAAAGTCCAAAGTTACCTTATAGAACATATCACAATCCCTTTGTCACGCGATATCATATTGGATATAAGTCACGGTTCATGTCAACTTATGTTATCCAATGCTTTCTCGATCCCGAGTAGATTGATATGAGCAAATGATATTGATCACATCAATTCATTTGAGTATGGCCATGCACTATCATCAATCTCACTCATCGAGTGGCCAAGCAGATATCTCTCTTGAGAGAGGGATAAATCCCATCTTGATTTATCATTCTTCCTTACAAGATTTCGATTATGCCAATCGTAGTCTTTATAACCACCCGGTTAAGGGTAGTATTTGAGTATGTCAAACATAATGTTCATCATGTGGAAGACTATGATAATCTCAGGTCTAAGGATATCAAATGATATAACTATTATGAGATTTAATTATGGCATTTGACCATGACATAAATCTCATAACGGGTCTATCCAGTACATTGTTCTCCAATAAGTACCCACAAGTTTAATCCGTATCCTATACACTATAATCATCATATGATTATCCATTAAACTCATGATAGCCCTTCATAAGTACTAGGGACAATGATTATTATAATAAACATGCAAAAGATATAATAATCGGGTTTGTTATCTCTATAACAAAGAAGTTATGATATAACACATAGGCCTTTCTCAAGGTCCTAGGGCATAATATCCAATACATGGTACTATCATCTGCCACCTAACAGTATTACCACTTGGCAGGAGATGAAGGAGGTTTTCTTGGATAAATTTTCCCCAGATCAGATCAATATGATGAAACGGAATATCAGTAACATGGAGCAGAGGGTAGATGATACCTTATATGACTACTATACCAGGTTCCATAAGCTATGTAGGATTTTCCCATATCATGGATTTGATGATGACCAGTTGATTGTTCATTTTTATGTGGGATTAATGATTCAGGATAAACACTAAGAAGATTCTTGCTGTGGGGGTAAAATTATGAACAAAACGACGGAGGAGGCGAATGAGATAATTGATGAGTTGACAAAGAGCACTCGGACACATGTCAGGAGATCGAGTTTCAGACAGGTTAGTGCAGTGGGGTCGAATGGTTGTGTGCCGAGAAAGCTAGAGACAGGGGACGATGAAACAATTGTTGATAGGTCCACCATAGAGTCAGCAATATCTTACTAATCAGTATAATCAGTACAGACCACCGTATGGCTAGCAGCAGCAGTATCAGAGTAACCCCCCGAGACAGTCTACAGATGATCTAGTTCACTCTTTAGCGCAGTCGGTGAGCATGATGAATAACAACTCCAAGCAGTTTCAACAGAAGACCGATGTGACTATTGGTAATATGGAGAGACAAATAGGTCAAATAGCTGATGCAGTTAGGAGATTAGAGGCTAGAGAGACAGAGAAGGTACATTCTAAAACAGAACCGAGCCCTAAGCAAAGTGCATGTGCCATAACTTTGCGAAGCGGTGAGGAGATTGGGAAGAGAGTTATACCAGAGGAGCTAGTAATAGGGGTTGAGGAGGTTGTACCTAAGGAGAAGATCCTGGAGGAAGAGGAGGAGAAAGCTACACTAAAACCCACAGTTTATGAGTCGGATGTTCCATTTTCTGAGGCTTTGAAAGAGCATCGCAAACCGGAGTCTGACAAGGCTATATTCGATACTTTCAAGAGGCTTGAGGTAAACATCCCATTTTTAGATTTGCTGCAAACTGTCCTGAGATATGCCAAATTCCTTAAGGAGTTGTGTACTTTGAATAGCGATCAGAAATCAAGAAGTCAAAAAAAGGTAAAAGTTCATGAGCATGTGTCTGCAATTTACCAGAAGAAGATTCCCAAGAAATGTAGTGATTCGGGTATGTTTGTGATTCTGGTGTGTCTTGGTGATAAATATGAGCATATGGCTATGCTTGACTTGGGTGCTTCAGTCAATGTCATTCCTTATGCATTGTTTGAAAAACTCAAGTTGGGACCTTTACAGGATACTAGGGTGGTGATTCAGTTAGCTGATAGATATAATGCATATCCTAAGAGGAAGGTTGAGGATGTGCTTGTTCGGGTTGGTAAGTTTATTTTTCCTACTGATTTTTATGTTTTGGAGATGGACACGGATTCTAAGGCTCCCATTTTATTGGGGAGACCATTTATATCTACGGATCATACTAAGCTAGATGTTTTTAATGGTTCATTGACTATGGAGTTCGATGGGGATTTAATGGAGTTCAACAATTTTTACTCCAATAAAGACTCTAAGGATGTTCGTGGGTTGTGTTTTATGGATGTAGTTAAGCCAAAGGTGGAGGATGTGTCCAAGATTTGTGGTGGGAATGAGGATGTGAAGATTGTATTGGAAATACCAGCGGTAAAGCATGGACCAAGAATGGTGAAGAATCTTCCTGAGCACCGAAAGCATGCATATGCAGGTGAGGAAGAAGTGATGATGGTTAGTGGTCCGATGGAGATTGAGAAGAAAAGAGGTTTGAGCACGATGACTGCAATGAAGAAGAGATTTATGAAGACAATTCGAGCTCAAACAGGGTGGATTGTGCACTAATGAGGTACCATTTAATCACTTACATTTAAAATGTCCTTACTTTTTATTCACTTTTACACACTGAGGACACTGTGTAGTTTAAGCGTGGAGGAACAAATTGTTGTACAGTATGCATTTTTCATTCTAGTTAGTTAGTAGTTCTTCTCTTAAAAAACAATAGAAAAAAAAATGAGAGGCTAAGTGAAAACCTGAAAGGGGGCTTAGAAAAAAGGTGAGGATTGAGTAATAAAATATCATACATCCACCGGAGAGAAGACATAAGGGGGATTTGGAGTTTTGGGTAGGTTATACACTATTGGAGTAGGAGGTTCGGATAGTGGAGTTTAGTTAGAAATCCTCGTTCTTTTCTTGGAGATATAAGGGGGTGTTGATGTTTTGTTACAAGGTAGATTAGTCTAAACCAAAACTGATAAAGCTACCTTCCACCTTTGAACTATTTACTTTACTTGTCTTACTCTTGCTATTTATTTTGTTTGGATAGTTGCTTTGGTATCATTTGTTTACTTCATTATCTTTATTAGTCATTACTAGTTTCATAATGTAGTCATTATATACTAGTCCCATGGACCCAAATCATGAAGTGATTCTATGGTGCCCTCACATTTGAAGTGTGATCATGGGTTAAATCCAAAGGATGATCATGATTTATTATATTAATGTTATTATTAGGGCATATCCAGGCTAAAGCTCCAATCTTTATGGTTAAAAGTTCAAGTTTCATGTTAAAGCTTCAATCTTTGATGTTTATTCCCATTCTTGGATGATACAGTCACAATCTTTATTCATCTAAGTCATGGTTTTATCCAAATAAAGTCTTTATCTTTAAAGATTAGTGATGTTCAAACTCACTTGGAGGATAAAGTTGCCATCTTTATTCATCCAAGTGCAAGTTTCATAATAAAGATTCAAGTTTTTTTCTCTTTTCTCCCTTTCTCCTATGATTGCTTAAATCCATGGCCAAACCCTTGTTTAGGTTAATCTAAATATGGATTAGATGCAAAGGAATGATTAGTTTGAAGCTTTGTTCTTTGATTATTCCATTCTGGACAGTCTCTGTTTATGTCCAGATTCACCAAAATTTCTTGTTTCTGTCTGAGTCTAGGCAGTTTCTGAATAAAAGATTGTTGAAATTCCAGGGATGCATAAGCATCCTGCTTATAGAAGTTCCATCCGTACAGATGGTTTAGCCCATTGACAGAATGTCCATATTTTCTAGTTTCCAGTTTCTGTACAGTTTGATCGTACTCTAAAATAGTTTTTTCTGCACAATTTAATAAGGCAGTTTGTTTGTTCTATTTTAAAAACCACACACACACACACACACAAATATGATTTCAACAAATGTAGGAAGACTCGTTTTTACGAGGCATCCTCGGGTGAACCTTCCATGTTATTCCCGAGGTGTAACCTGACCTCCGGACCTAATGATCTCATTTTCTTAAGACCTTTTCATATGTTGGGTCTAAAATTAACAATGTGGCGACTCCCATGTTTCATAGTCCATCCCAGCCGTGTTTGATTCGGTTTTCGAGTTCGAGATGACCCAATTTGTATTCTCTCTCGCGACTTAAGTCCCGACATCTTACAACGTGCAATATACATTATTTGACGAATGGAGTATTGAACAATCATTCAATTACATTCAAACCCCTATATTAATTTCTTTCTTTTGTTTTGACAAGATAGTTACATATCATTCATTCAACGCAATTGTCATTGTGTTACAAACTCCTATTAAGTCTATTATAGATCTATTTCCTAGTCTAGTACGAATTCCTAGTGGAGTTTCACCACATTTTAACCTATTACATTGACTAATATTGCCTCTTCAGAAACCTCTCATAGACATCACGCGCCATCTGGTAGTCCTCTTCCCATAGACGTCATGCGCCATCTGGTAGTCCTCTTGCCATAGACGTCCCGCGCCATCTGAATGATCACCTGCAGAAGCCCCCAGCCGCCCTCAGAGGGTCATAGTAACAAGGTGTCATCTGGTAGTCTTCTTGTCGTAGACGTCCCGCGCCATCTAAATGATCACCTGCAGAAGCCACCAGACGCCCTCAGAGGAGCATAGTAACAAGTTCTCCACTTTGCTCCCAGTGGGAGTCGAACCTGAGACCTCCACTATGCAGACGCCTTACACACACATCCGGATAACATTGGGCTAAGAAGCCCTAAGTAAACCCCTATATTAATTGATGCCGTCAGATTATCGTTTGGGAACTAAACATTGTCCAAAGGTGGGGGGGGGTCTATTTTGAGACAAATGTAGTTGTAGTTGTCGGTTGTATCAACAACTCTTAAATGATAATGCCTCCGTATAAATAATGTACTACATGAAAACATATTGGTGCATTTTTATTATTATTATTATTTTTTTGCGCAAAATGTTTATAAATTTAGGAAAAAAAAATATGCATCATTATCTAATGGCCTACATATGTCTCTAGGAAAATGGGATTTTCTATGTTAATCAATGCCTTAAAACTATTATAAGTGTGCACTTAAAAATGTTTTGGGTGAAGATTAAACTCCTGACATTATTATAAAAATATATATAGTAAATTGAATGCTGCTGGAATTAAACCTCTTTGGCTAGCTAGTGAAGTTGTAATGAAATGAAACTGTCATATTCTTTTGCCAGCCTGTGCACCAACAACTTCCCGCGTTTTTTTCTTCCTCTAGTTGTACGTACTGTTTACAAGTCTTTAAGCTGATCATCAATAAGCATGCAATATATGTACATGTCACACTGACAATTTCCTTGTACCTTCTTCCCTAGTCAACGTTGACTAGTCTTATAATATACTCCCTTCGCCCAAAAATAAACTTCTTATAAAATGTTAGGAACATGAATTAAGGAAATATATTAGAAAAGTAAGTGGTGTGAGAGTGAAAGAGAGAGAAAGTGAGGTATGGAATAGTAAGTGGATAGTTGTTGTGAGTCGGAAAGAGAGAGAAGTGGGAAAAATCTTTCCCTTTTTGGTAAATGAAAGTTTCTAATGGGACGCCCAAAATTGCAAAATGGGGAGTTTGTTATGAGACGGAGGGAGTAATTTTTATTTTTTTTTCTTGAGTTGATTTTTGGCAACATAACAAGATTCTGGGAGAAAGAAATCATGTTTTTCAAACTATTCCTAAAAGTTTGCAAATTACAAGTAAAAAAAAAAAGTAAATTTTCTATAATTTGAAGAAAAACGAGTTTCTCCCAAAACCTACTCTTTGGACAAACATGAATTTAATGAAGACGTGAAAAGGATATTTGAGGGAAATTTTAAGAAGGTATTGCACAACTCGAGTCAATCTAGTCGAACTTTGAGAGAGAAAGAAAATCAAAGATTATTCCATTGTCAATTATTCCGCGAAGCTAAGAGTTATACTTCATCCGTTCCTAAACGATCTTCCACATTTTTTCATTAATATGGATTAACTTTGAATATTAATTTGAGATTAATTTAGTTATCTTATTTCATTGAGATTTAAAATTTGTTATTAGTGTTATTGTTGATGGCGTATTGATAATAGGTTTTAAAGTTTCTTTAGAGTAATTAAATTAACCTAAAATTATTGGTTTCATTCGTAATATAAACAAAAAAATAAGTGAGAACATCTTATTTGGGACGGAGTAGTATAACTTGATTCCGACCACCAATTTTGTCAATCAATTTACAGCAGCTATATGAAACGTTCTATTATTACGTACAATCCCGCTTGAATATAATATGGGCTCTACATTGTGCATGAAAGGACCACACTGCTATAATATGCCAATTTCAGTTGACTTGTCACATTTCTAACTCTTTTAATAGCACTTATACCCGTTGACTTGGTACATTTCCATAACTCGTTTTGGTCATCGTTCAAACCCAAAAGAGTTGTGAATAAGTTAGAAAGAAAGACAGATAATGAAAGCAAGCATTTAAAGATTGTGAATATAGTTTATAATTTATTTATTTTTAGTAAAGTTTTTAAGTTGAACAAAGTAAAAAAAGAAATGTTCATACAATTTATAAATGCTTACATCCGTCATTATATGAATGCTTCGTTTCAAGGCACATTTACAAAATATTTACTATTTAGACAATTAAATGACAAAGATGCATAAATATTTTTATTATCTACTTTTTAAACACTTAATTGTGCAAATATAAAGTAAATTAGAAAAAAAATTAGTAAAAATTTATTTAGAAACAATTTTTTATATATATAATTAAGATATTTATTTTGAGATAAGAAAATTTTGAAATAGGACATTTAAGGATGAATGGAGTAATTTTCAGTAGGACCATGCACACCATTTCTTGTTTATATATGTCAACACAAGAACAATGCATTCACATTGTCTTTTTTAGAAGGAATATTGCATGTAGTCTTTGCTACACACACAAGTCATGGTCTATTACTATTGAAGGGGATAGGCAAGATTGATTTTCTCATTTACACTTGTGATATTTATAATTACGATATGTCCCATTCTCGCTTAACAATCAAGAAAAGATAAACCTAAATTTAGAGGATATACAATATAATATTTGAAAAAGAGAATATATCAAAACTAACTAACAAACAAGTAACAAATCTTGAGATTTTCTGAAATCTTGGACGGATGGGTGGAGATCTCGGATGGAGAGGAGGTTGGTGTGATTTTATTCGTATCAAGCTCCCGGAAGATGGACGATCCTTGGAAGTCCAATCTTGGAAATGAGTGAAACAAACTGAGCTCGAGAGAGAGGTTTGGTAAGTGCATCTGCCAGTTGATCTGAACTAGAAATATGTTGTACTCTAATGGAACCATTTTGGACTAGTTCTTGAACAAAGTGGAAGGCTAAAGCAAGATGCTTCATTCTGGAGTGGAAGACTGGATTGGCGGAATAATGGGTTGCTCCAAGATTATCGCAGTAAATAACTGGAGCAAGAGAGAGAGATATGCCAAGTGTAGTGAGCAGGTTCCGGATCCAGCGGAGTTCGGCAGTAGTGGCGGCAACGGACCCAAACTTGGCCTCGGTGGATGATCTAGCAAGCGCTCGTTGCTTCTTAGAAGACCAGGCGATAGGGTTGCGGCCTAGGTAAACCAAGAAGCCAGTGGTGGAAACAAAATCATCTTTGTCTCCAGCCAAGTCGCCATCACAGAAGGCATGAAGTTTAGAGGGAGTGTGCCGAAAGAGTTGAAGACCTAGGCGAATGGTTCCATGAAGATACCGAAGAAGGCGTTTGAGGCCCAACCAATGAGACTCATCGGAGAGATTGAGATACTGATCTAGTTTGTTAATAGAGAAGGCAATGTCGGGGCGGGTGAGAGAGAGGTACTGAAGACTACCAACGATTTGGCGGTATTCAGTGGAACTGCAAATGGGAGTGCAGTTAGAGGAAGAAAGAAGAGGATAGGTAGCCATAGGTGTAGATGAGGGTTTTGAGTTGAGCATGTTATGCCGAGTAAGAAGGTCATGAATGTATTTTGATTGGAAAAGAAGGAGACCATTAGATTTGCGTTGGATTCTTATTCCGAGAAAGTAGGAGAGAGGTCCAAGGTCTTTGAGAGAGAACCGAGTTGCTAGGGTGGTGATGAAAGAGGAGATGAAGTGAGGAGACGGTCCCGTGACAATAATTTCATCGACATAGACAAAGAGGAATATGGTTTGGGAATTTTTGGTGTAGATGAAGAGAGGGGTCGGAAATGGAAGGGTTAATGAAGCCAAGAGGTTGTGCCATGAAAATAGTTTCCTGAAGGTGTCCTTGAAGAAATGCGTTGTTGATGTTAAGTTGTCGTAAGGGCCACCCTTTACAACTGGCAAGAGAGAGAATGAGGCAGATGATGACGGGTTTTTCAATAGGGCTAAATGTGTCAAAATAGTCAACATCGGGTTGTTGATGAAACCCTTTAGCGACGAGGCGGGCTTTGTATTTTTGGATAGAGTTGTCGGGGTTGTATTTGATGCCAAAAACCCATTTGCAACTGTTGGGTATGCTTATTATAAACCACTCCTATTACCTAGATTTGATTGATCCTATAACCTAATTTTACTTTTTGTGGACTTTAGGAAATATTGTAAGAAGTGTTAAACTTCATTTGTAGAATAGTCCACTTTGATAGTATAGGCTTTAGTTTGATAGCTCTAAAATTTTCTAAGTCTGGAATCTCCTAGTTCAAACTCTTGACCGCATGTCTTGACCGCATCTGGTCTCTCAACAGTGCCTGATTCTTGACCGAGAGTCATGTAACTCTTCTTGACCGCAGAAGACCATAGTGTTTTGACCGCAAGGTCTCGACAGCAAGGAAAGAAGATGTCCAAGATTGATTCAAACTTAACCATGGTCACTTATGTTAACTATGGTTAGTTTAGAACATTGCAGAACTTGGACCCCAAGTAATTCAAATTTGAATTCATGTAAATGGGACCACCTCTTATCTGCAAAAAGGGACAACTCAGAATGAGCTCCAATCAGAATTTAACAGCTCATTGTCCTTCAACTTGAACCCCAAGTAATTCCAACAGCTGTTTTCTCATTCAAGGCTATAAATAGCCCTTAAGTTCTTCATTGAACATTGCTGAGATTCAAAAAGAGAAATTGCTGTTGAAATACTTGGTGATTGAAGATCATACTCAAGATTTCCAGAATCCTTTGAATCTTCAAGTGCTCACCTTCAAACCTTCAAAGATCTCCAGCAACATTCAAGTCATCTCAAGCCTTGAAACACACAAGATTCATTAGGCTCTACAATCACTTAGATTTTAAAGAGCTTCTGATTCTTACACACACTCACCCCGATTGATCAATCATATAGATTGCATCATCAGGCCCGGTTTTGGGCCTGTGCAACCAGCCCAATTGCACAGGGCCCAAAAAAATTGGGGGCCCCAAATTTTTGTTTATATTGTATATATATATATAATAGATACTGAAATATCATACTCATGCTAAAGGTACCTCACTGGTTAACACCTTCACATTGCAACCTAGCATGACCGGGCTCGACTCCCAAGAGATGCACTTTTTTGTCTTATTTTTTTCTTTTTCTCTTCTTGGATTTTTCTCATGGCTTCCCCTCTCCTTTTCTAGTTTAGGCTTTCTTTCATTTTTTTTTTCAAAACTTTTATTAGAAAGTTTATTTTTTTTAATTACATATTATAATTTTTATAAATTATTTGCTTATTATTTCAACATTATTGCAACCAATTTTTGGGCTTTCATCCCCTTCTTTTTCTAGTTTAGGCTTTCATTCATATATTTTTTTTCAAACTTTCATTAGAAAGTTTAGTTTCTTTTAATGATATATTTTAATTTTAATGAATTATTTTCTTATTACTTAACATTATTGCAATTATTTTATTGTGTAATTTTTGTAAATACTAAGGGCCCCAATATTCACATTTAGCACTGGGCCCCTATAATTATTCAGACGGGCCTGTGCATCATAAGGGATACACTGGTCTAAGTCTAGGATTTATTCTTCATAGAAAGTAGGTGTTGATTCAATACTTCATCTATGTAATCTGTACTCACAAGAATCAATATACCTCCATTCAAAATCCAAGACTGACCATCTTGATAAAGGACATAGATCTTTTAACAGATCGAACATTTCCAAATACTTATGTCATTTACTTACTGCACTTTAATTTCTGCAAATTTACTTTCAAGTATTGTTCATCTTGTTCTTCATTATTCATATTAATCTTGTTTGTCGTTTAGTGTTTTGATCTTTCAGATTTATGAACTGTTGTGAATTGTGTTTGTATGTTCTCCATCTTGCCTAAGTTAAAATCTGACTAACTTATCATTTGCCAAATTTTCTAAGACAACAACTTTCAATCTCTCAACCATCTCTTGACCGTAAATCTCTTGACCGCACCTCACCCTCGACCGGACTCACTCGACCGCAACTTGGTTGGCCGTAAGTGCTGGTATTCCTACTTAGAGATTTTAGTCAAAACCAACTCTACCTTATTTCCTTCGAAAACTTCCGCTGTGCATATTACACCTTGACCGCGTGGTTTTTACTTGACCGCAAATTCAAGGTTGTAAGCACTTGGTTGAATTTTGAAAAAGGGTTGAAATTTTAAATAGGCTATTCACCCCCCCCCCCTTCTAGCCTCTTTTCATACCCTTGTTGTGTCTTTAGGACCAACAGCAACCAACAATATTGGGAGCTTCATGGGATGGGACAAGGGTCAAGGTGTTATTTTTTAGGAGGGCATTGTATTCTTCTTGAATAGCGGTGTGCCAAAGAGTGACATTAATTGACAAATCTCGCAATTACATTGATCAAAAACTGGAGGTTTTGAACAGTCAACAAATTGATCAGAACTTGGAGATTCGATGAAAGGTGATGATAGATCGAACATTTTATGTATTTCTTTTTGGAATAAATAAAAATAAAAAATGATAACAAACTACCTCAACCTAGAAAAAAATTCCCTGTTTTCGGCTCTGAATACCAAATGATGTAGCAGCGGAAGCATAAAAGATGAAAAGGGATAAAAACACTATTAATCCGTTGATTGTCGCAACAATACCGGAAACATAGTATCAAACATTGTTGAATCGCGCACGATTGCCGGTGAATGATCTTCAATTCTCGTTGAATCGCGCACGATTACCGAATAATTGGTATCCAAAAAGAATTTAATCAACTTTTAGGAAGAAGAAATAAACTCTCAAGTTTATTCAATAAAATCAACTAACTCTGGGAATTACAAAAAGACCTATTTTTATAAGGCTCCTAAGACTTGGAAATCAAGTCAACTACTTCTAAAAATAACCCTAATCTATATGGTAACCTATTACAACTCAAAAACATCAAAATATATCATAAATCTACTTCTAAACATGATATTATCATCTACCTAAGTATAAATCCGAAAATAATAATAAATTAACAAATAATTAAAATAAAACTTATATTTATCATCGATCTCCATCACATACTTATCGGCAAGGGCGGACGCACGTTATGAGCAGGGGGGTTAATTGACCCCCCCCCTGACTTTCCCCTTTATTCTAGTTTCACCCCTTATTGTTACTTACCCAAAATGTTCACTTTTCTCTCTCCTATCCACTCACAACAACTATCCACTAATTTATTTTCTCTCTCCTACCCATTCACAATACTTAATTTTCCAATATAATTTCTTAATTCCCGTACATTCTCATTTTCCAATATAACCTTAACCGTAGGTTAGCCGGTCCGGTTAAGGTTAATGAATCTAAAAACCGGCCAACCGCCGGTTATTAACCGGTTAGTAACCGTGAACCAAACTGGCGGTTAAGCCGGTATTACAACCGGCAGTTTAACCGGGTAACGGCTAGTTTTCCAATTTTTACACCAGCCCCCCCCCCCCCCCACTTCCCCAGTCTGACACTGTCCAAAAACGACATTTTTTCAAACTAGCCGTTAGTTCAGTTAACTGGCGACCAGAAATGAAAAAAAAATGTCAAAAATTGCTTACATATAAATACCCCCTCCCTCCTACATTTTTAGTTCCACACCTTCTCTATACTCTTTCTCTCTCTACTAATTCCTAAGTCTCTCACACTCTCTCATATTTGCAGTTAGTTTGCAGAATTTCAGTCAGTTTTCTAATGATTTCCAAATAGTTTTTTTAACGAATTCACTTTTCTAATTTATTCCAACAATTTCAGTCACTTTTTTTTTTAACCATTTCCAGTCAGTTTCAAAATATTTTCCAGTTAGTTTTTAGAATTCCAGTCAGTTTTTTAACAGTTTCAGTTAGATTTTTAACAAATGGCCTCATCTCGAAGGAGCGGCAATGAACATGTTGATTCTTCCTCCCTTAACCCAGAATTTGAGCCACATTTTGACGAAAGTGAGCAAAATGTTTCAGAAAATGTTGTTCAAAGTGGTAGGGGCGGCCGAGGCCGAGCTCGGGGCGTGGGAAGAGGTGGTCGGGGGCAATGTCAACACCGAGAATCCAAATCCGACACTTTTACGATCCATTTCCAAAAAGTACAACTTGACCGGATGACTTTGTACATTTTCGAGCGGAATGCAACTATTGTACCAAATCTTACCCGTTCGCAAAAGGTAATGGGCATGGAACATTGAACTTTGAGAGTTATCAAGCTCAATTACAATTTGCTCAACCTAACACCCAAGGTACGTCTTCGGTCTTATTTAAGTTTAATAATATCGTTTATAGGAAAGAATTGTGTAAATTTATGTGTAATGACCCCAAAACCACCCTAATTTTCTTAACTTAAAATGGAACTTTTATGTGCATTTTATGTGTTAGAAAATATTTTTATGACTTGCATATATTATTTGAGCATATGTGGTAGTTAAAGTGTTAGTAGAAATTTTGTTAAAAGGAATAAATGAGTTAGCTGAAACTTTAGGGTCCAAAGTGTAACTTTAAAGTTTAGGGGCTTATTTGCTCAAAATGAAAGTAGAGGGACCAAAGTGAAAATTTTATAAAAATCTTTATATACTTATCCTCACCATTTTCTCTCTCTGCGTATGCAATAATTTCTTCATTTTCTCGTTACTCTCTCTGGTTCACGAAGAAAAAAAGTAAGTTCAACCCATTTCGATTTAATTCTTTTTATTTACTTATCTGATTTAAAAACTAATTATATAAAAATGATCAGGGCGTTGAGTAGGTCGTTTCTACCCGAACAAAACATATTTCTGCGATACTTTTTCCGGAAATAGGTAAGTTACTAATTCCCCTTAAATAGTAAAATGGTCATATATTTGCTATATGTGTGATATGTGCTGAAATTATTGTGAAAATAATTTATTTGTTATACTTGTTTATTTGGGACAAAGGGGGTATAATTATACTGGGTAAATGACTTGGTTTGTATGCAAGGATGTATATGAAGTATGTTTATATCCTGAGAATGTTAGTATAAGTGTTTGAAAGTATACTCCTACTCGTGGGACGGTAAAATATTAACTTGAGTTAAATGTTAAACAAGTATATTATAAAAATTATACTATTATTCATGGGACAGGGAAATGAATGAAAGTATCCCTAAATGAGTATATTAGTATATTAGAAAAATTATACTTATAATTTTGGGACGGTAAAATATTTAAATGGAATAAAAGAAAATTATTCTATTATTTGTGGGACGGTAAAAAGAATGAAATAAACTTGAAAGTAAAGTTTTGGGCATGTATTGCACAACTGGGTATTGTTAGTATTGTTAAAATACTAGTGAAAGTATACTCCTACGTTTGGGACGGTGGAATAGAGGAAGTATAATTTATTCAAGTTTTGGCCTGCGAGATGTGTTGGGCGGCCGCCCAAATAGGGCGTGCGGCCGCACACTTATCTGGAAGATTTTTGTCTTGGGACAGAGTGTTTTGGGCGGCCACACAGTCTGGTGTGGGCGACCGCCAGGGTTGCTGAAAAGTTGAGTTGTTCCATTTCAAGTGATTTAAAGTTCAATCTTGGTTTAAGTCTTAGGTGATATCCTAGAGTACCTAGAGGGTTGTTGTGGAACACCCTAGTATTTGAAATGGGTTCCTTTGTGAACATAAGAGTTGTGGAATTTGACTAAATGTTAATTGGATTTGGTTGAACGTCTTTTGATGTGGTTTGGATTGGTTCATCTTTGTGATGTGTTTGGCTTGGTTCCCTATTTTGGAATCATTGTCCTTGGCTGTTGTTTAAGCAAGTATTCATTACTATGGTAGTGTTAAAGTCCAGCTGGTCTTGTGTTGTGGAGTCGGGACAGATGTAGGGATTATAATGGCACACGAGCCAAGTTCATTGTAAGGCGTCTACCATTGGTTTCCCATTTTTAACCCCCAGTCCAGATTGGCCTTGGATGGGATGAACTAGCTCCCTCGAGTGAGCATTTGGGTTATGACTCTGTGTCATATTTCCCTCTCTGGTTACTTTGGTTCTATTGGTTATGGTTTGGTTTTCGGGATCCCGGCTTCATCTATTTATGCTGCTCAGATGGTTTTCTCAGATGGTTATATGTTTGATTCGAGAACCTTGGCTCAGTATCTGACACGCCCCAAGTCCCGGGATTCCCTAATAGAACCTCGAACCTGGTGTGCGTAACTAACAAGAAACAAGAAACTAACGGGAAACAGGAACAATACCTGTTAGAAACAAAACTGACATGATATATATACTCAAGAGTAGGGAGCTAAGATAGCTCACACGAGTTCTAGACAAAGAAAATTAAAACCAAACAAGGTTACATACAGCAGAAGACATGCCTAGCAAATAAGCTGGCATCAAGAACTGTCTAGGGACAACAAATACTACCCCAATACAAGCCCAGAGTTTATTAACTCATACAAGATCGTCCTTACCAAAATATAAAAGGACACTAACTTCAAACAAGAATATCCTGTTGAGTAAGTTCCCAGCTAAGTCGAGCCTCACTGCGTACTATCCCCTGCTTTCCTGGGGGGGGACAATTAAACAAATAAAGGGTGAGATAAATCTCCGTAAGCTATTAACATGCAACTATATGTCATGTTATCATGCAATACAAGTAGATACTCAACTAAACATATATCAAGTATCATCAAGTAACAAGTATAGGAGAGGGTAAGCCAACTCAACAAGTAATCAAGCTCAAGATATGAGTAGGTAACAAGTAGTCAAGTAGTGTGAGAGGCTTGACCAGCTCACCAAGATGCACATAGGCCTATCACGCATTTGTACCTGAATCCTTCCTTATTCCTCCCAAGAATACCATTTATTGTCGATGCTTTTCTAGCTGAGGACAACCAAGAACAAGAACAAGAACTGCTGTGCAGTATATAAGAAGACCTGGTAACCAGTGTCATCCACAAGAACAAGATCCACGTGGTGTTCAAGACAATCGCATTCACTTAGGTCAGGCTTATTGCTCTAACCAAAGAAGCTATGCCCTTACTATGGCCGGTAGTAAGGGGTCAGGCGGAAATACATAGGGACCTGATTGTCACTTAAACCCCAGCTCTCGCGACAAGCGTGAACCTATATATTTTCGAACAAGCAAGGAGAACCAGCTGGACTCACACAAGAATGCACAAGTAGATTTTTACTTGAACTACGAGAACAGAACTCAGTCCCTTATTAGTGGACTATTCTTTATGCACCATGTAATCATGTATCATGTGCTCACGAGAATATCCACCATGTAATTATGTATCATGTGCTCCCGAGAATATGCACCATGTAATCATGTATCATGTGCTCACTAGAATACAAGTACCCATACGCAATTATTGCGAATACAAACCAAGATAACACTGGCACATAAGGTGTCCATGTAACACGATCAATCCAAGTAAGAGTCCATTAATAACAGACTTCAGTCAAGTAGTAGGGTATATCACTTTGTCACATGCCACGTTTGCACGTACATATTCATATCACGTTTAACCCATTTAAAGTGTCTATCACGATACCCTTACTATCAAGTAGAGCCCAACACCTTAGACTCTAAACACGTAGTAGAATAGGTCACATTGTACCTAGACACAGTCATACTTCACGTATATGTATCGTTAATAATCGAATACATTTCCTAACACATATTGTGTTTTATAACCATTCTTATTAATTTAAATCGTAGTATTCACGATTATATGAATTATCTTCATATTACACTAGTCTCTATTTTCTTTAGGAACCCATTTCAAGACAAGATATCTTCTTTATTCTTTATATACTTTATTGAGTATATACACGATTAAAACCAATCACTAGCACTTTAGTGTTTGTTCATAACACTTACAATACACACGTATCAAGTTCAAGTATGTAGTAGAATTAATCATTCTCTATCTAGTTCCATATCCCAACTCTTTTGGTTATTCATACCATGTATCAAGTAGTCAAGAAGTAACATTCTATCAAGTAAATATATGCAAGATTTGCATATACACATCAAGACTCTTTCAAGTTTATTACCATACACCTATATTGGTGTCAAGGCACGTACAAGATTTTATAATCTTATTTTCAAATCTTAATCCAATTATTTGGATGTTCAAGTCATGTACAAGATTTTATAGTCTTATACTTCAAGTTACTGTCTCAACTTAAGACATTCAAGACATTTAAGACATTCAAGACATTCAGGACATTCAAGACATTCAAGACATTTAATACATTTACAAGATTTTATCACCTTATATCCAAGTTCTCAATCCATTTCTTTGGATGGTTAAACATGTACAAGAGTTAAACATCTTATACTTCGAGTTCAAGCTAGGTAGATGAATTATACATCTTTCACGTACTATTTTCCAAATCCTTTTCTTAGGACATTCAAGACATTAGTTGGTGCCCCTAAGGTGCACAATCATTAACTTCAAGACACATAAAAGAGTTACTACTCTTATACTCAAGTTATTATTTAATTATGATTTAAGTCCACATTTTATTTGATCACGAAGGGACTATTTTTCAGTACTAGAGTGTTCTACAACACTCATCTAGGCCATCTAGGGTAGTACCCTAAACCTAGACCAAGACTATTTCAAGTTCAAATTAAGTAAATGAGCTATAACACTCATACTTACAAGTTCATAATCCCCTACATAGGATATTCGAGTTCAAGACATTAATTTGGTGCTCTCACGGTGCACAAACATTAGTTCCAAGACAAGCATAACACATAAGTACTTGTTCATAGCACTTTCAAGATATATAAAAGAGCTGTTACTCTTATACTTAAGTTCTCATTTGAGTTCTATAAGTGTTCATGTTCAAGACTAAGTTGTCATTTTAATTCAATGAGTATAAACGTTTAAAACCAAGTTCTGATGCCCCTAAGGTGTCACAACACTTGCTAGGACATCTTATACTAAGGTTATATACCTTAACTAGAGTTACTTCCAACTTATACAAACTTTAAACAACATTTTGTTCTTCAGGTAACTGTGCGGTCGCCTAAAATGGCCTGTGCGGTCGCACACAAGCAGGTCAATTCCTTTGAAAAACCTTTCAGAAAGATGGGCGGTCGCCCAAGGGTTTTTGTGCGGTCGCACAAGGTACCAAAATGCGAAATTTTTATTTCTTTCCCAGGTTAAGAAATTTTCCGTCCCAAGCGTAGGAGTAACTTTTATTAACTCTTAGGCAATACCCAAAACATGATTTCAGGCTCAATTCATTTCTTTTACCGTCCCATAAATAATAGGACAATTTCCTTTTATTCCAATTTAATATTTCACCGACCCAAAAGTATAAGTACAATTTTATATTATACTAATATACCCATTTAGAGATACTTCCATTCATTTCCCCGTACCACAAATAATGGTACAATTTTTCTAATAGTATTTAAATCAAGTTACTATTTTACCGTCTCACGAATAGGAGTAATTTTTTTTACAAACCAACAACCCAGGAGGTTAACTAATTTAAACCAATTTTTCAAGTTTCTTTTGTACCCAGCATATTTATACTCCCTTCGTACCAAATTTACAAGTATCACAAAAATTGCTCAAAACACAATTTTAACAAGAACAAGTATCGGGAATAACATATATGCATGTTATTACAAGTAAGGGGGAGTCAATAACATACCTAGTCAAAAATCAAGTTGACCCAAATTAATTTCTGATCGGCCTGGAACGCTCTATTCAACGCCACGAATATTTATCCGGGACCAGAATCACGAACAGAGGAATAATTAATCGCGAGGAGTCGAGAATAGGGAGAATCCTAAACTTAGCTTTTTACCCAGAGAGAGTGTACGAGAAAGTTTTAGAGAATAAGCTTTCTCAAAGAAAGCAACTGGAAGATATACTTGCAATTATCCAAGAATTGCAACTAGGCCCCTCAAGTTCTAACTTTGACAAAAAGGCCCCTAAATTTCGACTTTGACATTTAACCACCTTAATTTTCTAAAGTAGTTAAATAATTAACTCAAATAAAATAACATATAAATATGCTAGTCAAGAATTTAACAAGCAAGTCAAGAATTTAACAAGAATAAAGATGGGCGTTACATCCTCCCCACCTTAAAGAAAATTCGTCCTCGGATTTTTACTAGATCAAGATTATAACATATATAATCAACAAGTAGAACTCAAGAACATCACGACTATGCACAGATACTCACAAATATTCTATGCAATTTAGATGTATCAATTATAACATCTAAACACATAAAGTCAAGCAGACTCGATTAGTCAATCCACTATATCGGTGAAACTTGACATATCCACTAGAAATCATAGAACTGGTCATATCCGCCAGATCACTGTAATACTGCTCAAATCCACTAGGCAATCTCAAATACTGAGTCGTGGTCATCCATCGTTTCAATATTCAAAACTGACTTCACGTATATCAATCCATCGAGAAAATCCATCGAAAGATGTAGCTCTCAGTGTCAAATAATTAACGATAGAGCTGCCCTCGAAATTCATTAATGAATCTCTAACAAGATCACGAAATCTCAAGAACACACGTACATTGGTTGTTTCCACTTATAGGTCAACAAGGATAGTTACTTCAGGCATCCACTTCAAAATAGATATATCCTCTATCAAGAAATTTCTCAAGTTGAATCTTCAACTCTTTTAACTCAATCGAGGTCAAGAACATTAATCCAGATGTCAGCACTGTATTCGCACTGTAACAACTCAAGATAACCCAGGTTCTCATCAAGTAACATGCACTACTCAGTAGAAATTATAGCTGAGATCTCATCAAGAATGGATACATCCATCTGGTTTGGTGTAGAAATTCCACTGTCAATCACATAGGTTAAATACCCAGTATAATCTCGATAACACTGTTCGAACTTTCAATGCAGAACATAAAGGTTATGCATAATTATATCATGCTCACATATATAGTCAAGCATACTAGCATAGAACTATTCACCATCTATTGTGGCAAACAAGAATGGCCTAACATATAGAAAGCCAAATCATAACACGTAAGAGCCAAGCCATAACACGTATCACATAAATGTCCCATCTAGGTAACATGACCAAGTCAACATAGAACGTATAGGGTGTTATCACCCATACTTCTATCAAGCTCTTACTAATAACAATATCAACACGTAGTCTCTTACTAGAGAATACACTTCCACGCAATTCACGAGATAAGGACAAGCATGCCCCTATATAGCACGAAACAATGTCCACAAGACAAGATAGATACGCCTAAGTCTTTGAAGACTCGCACTCTCGATTCTCAAACCATCTAATCCAATTGGATTAACACTATCAACACCAGTCCTATGCCTGGTATGACAACAAGTAACGAAGCACTCGGCGTCGAAAACACACCCAAGACTAACCCAACCTAGGCCATAGACCCTATCCAGGCTTAGAGCTAAACCAGGCTCTGATACCAACCTGACACGCCCCAAGTCCCGGGATTCCCTAATAGAACCTCGAACCTGGTGCGCGTAACTAACAAGAAACAAGAAACTAACGGGAAACAGGAACAATACCTGTTAGAAACAAAACTGACATGATATATATACTCAAGAGTAGGGAGCTAAGATAGCTCACACGAGTTCTAGACCAAGAAAATTAAAACCAAACAAGGTTACATACAGCGGAAGACATGCCTAGCAAATAAGCTGGCATCAAGAACTGTCTAGGGACAACAAATACTATCCCAATACAAGCCCAGAGTTTATTAACTCATACAAGATCGTCCTTACCAAAATATAAAAGGACACTAACTTCAAACAAGAATATCCTGCTGAGTAAGTTCCCAGCTAAGTCGAGCCTCACTGCGTACTATCCCCTGCTTTCCTGGGGGGGGACAATTAAACAAATAAAGGGTGAGATAAATCTCCGTAAGCTATTAACATGCAACTATATGTCATGTTATCATGCAATACAAGTAGATACTCAACTAAACATATATCAAGTATCATCAAGTAACAAGTATAGGAGAGGCTAAGCCAACTCAACAAGTAATCAAGCTCAAGATATGATCAGGTAACAAGTAGTCAAGTAGTGTGAGAGGCTAGACCAGCTCACCAAGATGCACATAGGCCTATCACGCATTTGTACCTGAATCCTTCCTTATTCCTCCCAAGAATACCATTTGTTGTCGATGCTTTTCTAGCTGAGGACAACCAAGAACAAGAACAAGAACTGCTGTGCAGTATATAAGAAGACCTGGTAACCAGTGTCATCCACAAGAACAAGATCCACGTGGTGTTCAATACAATCGCATTCACTTAGGTCAGGCTTATTGCTCTAACCAAGGAAGCTATGCCCTTACAATGGCCGGTAGTAAGGGGTCAGGCAGAAATACATAGGGACCCGATTGTCACTTAAACCCCAGCTCTCGCGACAAGCGTGAACCTATATATTTTCGAACAAGCAAGGAGAACCAGCTGGACTCACACAAGAATGCACAAGTAGATGTTTACTTGAACTACGAGAACAGAACTCAGTCCCTTATTAGTGGACTATTCTTTATGCACCATGTAATCATGTATCATGTGCTCACGAGAATATGCACCATGTAATTATGTATCATGTGCTCACGAGAATATGCACCATGTAATCATGTATCATGTGCTCACTAGAATACAAGTACCCATACGCAATTATTGCGAATACAAACCAAGATAACACTGGCACATAAGGTGTCCATGTAACACGATCAATCCAACTAAGAGTCCATTAATAACAGACTTCAGTCAAGTAGTAGGGTATATCACTTTGTCACATGCCACGTTTGCACGTACATATTCATATCACGTTTAACCCATTTAAAGTGTCTATCACGATACCCTTACTATCAAGTAGAGCCCAACACCTTAGACTCTAAACACGTAGTAGAATAGGTCACATTGTACCTAGACACAGTCATACTTCACGTATATGTATCGTTAATAATCGAATACATTTCCTAACACATATTGTGTTTTATAACCATTCTTATTAATTTAAATCGTAGTATTCACGATTATATGAATTATCTTCATATTACACTAGTCTCTATTTTCTTTAGGAACCCATTTCAAGACAAGATATCTTCTTTATTCTTTATATACTTTATTGAGTATATACACGATTAAAACCAATCACTAGCACTTTAGTGTTTGTTCATAACACTTACAATACACACGTATCAAGTTCAAGTATCTAGTAGAGTTAATCATTCTCTATCTAGTTCCATATCCCAACTCTTTTGGTTATTCATACCATGTATCAAGTAGTCAAGAAGTAACATTCTATCAAGTAAATATATGCAAGATTTGCATATACACATCAAGACTCTTTCAAGTTTATTACCATACACCTATATTGGTGTCAAGGCACGTACAAGATTTTATAATCTTATTTTCAAGTCTTAATCCAATTATTTGGATGTTCAAGTCATGTACAAGATTTTATAGTCTTATACTTCAAGTTACTGTCTCAACTTAAGACATTCAAGACATTTAAGACATTCAAGACATTCAGGAAATTCAAGACATTCAAGACATTTAATACATTTACAAGATTTTATCACCTTATATCCAAGTTCTCAATCCATTTCTTTGGATGGTTAAACATGTACAAGAGTTAAACATCTTATACTTCGAGTTCAAGCTAGGTAGATGAATTATACATCTTTCACGTACTATTTTCCAAATCCTTTTCTTAGGACATTCAAGACATTAGTTGGTGCCCCTAAGGTGCACAATCATTAACTTCAAGACACATAAAAGAGTTACTACTCTTATACTCAAGTTATTATTTAATTATGATTTAAGTCCACATTTTATTTGATCACGAAGGGACTATTTTTCAGTACTAGAGTGTTCTACAACACTCATCTAGGCCATCTAGGGTAGTACCCTAAACCTAGACCAAGACTATTTCAAGTTCAAATTAAGTAAATGAGCTATACCACTCATACTTACAAGTTCATAATCCCCTACATAGGATATTCGAGTTCAAGACATTAATTTGGTGCTCTCACGGTGCACAAACATTAGTTCCAAGACAAGCATAACACATAAGTTAGGGGTGTAAATGGTTCGGTTTGGTTTGGTCTGGGACATATTAGAGGCCGAACCGCTAGGTATCGGTCTGGTGAAATTTCAGACCTAACCGAACCACCAAAACTTTCAAACCGAACCGAACTAAACCGCTATAGTCTGGTTCGGTTCGGTCCCGAACCGCGGTCTGAATTCACGGTCCAGACCACGGTCCCCTTTCTTGCAAAACTCAAGTGTTGTTTGCTTTTTATCAAGATCATTGTATGGATATTTAGGACAAACGGACAAACGGAAAAATAGTGGCCGGGGCTAGTGTGAGGGTGGACCACGAAGATTGAGTATGTCGATTTGGTGAAGGGAGAGAGATGAAAGATGAGAGACGACGAGATGTGCCTCCCTGTTGTGGTTTGCGGCGTGAAATGTGAAAGACTTTCTGATACTGAGATGAGATGAGAGTGAGGCTATTAGGGATTAGATAAGTTAGGTTTTCTAAAATCTAACGGTGGATATTAATCCAACTTAAAATCCTACGGTCCTTATTCACGGTCTCGCGGTTCGGTCTACGGTTCGGTCTACGGTTCGGTCTCGCGGTTCGGTTTGGTTCGGTTTGATTCGGTTTGGTCTAGAGTGTCTAGACCACAGACCGAACCAAACCACCTGGTTTGGCAATTTTAGAGACCGAACCGAACCATGGTAGCTCAAAAACCGAACCAGACCGCATGGTCTGGTTCGGTTCGGTCCCGAACCGCAGTCTGGCCCGAACCACTGACACCCCTAACATAAGTACTTGTTCATAGCACTTTCAAGATATATAAAAGAGTTGTTACTCTTATACTTAAGTTCTCATTTGAGTTCTATAAGTGTTCATGTTCAAGACTAAGTTCTCATTTTAATTCAATGAGTATACACGTTTAAAACCAAGTTCTGATGCCCCTAAGGTGTCACAACACTTGCTAGGACATCTTATACTAAGGTTATATACCTTAACTAGAGTTACTTCCAACTTATACAAACTTTAAACAACATTTTGTTCTTCAGGTAACTGTGCGGTCGCCTAAAATGGCCTGTGCGGTCGGACACAAGCAGGTCAATTCCTTTGAAAAACCTTTCAGAAAGATGGGCGGTCGCCCAAGGGTTTTTGTGCGGTCGCACAAGGTACCAAAATGCGAAATTTTTATTTCTTTCCCAGGTTAAGAAATTTTCCGTCCCAAGCGTAGGAGTAACTTTTATTAACTCTTAGGCAATACCCAAAACATGATTTCAGACTCAATTCATTTCTTTTACCGTCCCATAAATAATAGGACAATTTCCTTTTATTCCAATTTAATATTTCACCGACCCAAAAGTATAAGTACAATTTTATATTATACTAATATACCCATTTAGAGATACTTCTATTCATTTCCCCGTACCACAAATAATGGTACAATTTTTCTAATAGTATTTAAATCAAGTTACTATTTTACCGTCTCACGAATAGGAGTAATTTTTTCTACAAACCAACAACCCAGGAGGTTAACTAATTTAAACCAATTTTCCAAGTTTCTTTTGTACCCAGCATATTTATACTCCCTTCGTACCAAATTTACAAGTATCACAAAAATTGCTCAAAACACAATTTTAACAAGAACAAGTATCGGGAATAACATATATGCATGTTATTACAAGTAAGGGGGAGTCAATAACTTACCTAGTCAAAAATCAAGTTGACCCTAATTAATTTCTGATCGGCCTGGAACGCTCTATTCAACGCCACGAATATTTATCCGGGACCGGAATCACGAACAGAGGAATAATTAATCGCGAGGAGTCGAGAATAGGGAGAATCCTAAACTTAGCTTTTTACCCAGAGAGAGTGTACGAGAAAGTTTTAGAGAATAAGCTTTCTCAAAGAAAGCAACTGGAAGATATACTTGCAATTATCCAAGAATTGCAACTAGGCCCCTCAAGTTCTAACTTTGACAAAAAGGCCCCGAAACTTTCGACTTTGACATTTAACCACCTTAATTTTCTAAATTAGTTAAATAATTAACTCAAATAAAATAACATATAAATATGCTAGTCAAGAATTTAACAAGCAAGTCAAGAATTTAACAAGAATAAAGATGGGCGTTACAGTATCCATGTATGAGTGTATAATTTAGCCTTATGTGCTGCCTGATGAGTTGGTCATTATTTCCAACCGGTATGGGACGGTTGGCGATAGGGAGCCTCTCATGTTATGTGCTATATGCTATATGATTATTTGTTGATATTGTTTCTTTATGATTATCATATCAGCATGTAACGTAGTTGCATTTTAGTAGCTTACTGAGATTCATTCTCACCCTTATTTGTTTATTGTTTTAGATAAAGGCGAGTCCAGGGAATAGGACACTTTGGCACGGGAGGACGTCGTGGTGGTAAGAGTTTGGGATATGAGTTTTGTCAAGGTTACATTATTTAGATGTATAACCTTTTGGGTAGAGTTTCCGTGACTTCATCATCTTGTAACACCTATATTTTGGATAATGTCGGTGTATGTACATTTGTATAAAAGTTTGTAAGCCTTCGGCTAAATACTTTCGTTTGTGAAAGTGGTTTGAAAAGTTTGTTTGACAGTTAAATGAAGTCTTTGAACTTCGAGTGTGATTTTGTTAAACTTTATGAAAGTATATTTCGGAAAATTTTTCTAAAAGTGTTTTATAAAGTCTTCCAATCGTGTCCCGAGCGTGGGGCCAAGTAGGACCACGGGTCTGGGGCGCGACAGTTGGTATCAGAGCTAGGTTGTAGATGGTCTAGAATGACTAAGTGACCTAGGAGGGTAGTTGGGTAGAGAGTGAGTAACGTTGAGTGTTTTATGCAGGTAATCACTGAAGATGGTTGGAACAGAGGGTGATCAGTCGGGGCCTTCAGGGCTGGGTAATGCTAGAGAAGGGGTTCGAACAATGTTCCAAGGTATGTTTGAAACTGTAATGAAAACAATTGACGATATAGTTGAGCATAAAAGCAAGGTTGAAGCCTCAGATGTGACAAAACTTGGAGGACAGTTAAAACCACAACCCCAGCGTGGTGATAGTAAAGAATACCAAGGGACATCTTCGCAAGCTAAGGAATCTTTTCAAGGGCCATAGAATAGAAGAACTCAAGGCAAACGAGTATGTAGCTATTGTCGGAAGGAAGGGCATTTAGAAGAAAGATGTTGGAAGAAGCAAGGCAAATGTATGAGATGTGGTCAGTTGGGTCACTTTCAGAGGAATTGCTCTAGATTTAAGAATCAGTTATCGGGAAGTGTAATTGGGTCTTCTCAGGGCCAGAAGAGGGATTCTTCAGGGAAGCTTAAGGTACAAGGTAGTGTTTCTGCCATCAATCAACAACAGATTTCAGATCCTTCTAATGTGATTGGAGGTATAATTTCTATGTCTAGTTTGAGAGCACATACACTTATAGACCCTGGCTCTTCGCATTCTTATATGTCTGTGCATTTTGTTTCTCGATTACATGTGTCTCCTGAGTCTCTACCTTAGGTGTTAGAGGTGTCTATCCTAAGGGAGAGTGTTTGGTGATTGATTGAGTATTGCACACTTGTGATGTGCAAATTTGTTAGCATGTTTTACTTGCTGGTTTAGTTATTTTGCCATAGCAAGATTTTGATATTATTGTGGTGGAGTTTTATATTCTAGTGTGCTTTAATTAAGCATGGTAGATATATGTGTTTAGCATTCATGCTATTTATGCATTAAAGTCTGGAATTTTTTTTATCACAAGGTTATGCCTGGTATTTGGTTTATGGGGTTGGTAGCAGAGTGTCTATAGCTAAACTAGAGAATGTACTCTTCCTTTGTGGGATCTCAGATATGTTTTCTATTGAGTAGTACATGATTGATGAAAACCTTTGGTTATCTTGAGTTGTTCGGTATAATGCTATAGTGTTGATATCTAGTGCAATATATCCATAACATTGGTTGAGTTAAAAGAGTAGACGATTCAACTTGAGATATTTCTTGACAAGGGATTCATTACGTTTAGTATATCTACATGGGATGTATCAGTATTGTTTATTATGAAAAGGTATAGTACTTTACGATTGTATATTGAATACTAAGACCTCAACCAGATGACTATAACGAATCATCACTTGTTATTTTATATGGGGGATATAGTTGATCAACTTCAGAGATCAGTGGTTTATGTCTTCTTGTTAGAGGATATATTATTTTGAGGAAGTTTCAACTCAGGCATGGTTATTGATTCTTTAAATATGGAAGCAATAGTAATTGGAAAAATCCTACTTCAGTAGCAGAGGTATGTAACTTGTTGAGATTGGCATATGGTTAGAGATTCATTGATGGATTTCTAAGGTAGCTACACCGTTAACTATATGACACAGGAAGATACACTTTCTCGATGGATTGGTAAGAGTGAAACGAGTTTTTAATTGTTGAAACGAGAGTTGATGACAACTTCAGTATTGATATTGCTTAATGGATTTGACTAGTATTACAGTTATTAGAGGATATGATCAGTGTTACTATTTTCTAGTGAATATGTCGAGTTTTACCATTATAGTGGATCTGATAAATTTATTATTCATGGTGATGCCTCGAAGAGTGATTGAGATGTTTATCCATTCAGAATTGTATGGCAGTATTGTATGCTTCGAGAAGATTGATTCCTTACGAACAAAATTATCCTACCTATAACTTGAGATTTATTGCGATTATACATCCATGGCATTAGTGAATGACCTTTATAAAGCCATATTGAAGTGTTTACCAACCATGAGAGTTAAAGTATTGGTTTTTTCAAAGAGAATTACACATGAGATAATGCAGGTAGAGTACCATGTTGTATCATCCGGGAAAGGTAATGTGTTAGAGGATACATTCACTTATAGTTCATGTTTGATAAAACTAAATGGGGAATGTTAGAGGAATTAACATTTTGGAGTCTTTGTGAGTTGAGACATGGTGTGATTTTGCGATTGTGGAAGTTGTAAGTTTCTACTCTATTGAATGATTTCAACTATAGAAAATTACTAGTGGAATGAATGATGATAGACAACACGACTTTGTTCGTTGCTAGTGATGGAACTTTAACTTTTGTAGCAGAGTATGTAGTCGATACTTAGTGCAACCAACATGCATAACGGAATTCAACTACAGGTACTTGAAGAGATACACAAGACCAATTTAATTATGAATCCAAGTAAATGTAGAGTATTGAGATAATTTGAAGAGTTACATTTGATTTGTTTGACATGCGAAATTCTATGCATTCAACTAAGTCCTTGAGCTGCGAATAATCTAGAAGTAAAATATCAGTGATCAGTTGGTTTGTGACAAGCCTTTGAGATTTCTGAGTGGATATGAATCTATTGCGAAAGGTTTTATTGAAGGAGTTACACTGAATAGATGAGACCAATGATGTTGATTGATAGCGGATTAGTTACCAAGTTTTCTCACCTTATCTATTTTGAGGGTATAAATGTTAATTCCAGTTGTTACTTATTTGTTCAGAAGATAGTACGATTTCATGGGATGCCTACGAGCATGGTATTGGATATGGGTTCCTTATTTACATCTTGATTTTAGTAAGCAATTTAGAAGGATTTGAATTCAGAATTGAGATTTAGTACGGGTTTTCATCCTCAGACAGATGGTCAGTCAGAAAGAACCATTCAGATTCTCGAGGATATGTTGAGAACTTGTTTAGTTGATTCTTAGAATTCGTGGGATATACCTTTACTTCTCGTGGAGTTGCTTAATATATCAGTTCTTTTGAGATTTTGGGAAGAGTTGGAGATTGGGCTTATCATCTTGTGTTACTTCCTTCTCTTGACAAGGTTTATAATGTGTTTCGTGGGTCGATGCTACGCAAATCTGTTTATGATTCTTCTCATGTATGTCTAAAGTTTTAGAGGATATTGAACCACGTATGTCTTATAAGGAGCACCCAGACCAAGTCATTGATTCGAAGGTTCAAGAATTGAGAAATGAGAATATTCCTTTTGCTCGAGCTGTATAGAGAAACCATAATGTGGAAGAATCTACTTGGGAGCTTCGGGACGAAATGGAAAAGAAATATCCTTGGTTGTTTGATTCGTTTGGTAAGTTATCCTAAAATTCGGGACGAATTTTCTTTAAGGGGGAGTGATTGTAACGATCCCAAAACCACCCTAATTTTCTTAACTTAAAATGAAACTTTTATGTGCATTTTATGTGTTAGAAAATATTTTTATGACTTGCATATATTATTTGAGCATATGTGATAGTTAAAGTGTTAGTAGAAAATTTGTTAAAAGGAATAAATGAGTTAGTTAAAACTTTAGGGTCTAAAGTGTAACTTTAAAGTTCAGGGGCTTATTTGCTCAAAATGAAAGTAGAGGGACCAAAGTGAAAATTTTATAAAAATCTTTATATACTTATCCTCACCATTCTCTCTCTCTGCGTATGCAATAATTTCTCCATTTTCTCGTTACTCTCTCTGGTTCACGAAGAAAAAAAAGTAAGTTCAACCCATTTCGATTTAATTCTTTTTATTTACTTATCCGTTTTAAAAACTAATTATATAAAAATGATCAGGGCGTTGAGTAGGTCATTTCTACCCGAACAAAACATATTTCTGCGATACTTTTTTCGGAAATAGGTAAGTTACTAATTCCCCTTAAATAGTAAAATGGTCATATATTTGCTATATGTGTGATATGTGGTGAAATTATTGTGAAAAGAATTTATTTGTGATACTTGTTTATTTGGGACAAAGGGAGTATAATTATATTGGGTAAGTGATTTGGTTTGTATGCAAGGATGTATATGGAGTATGTTTATATCCTGAGAATGTTAGTATAAGTGTTTGAAAGTATACTCCTACTCGTGGGACGATAAAATATTAACTTGAGTTAAATGTTAAATAAGTATATTATAAAAATTATACTATTATTCATGGGACGGGAAAATGAATGAAAGTATCTCTAATCTATATGGTAACCTATTACAACTCAAAAACATCAAAATATATCATAAATCTACTTCTAAACATGATATTATCATCTACCTAAGTATAAATCCGAAAATAATAATAAATTAACAAATAATTAAAATAAAACTTATATTTATCATCGATCTCCATCACATACTTATCGGCAAGGGCGGACGCACGTTATGAGCAGGGGGGTTAATTGACCCCCCCTGACTTTCCCCTTTATTCTAGTTTCACCCCTTATTGTTACTTACCCAAAATGTTCACTTTTCTCTCTCCTATCCACTCACAACAACTATCCACTAATTTATTTTCTCTCTCCTACCCATTCACAATACTTAATTTTCCAATATAATTTCTTAATTCCCGTACATTCTCATTTTCCAATATAACCTTAACCGTAGGTTAGCCGGTCCGGTTAAGGTTAATGAATCTAAAAACCGGCCAACCGCCGGTTATTAACCGGTTAGTAACCGTGAACCAAACTGGCGGTTAAACCGGTATTACAACCGGCATTTTAACCGGGTAACGGCTAGTTTTCCACTTTTTACACAGCCCCCCCCCACTTCCCCAGTCTGACACTGTCCAAAAACGGCATGTTTTCAAACTAGCCGTTAGTTCAGTTAACTAGCGGCCAGAAATGAAAAAAAAAATTCAAAAATTGCTTACATATAAATAACCCATCCCACCTACATTTTTAGTTCCACACCTTCTCTATACTCTTTCTCTCTCTACTAATTCCTAAGTCTCTCACACTATCTCATATTTGCAGTTAGTTTGCAGAATTTCAGTTAGTTTTCTAATGATTTCCAGATAGTTTTTTTAAGGAAATCACTTTTCTAATTTATTCCAAAAATTTCAGTCACTTTTTTTTTTAACCATTTCCAGTCAGTTTCAAAACATTTTCCAGTTAGTTTTTAGAATTCCAGTCAGTTTTTTGACAGTTTCAGTTAGTTTTTTAACAAATGGCCTCATCTCGAAGGAGCGGCAATGAACATGTTGATTCTTCCTCCCTTAACCTAGAATTTAGCCACATTTTGACGAAAGTGAGCAAAATGTTTCAGAAAATGTTGTTCAAAGTGGTAGGGGCGGCCGAGGCCGAGCTCGGGGCGTGGGAAGAGGTGGTCGGGGGCAATGTCAACACCGAGAATCCAAATCCGACACTTTTACGATCCATTTCCGAAAAGTACAACTTGACCGGATGACTTTGTACATTTTCGAGCGGAATGCAACTATTGTACCAAATCTTACCCGTTCGCAAAAGGTAATGGGCATGGAACATTGAACTCTCACTTGAGATCAACAAATCCCGAAAAACCTGGGATTGAGAGTGATCAAGCTCAATTACAATTTTCTCAACCTAACACCCAAGGTACGTCTTCGGTCTTATTTAAGTTTAATAATATCGTTTATAGGAAAGAATTATGCAAATTTATGTGTAACGACCCAAAACCACCCTGATTTTCTTAACTTAAAATGGAACTTTTATGTGCATTTTGTGTGTTAGAAAATATTTTTATGACTTGCATATATTATTTGAGCATATGTGGTAGTTAAAGTGTTAGTAGAAATTTTGTTAAAAGAAATAAATGAGTTAGTTGAAACTTTAGGGTCCAAAGTGTAACTTTAAAGTTCAGGGGCTTATTTGCTCAAAATAAAAGTAGAGGGACCAAAGTGAAAATTTTATAAAAATCTTTATATACTTATCCTCACCATTCTCTCTCTCTGCGTATGCAATAATTTCTCCATTTTCTCGTTACTCTCTCTGGTTCACGAAGAAAAAAAGTAAGTTCAACCCATTTCGATTTAATTCTTTTTATTTACTTATCCGTTTTAAAACTAATTATATAAAAATGATTAGAGCGTTGAGTAGGTCATTTCTACCCGAACAAAACATATTTCTGCGATACTTTTTTCCGGAAATAGGTAAGTTACTAATTCTCCTTAAATAGTAAAATGGTCATATATTTGCTATATGTGTGATATGTGGTGAAATTATTGTGAAAAGAATTTATTTGTGATACTTGTTTATTTGGGACAAAGGGAGTATAATTATACTGGGTAAGTGACTTGGTTTGTATGCAAGGATGTATATGGAGTATGTTTATATCCTGAATATGTTAGTATAAGTGTTTGAAAGTATACTCCAACTCGTGGGACGGTAAAATATTAACTTGAGTTAAATGTTAAATAAGTATATTATAAAAATTATACTATTATTCATGGGACGGGGAAATGAATGAAAGTATCCCTAAATAAGTATATTAGTATATTAAAAAAATTATACTTATACTTTTGGGAGGGTAAAATATTTAAATGGAATAAAAGAAAATTATTCTATTATTTGTGGGACGGTAAAAAGAATGAAATAAACTTGAAAGTAAAGTTTTGGGCATGTATTGCACTACTAGGTATTGTTAGTATTATTAAAATACTAGTGAAAGTATACTCCTACGTTTGGGACGGTGGAATAGAGGAAATATAATTTATTCAAGTTTTGGCCTGCGAGATGTGTTGGGCGGGCGCCCAAATAGGGCGTGCGGCCGCACACTTATCTGGAAGATTTTTGTCTTGGGACAGAGTGTTTTGGGCGGCCGCACAGTCTGGTGTGGGCGACCGCCCAGGGTTGCTGAAAAGTTGAGTTATTCTATTTCAAGAGATTTAAAGTTCAATCTTGGTTTAGGTCTTAGGTGATATCCTAGAGTACCTAGAGGATTGTTGTGGAACACCCTAGTGTTTGAAATGGGTTCCTTTGTGAACATAAGAGTTGTGTAATTTGACTAAATGTTAATTGGATTTGGTTGAACGTCTTTTGATGTGGTTTGGATTGGTTCATCTTTGTGATGTGTTTGGCTTGGTTCCCTACTTTGAAATCATTGTCCTTGGCTGTTGTTTAAGCAAGTATTCATTACTATGCTAGTGTTAAAGTCCAGCTGGTCTTGTGTTGTGGAGTCGGGACAGTGGTTGGGATTATAATGGCACACGAGCCAAGTTCATTGTAAAAGGCGTCTACCATTGGTTTCCCTTTTTTATCCCCCAGTCCAGATTGGCCTTGGATGGGATTAACTAGCTCCCTCGAGTGAGCATTTGGGTTATGACTCTGTGTCATATTTCCCTCTCTGGTTACTTTGGTTCTATTGGTTATGGTTTGGTTTTCGGGATCCCGGCTTCAGCTATTTATGCTGCTCAGTTGGTTTTCTCAGATGGTTATAAGTTTGATTCGAGAACCTTGGCTCAGTATCCATGTATGAGTGTATAATTTAGCCTTATGTTCTGCCTTATGAGTTGGTCGTTATTTCCAACCGGTATGGGACGGTTGGCGATAGGGAGCCTCTCATGTTATGTGCTATATGCTATATGATTATTTGTTGATATTGTTTCTTTATTATTATTATATCAGCATGTAACGTAGTTGCATTTTAGCAGCTTACTGAGATTCATTCTCACCCCTTATTTGTTTACTGTTTTAGATAAAGGCGAGTCCAGGGAATATGACACTTTGGCACGGGAGGACGTCGTGGTGGTAAGAGTTTGGGATATGAGTTTTGTCAAGGTTACATTATTTAGATGTATAACCTTTTGGGTAGAGTTTCCATGACTTCATCATCTTGTAACACCTATATTTTGGATAATGTCGGTGTATGTACATTTGTATAAAAGTTTGTAAGCCTTCGGCTAAATACTTTCGTTTGTGAAAGTGGTTTGAAAAGTTTGTTTGACAGTTAAATGAAGTCTTTGAACTTCGAGTGTGATTTTGTTAAACTTTATGAAAGTATATTTCGGAAATTTTTTCTAAAAGTGTTTTATAAAGTCTTCCAATCGTGTCCCGAGCGTGGGTCCAAGTAGGACCACGTGTCTGGGGCGCGACATTATGTGTGTTAAAAGGGTTCCTTTTAACTTTGCGGATGATGAATTTTATGAACGGTTTATTAGACTTTCTTTAAATCCGGCCGGCTCCAAAGTACCACGTACGACTCTCGTACGCGACATTAAAAAGGTGGTTTTGGAATATAAATTTTTTTTAATTGATGTTTTATCAAAATTAGATCAAAGAGTTTCAATCTGTGCCGATGGTTGGAGTGATCATTGGCAAAGAAATAGTTATTTGGGTGTTACATGCCATTGGATCGATAATTCATGGACTACACAAAAAAGATTAATTGCATATGAAAGTTTTGAACCACCTCATTCTGCGGAAAATATTTGTAGAAAGTTGCACGCCATTTTGGCAAAGTATGGTCTTTTGCAAAAAATATTTACCATTTCATTCGACAACGCTAGTGCTAATACCGCTAGTATACCGGAGTTGATGCAAATTTGTCAACCGTCACTTGAGGGTAAGTATTTTCATATTAGATGTTTATGTCATATCATCAATTTATGTGTTAAAGATGGTTTGGATGCGTTAGAGAAATATGTTAAACCCATTAGAGAGGCTCTTTATTTTATTGCAAAAAAAAAATACAAGAAAATGGATCAAATATTTACAAAATAAGGGTCTTCCCGAAAAATATTTTTCTATGGATGTTACGACTAGGTGGAATTCTACCTATAAAATGTTAATTGATGGTTTTGAGAATAAAGAGAATCTCATGGATTTTTTTATTACTATGGGCTATGATATTTCTTAATTTGCTTATCAATGGAACGCTTGCACTAATTTATGTCAATTATTAAAGATTTTCAATACCGCTACTTTGGCTTTGTCCGGAGTTTATTATCCAACTTCCGTTTTGGTACTTGAGCAATGTGTTGCAATAGTTCGAAGTTTTAAAAATTTACAAAAGTGCAACATTTTAAACTTAATCATTGCTTCCATGAGGGAAAAGTGGCTCAAATATTTTGATAATATTCCGTCTCTATTTTTGGTTGCAAAGATATTGGATCCTCGTGTTAATTGAAAGATCTAGTGAGCATAATAACGTTTTATTATGCGAATTTATGCCCCCAATGGGGACGGATTGGCGATTATTGTTGAAAATATAAACCATGATTTGGTGACTCTTTATAATGAGTATAGTGCAATTCATGGAAATCATTCTCAATATGGCTCAAGTCCTAATGAAGATATTTGTATTGCTACACAAGATGAGGAGGATGAGGATCCATATAGTTTTATTAATGAAATTTATTCCCAAAAAACGTCATAGAACGTCTTCTTCTTCTTCTACCTCACTACAACAAAAGTGACTTTTCCCGGCACTTTAAAAAGTGCCGGAAATTGAAAAAAAGTGCCGGAAAAGCTATTCCCGGCACTTTTTCTGGCACTTTTGAAAGTGCTGGAAAAAGTCGTGTCGGCAATACTTACCGGCACTTTAAAAGTGCCGGAATTTCCTGGCACTTTTCAGAAGTGCCGGAATTTCCCGGCACTTTTCAAAAAGTGCCGCTAATTTCCGGCACTTTTCAAAAGTGCCGGCATTTTCCGGCACACCTTCTACCGCTAGGCTAAATCATTTTTTGTTATAAATTTTTATATTCAATTATTTATTACAAAACAAAAACTTATATTACGGCATTTCTATTATTGTAGTCCATAAAAATTTAATATAAGTAACAAATTAAAGCAAAGTTACATGAAAAATATGATTAAATTTAAAAATTAAATAAAAATTTCAAAACAAACATCTTGTTTTTAGCGGCACATTATAAAAAAGTACCGGAAATTAGCGGCACATTATAAAAAAGTACCGGAAATTAGCGGCACTTATAAAAAGCGCCGGAAATTCCCGGCACTTTTTCAAAAGTACCGCTAATTCCCGGCACTTTTGAAAAAGTGCCGCTAATTCCCGGCACTTTTTCAAATGTGCCGGGAATTTCTGACACTTTTCAAAAGTGCCGCTAAATTCCCGGCACTTTTGAAAAAAGTGCCGCTGATTCCCGGCATTTTTTCAAAATTGCCGCTAATTCCCGGCACTTGTTTATAAAGTGCCGGAAATTTAGCGGCACTTGTTAGAAAGTGCCGGGAATTAGCGGCACTTATGAAAAAGTGCCGGGAATTAGCGGCACTTTTTCCAAAAGTGCCTGGAATTAGCAGCACATATGAAAGTGCCGGTAAATAAGTGCCGGGAAAAGCCATTTTTGTTGTAGTGCCTCTAGCATTCCGTATGAGTTGTAAGCATATTTCTCTACTAGATATGAAGTTGTACAAAACACTTCAAATTCAGACATGAAGTTGTACAAAACACTTTAAATCCAACTACTTTTGATATTTTGAGGTGGTGGTCACAAAGGCAAGAAACTTATCCCATACTCTCTTTAATTGCAAAAAATATGTCTTAGCTTCTCCCGCTTCAACCGTGGCGGTCGAATCGGCATTTAGTGTGAGAGGAAATATTTTGGATGCAAGACGTTCCCAACTAACGGTTGAAAAGTTGGAAAATCAACTCTTACTTGGTGATTGGGTTAGAGCGGAAAAGAGGGAGCAAGATATGCCTTATGAAGAGGATTTAGTAGATCCACAATACCAATACGACTTGGAAGACTCTACGGAAAGTTCGGAAGGGGACGGAAATTAGATAGTTTTTATTTTAATTTTTAGAATAGGTTTATTTTTATTTCATTGTAATAGTTTAGTTGAGGTAAGACTCTATTTCTTCTTCCCTTAATTATAAAAGGGCAAGGATTGATTGTCCCCCTCTTTGTAATTTTATTTTAATTAATAAAATCTAAGGGTACCGTCCCTTTTTTTACTTAAAAAAATTGTGTTATTTATACATTTTAACTTTAAAAAAAAAACAAAAAAACTGTTAAAAAAAAGGTAACCGGTTTTTTTAAAAAAAAATGTATAAAAAAAATCTGTTAAAAAAAACTGTTGAATTTTTTTTGTACTTGAAAAAAAAACACTTTTTAAAAAATGAAGTGTTTATTTTGTTTTCTAAACAAAAAAACTGTTAAAACAACTGTTTAAAAAAAAATAAAGTAACCGGATTAACCGGAAAACCGTAACCGGAGTGCACGGTTAGCCGGTTAGGTTACGGTTAGACCAAACCGGTTTTCCTAACCGGCAGTTATAACCGCCTAACCGGCGGTTAACCGGCTATGGTCATGTCGTATCATCATAAATAGATAGAATATGAAACCATTTCTTTTTCAAACAGACAAAAGGAGTTGGCAAATATTTTAATATCTCACATTTTAATAGAACAATTTTAGGCAAATGTTGGCAGGCAATGGCCTCTGCATTGGGGCGGTTTCAGGTCTTCCCACGCCTGTCCATACTCTCTGCCGTTTTAGTGGATTATGGGTCCCTGTCCATTATCGCTATGCAAACTAAAATAGAAACTGTGGCCATTTTTTTTTTTCTCTTCTTTGTATGTGAATGTTTAAAATTTGTTTTTATAGATAGTCTGAAAATTTCTATATTTAAATAATCAATAGCAAAAAAAATAATAAATAATTTTGTAATTTACTTTTCAAATACTTAATTTTGTGAATATAAGGAGAGTAGTGAAAAGAATTTGATAAAAAAATATTTGGCAACAAGTTTTTTTTTTTTTTTTTTTTTTGTAATAAGGCATTCATTTTGAAACAATTTTGTTAAAAATGATTATTCATTAAAGAGTGATTGTCAAAGTTATGAAAGTTTCAATCTGAACCGGTGCAGATCTCTTGTTGTCAGTTGTTGAGTAATCTGATACCCCTTCGGTCTCATTCTCATTGTATGCCCACCTTTTCTTTTTTTAGTCTGTCCCAGAGTATATATCCACTTCCTAACTAAAATGATAATTTTTTTTTACTATTCTACCAACTCATTTTATCTCTTACTTTACTTTTATACTCAACACCAATCAACTTACTATTCTCTATCCCACATTCTCTCTCCTACCTTATTTTTCATACTTACAACACGTACATCAGTTCAACCACTTCTTAATCTCCGTGCAAATGAATGGGTGGACATATACTCTGGGACAGAGGGAGTAATATATACTCCCTTTGTCTTGCTTTAAGGTTCTTACTTTTTTTTTGTCTGTTCCAAATTAAAGTTCTTAATTAACTTTATTACCTAAAATAGACAATCAGTCCCACTTGTTATTCTCACAACAAAATCTTCCTACCCACTTTCTCTCCTACTGTACTTTTCATACTTACTACATTTACTTTCCATACTCACAACATTTATTTTTTATATCCGTACATAATTAAAGTATGACTTTAAATCGGGACGGAGCGGCTACTACCTTAAGCAAGAACGTTTTATTGCATCATAAAATAATTTTGACCATGTATATTAAATTCCACGACTTTGGAAGTAGATCATATATCTATATCGACCTCAAATCGAATAAATAAAACGTTTCTGTGTATCTAGGATCTATGATAAAATTTAATTATAATCGTGAATATTTAATTATAGAAATTTTTATTAATATTAAGTAAAATTATAATTACGTAAATTTACTGTTATAATTAAATATTATCTATTTCTAAGTAAAATTACTATAAACAGTTTTTTTTTTAATAATGTACAAACTAATTAGTAGATAAAAAGACCTAGGAAATGGACATGGGGAGTGGACAAGTTTACTACTCTGAAAAAAAAAAAAAAAAAAAAAAACCTACTGTTTGAAATTGAGTGCTTTGCTTATGATCACTTTCAAGTAGGGAATGCCACAAGTTTAGGTAAAAAAAAACAAGTATTGGTAGCTAAGAAGTATCTGTCCAACGTCGATGACCATTATACATACTCCCTCCTTTGTCCTAAAAAAAGAAGAAGAAGAAGAAGTTAATTTTACTCTTTTAATTTTTATTATGAATGAAGTTTGAGAAATAATTAAAACTATTTTTAATTATTGTAATAAAAAGTGATAACTTATTATTAATACACTATTATTAATACTATCAATACTAAGGTTAAGATTTTTATTAAAATACGTAAAAATAATCTAAATTATTATTTAAAGTTTATTCATAGTAACAACGTAAAAAAAGAAAATAACTTTCACAAAAACTTGTGTGAGATAGTCTCACACATGAGACGGATCTCTCAACGAGAGTAAATGGTATGCATTCTATGTGTGGGGCGCGACAATCCCATTTACTCTGTCGTCAAGATCTATCTCATATGTTAAACCATCTCACACAAAGCTTTCTCAATAACTTTTGAGATAGAGTACTACATGTATTTTTTTTTTTTTTTTTTTGAAACAAACGACAAGTCGAATTCATTCACAATAATAAAAAAGATGCCACTCCACATCGATCGAAGGCTCATCCCAAATATAAGTAGATGTTTCATGTCTTAAACTACAACAATGAGTTTTTTGATTGAAATTCTGAGACATACGGAATCTACTCCAAGAGCAACTTGGAAACTGCCTCCATACGGCATTCGAGAAATTCCACATCGGATAGTATTTTGCGTTGAGTACTTTATCGACTGTAGACTCCGGTTTGACGAAGAGACGTCCCCCAAACATCCCAAAATCTGAAAAACATTCTTGCGTAGTAAGAACCGAAACAATCATTCCCTTGTGATAGAATACGAGATTCATCGTAATTAGAATAACAAAACAAAAACAAACGTACAAACAACGGCTCTCGACGATGAGAAAAATCAACGGCTCTCAACTAAGGAGAGAAAACAACGGCTCTCATCTTAAGAGAGAAACTTATTATATACTAATACACTACATATAATTAAAAACAACAACACAAGTATTTGTAATTTCACAAATACTTGTGTTGTTGGAAATTGTAAGATCATTCTTGACATCGACCCTAAACCTCTTCCTGACTTCTCGTTTACGACCACAAACAAGATACGAGAAAAGACCGCGTACACATGCCCATGCCCACACAAGCATGTATATATCGGTCATTTTCAGAATTTAAATGGAACGTATAATGGGAGTAACGCGCGGGATATAATTTATGAGTGCCACCATTAGTTTTTTTTTTTTTTTTTTTTTTTTTTAAGAGAATAAAAAAAAAGTCATACTATACTTTATGAGTGCCACCATTAGTGTTTTTTTTTTTTTAGTGCCAAAAACTAACACATTTTTGAGGAGGAAATCTTTTGATGGGATGGAAAAAGCCATATACTCCTCAATCCCAGAATGATGTAGCTCGAGGAAGAAAGAGGAGGAAGCACAGATCCATAGATCCGCCCGGATCCAAAGAGCAGTCCGACCGGACCAAAACTTGGCGCGACCGTGCAAGGATCAATACTCGGCCGTGCGCAAATTGGGAAAAAGAAGGAGAGGGTCGACATGTTTGGCACGACCGTGTTGGAAATTTTGGCTTTGGGTAACTTTAGGAGGGTCCCATTTGTGGGTCCCATTGAGTTTGACCAAAGTCAATATTTATACACATTCTATGTTATACCATAAAGCAAAATGATGTTTTGGTGAAAGCCAAATTATGGGTGGAATCCATAGTAATTAGACCTCAAAGATAGCCATTTAATAAGTCTTAAATGCCAATAAGGAAGTGGGTTTGTTGCCATCCCACATGGGATAGGAAGCCATAAAGTCCCTTTTTGTTGGTAATATATAAGGCTTTTGTGCCATCCCACATGGGAATGAGATGGGTTGTTGAGGTGCCATAAATTACTTGGCACTTAATACACTCATGTTCAAGTTACATGTGAGGTGGGTTTGAACCTTTCCCCACGCTCGCTCGGCTCGGCCGGGCCGGGCTCGGGCTCGGGCGTTTGGGCGAATGGTTCGGTTCGTGGGCGTATCTTTTTGGACAAAATTCATTTGAGTGCTTCTTGGTTCCTAACGAAATTCAGTTAGTTCTGTTAGAATCCTAACAAGACTTAACTGTGTCAGTTTCTTTCTGGGTAAGACTGAAACTCTTTGAGTTAATCAGAATTAGGAGTTCGTCTCCTTATCAGATTGTGAACTATTTTGTGTATAAATAAAACGTCCCCTCTCCTCAGAACATATATACACAAAAATACTCTAGTATTTTGCTCTCGTTATTCTGTTAAGTTCCAGTTTGTGTGTTAACGACGGTGTGATTCAGGCGACTGAGATAGGACCGAAGTTGAATCCGTACCTGCTGTGCGATCTCTCTTGGTACGTTTTCTGTGATCGTTTCATCCTTGGGAGAATATGCCTGGACCCGAAGCAGCACCAGTAGGGGGCAATAATTCTTCTTAGGACAGTCTTCTCAAAGGTGACTCGATCTGATTAATAAGTTGTTCTAACTCTGTTTTCGTTTTCTGTTTCTATTTGTTCTGCTGTCGCTATTGTTCTTGCTGGATCGGTTTGCTATTGGCTTAAGTCATAATTACTGTTCTTGCATGATTTGCTCCTGGTTAATGTTATAATTAATCTGTTGCTGCTGCTGTTTTATAATCCAACAGTCTAAGAAGAATTAATAATCATGTCTGATTCTGGTAATGCTAACGCTCCATTCAAGTCCCTTGTTGACACTTCCGATCTGCCAGAGAAGTTCGCCGGTAAGAACTTCAAGCGCTGGCAGGAACGGATGAAAATCTGGTTGTCAATGAAGGGGATGACTGGTATGCTAACTGAAAAGTGCCCTGTCATTGATGAGAAGGCTGCTGAACAGTGGAAGGTGAGGGACAATGTTGTTCGAGGATGCATTCTTTCGGCTCTGTCGAATGTGCTCTTCAATGTGTATTGTTCTGCTCCCCTCTCTGCTGCATCTCTGTGGGAATCTCTTAACACAAAGTATAACACTGATGATGTCGGTGTTGAAAAGTACTGCGTGTCTAAGTTCCTTAAGCATCGTATGACTGAAGGGAGATCTGTTACTGATCAAGTGCATGAATTCCAGATCATATTGCAATCACTCAAGGATGGGGCTATGGAACTTCCTGAGAAGTTTGTAGTCATGTCAATCATTGAGAAGTTCCCTCGTTCTTGGGAGGAATTCGGTATGTCTCTCAAGCACCGTACTGGGAGCCTGTCACTCAATGATTTGATGAATGTAATATCGATCCAAGAAGTGCACAATAGTAACGGTGTTAGCTTACCTGTGGAGGCTAAAGCCAATGTGATCAATGCTAATAAGAACAAGAGAAAGTTTGAGAAATCTGGCACTAAGGATGGCTCTAAGGATAATAATGATAAGCTGAAACCTAATAAACATATCCAGAAAAAGCCAAAAGCAAACAAAACCTGCTGGAATTGTGGAACAGTTGGACACTTTTCTAGGGACTGCCCCAAGAAAGGAAAAGTGGGACAAAGCTCTACTGATCAAGGACATGTGAACGTGATTACTGGACCATCTGATGGTGTTGAACCAGTTGATGGTGTAATCACTCCTGAAGTTGATGCTCTTACCAGCGATATTACCAAGTATGTAACCTCTAATCCTGAAATCTTTACTATTTATGAACCTAACGAGTGGTTGATAGACACTGGGGCAAATGTGCACGTTTGTGCTGATAAATTGCTATTTGTGTCTTACCAGCCTGAACGTGGGAGATCAGTGACGATGGGGAATTCTAGTGCTGCAAAGGTGCATGGGACTGGACGCGTGGACCTGAAGTTTCCTAATGGGCGCATTCTGACCTTGCAACAAGTGCATCACGTTCCTGACATTCGTCGCAATATCATTAGTGGTTCATGTCTAGTTAAAGAGGGATTTGAGTTTTCATTTAAATGTAATAGGGTTATTATTTTGGATTCTGGTAGTTTTATAGGAAAAGGTTATGCTTCGGATGGTTTATTTAAAATTAGAGTTGTTAGTGATTTTAGTACTCAGTTTAATAATAGTTTTATTGATTATCCCGTTTCATATGCAATTGAATCTTCAAATATTTGGCATGGTCGCTTAGGACATATAAATCTTGATTCTGTAAAAAGAATGATGAACTTAGATATTATTCCTAAGCATGCTATAGATAAAAGTTCTAAATGTCATGTACGTGTTGAAGCTAAATCTGTTAGAAAGCCGTTTCAATCCGTTACTAGAAACTCAGAAATACTAGATTTAGTTCATACTGACATTTGTGAATTTAATGGCATGTTGACCAAAGATAAAAAAAAAATACTTTATTACTTTCATTGATGACTGTAGTAGGTACTGTTATGTTTACTTACTAAATGGTAAAGATGAGGCACTGGAAAAATTCATTATATTTAATAATGAAGCAGAAAATCAAACTTGCAAGAAACTTAAACGGTTAAGATCCGATAGAGGTGGCGAATATGAATCTAACCCTTTCTCGCGTTATTGCCAAGAAAATGGCATAGTTCATGAAGAAACTCCTCCTTACACACCTCAATCTAATGGTATTGCAGAACGTAAAAATAGAACCTTTAAAGATATGATCAACAGTCTACTAATAAGTTCGGGATTGCCTAAGTATATGTGGGGAGAAGCTTTGAATACGGCTTGCCATATTCTGAATAGAGTTCCTCCTAAACATAAGGCAGAAAGTCCATTTGAACTTTGGAAAGGTAGAAAGACAAGCTTGAAATACTTGAAAGTGTGGGGGTGCCTTGCGAAGGTACTTGTCCCTGAACACAAAAGAAAGAAGCTTGGTCCTAAAACAGTTGATGCAATCTTTATAGGATATTCTGAAACAAGGTATGCATTGAGATTTCTTATCATAAAAATCTAAAATATCTGGCATGGATGTAAACTCAATTGTTGAGTTACGTGATGAAACATTTTATGAGGATGTGTTTCCAATGAAGGACAGACTTCCTAGAGAATCAACCACTAACACAAGTTCGATTACTGCTCAAGTGGAAGAGATGACAAATGTGGGGGTTGATTATGTTGTTTCTCATTCTGATAATGATGATGAACCGAGAAGGAGTAAGAGAGCTAGGATTACCAAGGATTATGGAAGTGATTATATCTCTTACAATATCGGGGGTGATCCTACTACCTTCAAAGAGGCGATGGCATCCCTGGATGCTAAGCAATGGAAGGACGCCGTGAAAAGTGAAATTGATTCTATTGTCTCAAATGGGACATGGGAATTAGTTGATCTACCTCCTGGCTGCAATGCAATTGGATGTAAGTGGGTCTTTATGAGGAAACTCAAACCTGACGGTACCGTTGATAAGTTTAAGGCTAGATTGGTAGCTAAGGGATTCAAACAAATGGAGGGAATAGACTATTTCGATACCTATTCACCTGTTGCTAGGATGACTACAATTCGAATGCTTATAGCATTGGCTTCTATATATGATCTTCCCATCCACCAAATGGATGTAAAGACCGCCTTCTTGCATGGTGATCTTGAGGAGGAAATTTATATGGTACAGCCTGAAGGATTTGTAGCATCTGGTAACGAGAAAAAGGTTTGTAAACTTGTTAAGTCACTTTATGGACTTAAACAAGCCCCAAAGCAGTGGCATGAGAAATTTGATAAAGTTATCTCATCGTTTGGCTTCATTACTAATGAGTTTGATAAGTGTGTCTACATCAAGACTGAAGGTGATAGTAGTATTATCGTGTGCCTATATGTTGATGATATTCTTTTGTTTGGAACCAATATGAGGATAATTGATTCAACTAAATCATTCTTGAAAAGTAAGTTTGAGATGAAGGACATGGGAGAAGCAAGTGTGATTCTTGGCCTAAAGTTGACTCGCTTAACTGAAGGCATAACCATTTTGCAATCTCATTATACTGTAAGTATATTGGAGAAATTTGGTTATAAGAACGTCAAAATTGCTAAAACTCCATATAATCCTTCCGTGGAACTTACTAAGAATGAGGGAGGAGTACCAATTGCTTAGTTAAGATATTCTCAAGTTATTGGAAGTTTGATGTATCTTGCTAACTGTACTAGACCAGATATTTCCTATTCAGTTACAAGGTTGGCTAGGTATACTCAATGTCCAAATAAAGCACACTGGGAGGCTCTTGATAGAGTCCTTAGGTACTTAAAGGGAACTATTTCCCTTGGGCTGCATTACAAGAGATATCCTGCTGTTCTTGAAGGATATAGTGATGTAAGCTGGATAGCCTTAAACTCCAGGAGTTATGGCTGTACAGGGTATGTTTTTACCTTAGGCGGAGCTGCAGTCGCCTGGAGGTCTACAAAACAAACTCTGTTGTCTAGGTCTACTTTTGAGGCCGAGTTAGTTACTCTTGACACTACGGGATTAGAAGCTGAATGGCTACACGGATTTATGTACGAGTTACCCATGGTCAGCAAGCCTATTCTAATGGTCTTTGTACATTGTGACAATATAGCCACAATTAAGAAACTGAAGAGTGTCAAGTACAACTGCAAAACAAGGAGACACATTCAAATTAGATTAAAATCTATAAGGGATTTAGTGTCTCGAAAGGTGATAGCTATTGATTATGTTGGTACCAAGGATAACACAGCTGATCCTTTAACTAAAGGACTGGAATATGTTCTTGTTGTTAAATCCAGGTTGGGGATGGGGCTGAACCCCGTCTGATTCAAACGCAGTAGCAACCCAACCTATCTGAGTGGAGATCCCACGAAGAAGGTTCGATGTGGTAATAACAAGCTGTGGGGTGGATCGGAGCACCTAAATAGATTGACATGTTAAATGTCTGAGTCTATCCCCTGAATAACCTGGAGGGTGCTCATTACTGCCAGTATAGTAAAAGCTTAAGGATTTGAATGGGATCGAGTCTTTTTAAACAAGATGATAGCAGTACATCTTAGGAGATGCCCAACTAAATAAGTGTTGTTGTGTGGCCGCAATTAGAGGAAAAGGGTTATTCCTTGAAAGCACTTATGATAGAGGATCGGGACGTATGGCCTATATGCGTCAATTTTACGATAGAGGGCCTATCATAGCCTTTGCCGTGTTGTTACCAACAAAGGCCACTACACAATAAGGAATCAGATTCAAGACACCCGTTCATCTGGTCCTGTGGAGGTTTGCGTTGACTAACTAAGGTAGCGGTTCAAGCCGGAAGGTACCGTTCTACTGAAAGCACGACATGGATAATCTTTACACGTCTTATCACTATGGACTTGTGGGGGATTGTTGGAAATTTTGGCTTTGGGTAACTTTAGGAGGGTCCCATTTGTGGGTCCCATTGAGTTTGACCAAATTCAATATATATACACATTCTATGTTATACCATGAAGCAAAATGATGTTTTGGTGAAAGCCAAATTATGGGTGGAATCCATAGTAATTAGACCTCAAAGATAGCCATTTAATAAGTCTTAAATACCAATAAGGAAGTGGGTTTGTTGCCATCCCACATGGGATAGGAAGCCATAAAGTCCCTTTTTGTTGGTAATATATAAGGCTTTTGTGCCATCCCACATGGGAATGAGATGGGTTGTTGAGGTGCCATAAATTACTTGGCACTTAATACACTCATGTTCAAGTTACATGTGAGGTGGGCTTGAACCTTTCCCCACACGCGCGCTCGCTTGCTCGCTCGGCTCGGCTCGGCCGGGCCGGGCACGGGCACGGCCAAGGCCACGGGCTAAGGGCGTTTGGGCGAATGGTTCGGTTTGTGGGCGTATCTTTTTGGACAAAATTCATTTGAGTGCTTCTTGGTTCCTAACGAAATTCAGTTAGTTCTGTTAGAATCCTAACAGGACTTAACTGTGTCAGTTTCTTTCTGGGTAAGACTGAAACTCTTTGAGTTAATCAGAATTAGGAGTTCGTCTCCTTATCAGATTCTGAACTGTTTTGTGTATAAATAAAACGTCCCCTCTCCTCAGAACATATATACACGAAAATACTCTAGTATTTTGCTCTCGTTATTCTGTTAAGTTCCAGTTTGTGTGTTAACGATGGTGTGATTCATGCGACTGAGATAGGACCGAAGTTGAATCCGTACCTGCTATGCGATCTCTCTTGGTACGTTTTCTGTGATCGTTTCATCCTCGGGAGAATTTGCCTGGACCCGAAGCAGCACCAGTAGGGGGCAATAATTCTTCTTAGGACAGTCTTCTCAAAGGCGACTCGATCTGATTGATAAGTTGTTCTAACTCTGTTTTCGTTTTCTGTTTCTATTTGTTCTGATGTCGCTATTGTTCTTGCTGGATCTGTTTGCTATTGGCTTAAATCATAATTACTGTTCTTGCATGATTTGCTCCTGGTTAATGTTATAATTAATCTGTTGCTGCTACTGTTTTATAATCCAACAGACCGTGCTAAAGTAAAAGTGTCACGACCCGAAATCTAGGCTCTATTTTTATTAGTGATTAAATGATTTTTATTTAATTATTTGCTTAATTGTTTATTTAAATTATTATTTATTTAAATATTTATGCGTGCATTTTATGTGTTATAATAATTATGCCTAGCATTTTATTCGAGTTATTTGGGCTAGTGTGGGAGTGTTGAGTCCTAATTGTTAGTAGGGAGTGTGGTATTGTGTGTAGTGTGAGAGAGGGGGCCTAAGTGTAAGTTTTCAAATCATTTTCTAACTACTCCCTCCCTACTTCTCATCTTCTCCCTCACTCCACTCCATTTCCCTGCACTCTCTCTCCCTCCTCCCATAGAAAGGTAAGTTTCTTCCTCCTTCTTCTCTCTTCATTTTCTCCTTCTTCCTCTCATCTTCTCTCATTTCTTAAAACATGAAACGTGTTTAGATCGTCGCTAGGATCGCGTAGAGTCAAAAAGAATCGAAATCCATCAACTTTGAGAATTTGCAAGTAAGTTACTTTCCCCCCATTTTAATGCTAAAATGTTCATATCATGTTCATATAATGCTTTTGTTGTTATATTGGAAGTTTGGATGAGTTTGCAATTTATTTGGAATTTATTTGGGTTTTTGATCAAAAATGGTGATTTTGGAATGTTGGGTTTGATTCTTTGTTTTGGGTTGATGAATGGTATATTGGAGTCCCCACCCTAGTTATAAATGGTTTTGGTACATTAGTACATGAGTTGGAAGTTGGATTTTGGTTAAATGTGTTTTGGGTTGAAAATGGAAGAACCCATGTTGTTCTTCCCGATTTCTGGCGATTCCGGCATATTGGGCGACCGCCCAAAATTGTATGGGCGACCGCGCATCTTTCTGAGAGCTTTTGTTCTTGTTTTGAGGCACTTTGGGCGACCGCACAACCCAACGTGGGCGGCCGCACAGATCTCTGAAAATTTACATTTTGTTAAATTGTGTGACTAAAGAATGCGTTGTGATCCAATTCTTGGGTGTCCTCCTAGTTGACCTTAGTGAACATTGTAGTGCATTCTAGTGATAGAATTGAGTCCTTTGTGATCAAGTTTGTGTTTGAAATTAAGTAAGTGTTAAGTGTCATTGTTGGAACACTTTATTGATTGGGTTTAATTCCTTTGTGAATAAATACGAGATGGAATTTGATTAAGTATCATTTTGGGAATGTGGTTCATCTTTGATGCACGGTTTGTATTGGTTTACCTTTGTGGTGATTTAATTGGAATGGTTCCCTACTTTGGAACCTTAAGTTGTTCATTCATGCTAAATTATTATTACTTAGCATTTATTTGGAAGCCCAGCTGGCATATTTGTTGCATCGGGCGATGGGAAGGATTATAATGGCAAAGCCAAGTCCATTATAATGTTGACCATTGTTTTGCCCTTACTATACCCCTTCTCCAGATTGGCCTTGGAAAGGATAAGTCAGCGTTCCTTTGTGAATGTATCTGGCTAACGGGCATGACTTTGTGTCATGGTCCTTGTCCTTTGTGACACTTTTATGTTATTGGTTCCGGTACCGGGGTTTTCTCTTCGGCTTTCATGCTATTATGAAGATGATGATTGGTTGATCATTGAAGCTGCGCAGCGATCCTTTATTTGGATGTTCCGGTTTGGAAAACCTTGGCTATATCATTTGTTATGTGTTTATTTCCGCTGCTATCTGTTATGTGATAATTGCTATGTGCTATGTGATATTTATCATTGCTTATTGCTTCTGCATCATAGCATGTCATGTAGTTGCATTAGTAACTTATTGAGATTTATCTCACCCCCTTTCTTTTTATCTTTGTTTTTCCTTAACCCCCCCCCCAGGTGCTAAGGAATAGTCTCGCTGATCACGAGAAAGAGGACGTCGAGTGTGGATACATTCTTTTGGGGAAGGTTGTTATAGGTTGGTTTACATTATGTAAATGTGTAACCATTTTGGGATAGTTGTACCAAGTAATGACGTCATTAAGAATTGTGTATTTGTATTTTGTTGGGCATAAACTTATGGAAGTTTATGATAGCTGTTATTGGTTTTTATCAAACTTGATTTTGTAAAACTTTGGATTATCACCTTTTGGTATTAAATGAAATTTTTAACTTCGGTATTTTGGAGTTTATTGTTAGAAGTCGACGTCCAGCTCGCGGTCCCGGGGCCCGCGGGGTCCGGGGTTGCGACAGTTGGTATCAGAGCTATGGCATTAGCTCTAAGTATAAGTCTAGGTGGATTAGTATGACCTAGGTGGGTAGTGGTGTGCGGAGTGATTAACGGTTGATGTTTTATATAGGTAATTGTTCTCAATGTCTGGAAGAAGAAACAGAGGAGGTGCTAGTGGGGCACAGAATCAGAATGACACAAGGGATGAAGCCCGTGCCATGTTTCAAGGCATGTTTGAGGCGGCCATGAAGGCCATACATGATCAAGGTCCGAGGGTAGAACAAGCACCACCCCGTTATGGATTGGAGCAATTTCTGAAGTTGAAACCGGTTGAATTCAATGGGGAACCCGATGTAAGGAAGGCTGAGTTGTGGATTGAGTCGATGGAGAAGATTTATGATGTATTTGGGTGTTCGGATGAGGACAAGGTCCGGTTCGCGGCTTACAAGCTTGTGGGAGCCGCCGAGCATTGGTGGAAGGGCGTTAAAGCTACTTGGGATGATACGCACACGGTGTATGCATGGGAGTTGTTTGTGCGCAAATTCAAGGAGCATTTCATTCCGGTTGTTGATCAAAACCGAAAGGAGATCGAGCTACTCAACTTGGAGCAAGGATTGTTGTCTATAGCACAATACTCGGCTAAGTTCATAGAATTAGCCCGGTATTGCGACTATTTGGTGAGGACCGAGGAGCAAAAGGCTATGAGATTCATTCGGGGATTGAAGACCTCCATCCGTACTCAACTTATTGCCCAACGGATTGTAACATTTCAAGATGCGGTGGATCGAGCCTATCTTATAGAGCAAGATATTGGGGAACATAAAAGGAAGACTGAGGTAGCTAACCCGAGTAAGCAAGGAGCGCAGAGTAAGCCACAACCAAGGATTGAAAATCGAGGTAACTTTGGGGGACAATCTCAGTCCCGAGGGCAACCGATCCCAAGGAACCCGGGTACCACTTCCGGGAACCAAGGGAGCCAAGTTAGGAAGCCTTGTACCTTTTGTCAAAAGGTAGGCCATGCGGAGGATAGGTGTTGGAAAAAGCAAGGCAAGTGTATCAATTGTGGTGAAATGGGGCACTTTGCGAGAGATTGCACGAGGCACCGAGGACAGTCATCCGGGTCAGGGGTTAGTATTAATCAGGGTCAAAAAAGGGATGCCGCCGGGAAGCCCAAGGTCCAAGGGAAAGTGTTTGCAATGAATCAACAACAAGCGACCGATGATCCATCCGTTATTGGAGGTATTGTTTCTGTGTCTAATGTGAGCGCACGAGCGTTAGTAGATCCAGGATCATCTCATTCATACATTTCTGTGCAATTTGCTTCTCTATTAAATGCTGCATTCGAGTCTTTACCGTACGTGCTAGAGGTGTCGACCCCTATAGGAGAATGCTTGATTTCTGATCGAGTCTTTCGTGCTTGTGACGTGGTTATTTGTGGTCGAGTCCTTTGTGCGGATTTGGTAGTTCTTCCTATCCAAGACTTTGATGTCATTTTGGGTATGGATTGGTTGAGCAGGTTTCATGCGTCCATTGATTTCCGTAAGAAAACTGTTACTTTTTCTATTCTCGATGTGCCTAAGTTTGTGTTTGAGGCTTGTCCTCTGAGTAGAAAGGTTCGCTTAATTTCTTTTATGAAAGCGAGAAAATTATTGCATAGTGGTTGTGAAGGGTATTTGGCTAGTGTTCTTGATACTAGGAAAGAATCCCCTAGTTTTGATAGTGTTCGGGTAGTTCGGGAATTTCCCGATGTTTTCTCTACCGAGTATGAGATGCCTCCCGATCGTGAGATTGAGTTTTGTATAGACCTTTTGCCGGGTACGGCTCCGATTTCGAAAGCGCCTTATAGGTTAGCTCCCGCAGAGTTGAAGGAATTGAAGGTTCAGCTGCAAGAGTTGCTTGATAGAGGGTTTATCCGCCCTAGTGTTTCCCCGTGGGGAGCACCGGTTTTATTTGTGCGGAAGAAAGATGGTTCGTTGAGATTGTGTATAGATTACCGGAAGTTGAATCAGGTTACGGTGAAGAATAAGTATCCTTTACCGCACATCGATGATTTATTTGATCAGCTTCAAGGGTCCGTGGTTTTCTCTAAGCTTGATTTAAGGAGTGGGTACCATCAGTTGAAGGTTCGATCGGAGGATATTCCGAAGACTGCTTTTCGCACTCGTTATGGTCATTATGAGTTCTTGGTTATGCCGTTTGGGTTGACTAACGCGCCGGCCGTATTTATGGATTTGATGAACCGGATTTTCCATCCCTATCTTGATTCGTTCGTGGTGGTTTTCATCGACGACATTCTTGTTTATTCGAAATCTCGAGATGAGCACGAGCAGCACTTGAGGACAGTTTTATCCGTTCTTGCGAGGGAGAAATTATTTGCGAAGTTTATTAAATGCGAATTTTGGCTCGAGAAGGTGTCATTTCTGGGTCATGTGATTTCTAAATATGGGATTTCTGTGGATCCGTCTAAGATTGAAGCTATAGTGGATTGGAAGAGACCCGAGTCAGTGACCGAGATTCGTAGTTTTCTGGGTTTAGCCGGTTATTACCGAAGGTTTATTGAAAGGTTTTCGAGGATTGCTACTCCGATGACTCAGTTGACCCGGAAGAACGTTCCGTTTGTGTGGACCGAGAAATGTGACAAGAGTTTCGAGGAATTGAAGAAGAGGTTGACTACCGCACCGATCTTGACTTTGCCTAATGGGAGCGATGGCCTAGTGATTTATAGTGATGCTTCGAAAGAGGGTTTGGGTTGTGTGTTGATGCAGAATGGGAAAGTAATTGCGTATGCTTTGAGGAAGTTGACCCTGAGTGAGCAGAATTACCCGACTCATGATATGGAGTTGGCGGCGATAGTATTTGCGTTGCACAAGTGGAAGCACTACCTTTACGGGGCGAAGTTTGAGATTTTTACGGATCACAAGAGTTTGAAGTACCTTTTCTCCCAGAAAGAGTTGAACAACCGACAGCGCTGATGGATGGAATTGTTGAAGGATTATGATTGTGCGATTTCTTATCATCCGGGAAAGGCGAATGTGGTAGCCGATGCGATTAGTAGAAAGTCTTATGTGGCTTCGATGATGGTTCGTGAATGGAAAATGCTTGAGGATGTTCGAGATTGGTCTCCTCGTGAATGGAGACATGGGGCTATTTTTGCGAATATTAGGGTGTCTCCGACCCTAAATCAAAGAATAAAGGAAGCCCAGAAAGAAGATCCCGAGTTGGTGAAGGTAATGGGTAAATTGAAGGAAAAGAACTTCGAGGATTTTTCTATGAGTTCGAGTGGAGTTTTGACTTTCCGTGGTCGTTTGTGCGTTCCGGATGTTGATGGAATTAAACAGAGAGTTCTTGATGAGGGTCATAAATCGAGGTATACTATTCATCCGGGCAGTACGAAGATGTATCAGGATTTGAAGCAACAATTTTGGTGGATTAATATGAAAAGAGAAATAGCGGAGTATGTATCGAAGTGTTTAACGTGTCAGCAGGTCAAAGCCGAGCATCAGAGACCCGCGGGATTGCTTCAGCCGTTAGAGATTCCCGAGTGGAAATGGGAGCATGTGACTATGGATTTCGTTACGGGACTGCCTCGTACCCGTAGGAAGTATGACAGTGTTTGGGTAATAGTGGATAGATTGACCAAGAGCGCCCATTTCTTGCCTATTGACATCAGATATTCGATGGAGAAGCTTGCGACCCTTTATATTGATGAGATTGTTAGATTACATGGGGTTCCGGTTAGCATTGTGTCAGATCGAGACCCGAGGTTTACTTCTAGATTCTGGAAGGCATTTCAGGAAGCTTTGGGTACAGATTTGCGTTTCAGCACAGCTTTTCATCCTCAGACTGATGGTCAATCCGAGAGGACTATTCAGATTCTTGAGGATATGTTGCGAGCGTGTGCGATAGACTTTTCTGATTCTTGGGATTCGCACCTACCGTTAGTGGAGTTCTCTTACAACAACAGTTATCAGGCTAGTATCGAGATGGCACCGTTTGAGGCCTTGTATGGAAGGAAATGTAGATCGCCTATTTGTTGGGATGAGGTTGGTGAAGCGAGAGTTTTGGGTATTGATTTGCTTCGGGATTCGGTTGAGAAAGTTAGAGTTATCCGGGATAGATTGAAGACAGCTCAGAGTCGACATAAGAACTATGCAGATAACCGAAGGCGAGACCTTAGATTTCAGACTGGTGATTTGGTGTTCTTGAAAGTGTCTCCAAAGGTGGGTATCTGAAGGTTCGGGAAGAAAGGCAAATTGGCTCCGAGGTTTATTGGCCCGTTTGAGATTTTGGGAAAGGTTGGACTTCTTGCGTATCGTCTTGCGTTGCCGCCATCTTTGGACCGGTTGCACAACGTTTTCCACGTTTCTATGCTTCGGAAGTATGTTCATGATCCGTCTCACGTGTTACCAAGGATACCGGAGGATATTGAGCCCGATATGTCTTATGAGGAACGACCGGTTCGGATCTTAGATTCTAAAGTCCAAGAGTTGAGGAGCAAGAGCATTGCGTTGGTTCGAGTCCTTTGGAGGAATCATAACATCGAGGAGTCGACGTGGGAGCTCCGAGATGAGATCGAGGGGAAATTTCTGTGGCTTTTTGTTTGAGGTGAGTCTCGTTAAAATTCGGGTCGAATTTTCTTTAAGGGGGAGTGAATGTCACGACCCGAAATCTAGGCTCTATTTTTATTAGTGATTAAATGATTTTTATTTAATTATTTGCTTAATTGTTTATTTAAATTATTATTTATTTAAATATTTATGCGTGCATTTTATGTGTTATAATAATTATGCCTAGCATTTTATTCGAGTTATTTGGGCTAGTGTGGGAGTGTTGAGTCCTAATTGTTAGTAGGGAGTGTGGTATTGTGTGTAGTGTGAGAGAGGGGGCCTAAGTGTAAGTTTTCAAATCATTTTCTAACTACTCCCTCCCTACTTCTCATCTTCTCCCTCACTCCACTCCATTTCCCTGCACTCTCTCTCCCTCCTCCCATAGAAAGGTAAGTTTCTTCCTCCTTCTTCTCTCTTCATTTTCTCCTTCTTCCTCTCATCTTCTCTCATTTCTTAAAACATGAAACGTGTTTAGATCGTCGCTAGGATCGCGTAGAGTCAAAAAGAATCGAAATCCATCAACTTTGAGAATTTGCAAGTAAGTTACTTTTCCCCCATTTTAATGCTAAAATGTTCATATCATGTTCATATAATGCTTTTGTTGTTATATTGGAAGTTTGGATGAGTTTGCAATTTATTTGGAATTTATTTGGGTTTTTGATCAAAAATGGTGATTTTGGAATGTTGGGTTTGATTCTTTGTTTTGGGTTGATGAATGGTATATTGGAGTCCCCACCCTAGTTATAAATGGTTTTGGTACATTAGTACATGAGTTGGAAGTTGGGATTTTGGTTAAATGTGTTTTGGGTTGAAAATGGAAGAACCCATGTTGTTCTTCCCGATTTCTGGCGATTCCGGCATATTGGGCGACCGCCCAAAATTGTATGGGCGACCGCGCATCTTTCTGAGAGCTTTTGTTCTTGTTTTGAGGCACTTTGGGCGACCGCACAACCCAACGTGGGCGGCCGCACAGATCTCTGAAAATTTACATTTTGTTAAATTGTGTGACTAAAGAATGCGTTGTGATCCAATTCTTGGGTGTCCTCCTAGTTGACCTTAGTGAACATTGTAGTGCATTCTAGTGATAGAATTGAGTCCTTTGTGATCAAGTTTGTGTTTGAAATTAAGTAAGTGTTAAGTGTCATTGTTGGAACACTTTATTGATTGGGTTTAATTCCTTTGTGAATAAATACGAGATGGAATTTGATTAAGTATCATTTTGGGAATGTGGTTCATCTTTGATGCACGGTTTGTATTGGTTTACCTTTGTGGTGATTTAATTGGAATGGTTCCCTACTTTGGAACCTTAAGTTGTTCATTCATGCTAAATTATTATTACTTAGCATTTATTTGGAAGCCCAGCTGGCATATTTGTTGCATCGGGCGATGGGAAGGATTATAATGGCAAAGCCAAGTCCATTATAATGTTGACCATTGTTTTGCCCTTACTATACCCCTTCTCCAGATTGGCCTTGGAAAGGATAAGTCAGCGTTCCTTTGTGAATGTATCTGGCTAACGGGCATGACTTTGTGTCATGGTCCTTGTCCTTTGTGACACTTTTATGTTATTGGTTCCGGTACCGGGGTTTTCTCTTCGGCTTTCATGCTATTATGAAGATGATGATTGGTTGATCATTGAAGCTGCGCAGCGATCCTTTATTTGGATGTTCCGGTTTGGAAAACCTTGGCTATATCCTTTGTTATGTGTTTATTTCCGCTGCTATCTGTTATGTGATAATTGCTATGTGCTATGTGATATTTATCATTGCGTATTGCTTCTGCATCATAGCATGTCATGTAGTTGCATTAGTAACTTATTGAGATTTATCTCACCCCCTTTCTTTTTATATTTGTTTTTCCTTAACCCCGCCCAGGTGCTAAGGAATAGTCTCGCTGATCACGAGAAAGAGGACGTCGAGTGTGGATACATTCTTTTGGGGAAGGTTGTTATAGGTTGGTTTACATTATGTAAATGTGTAACCATTTTGGGATAGTTGTACCAAGTAATGACGTCATTAAGAATTGTGTATTTGTATTTTGTTGGGCATAAACTTATGGAAGTTTATGATAGCTGTTATTGGTTTTTATCAAACTTGATTTTGTAAAACTTTGGATTATCACCTTTTGGTATTAAATGAAATTTTTAACTTCGGTATTTTGGAGTTTATTGTTAGAAGTCGACGTCCAGCTCGCGGTCCCGGGGCCCGCGGGGTCCGGGGTCGCGACAAAAAGCACGACCGTGCCCGGCCTAACGCCAGTTGTTTAAATTGTTTCTCCTTTTCGTTTTTGACAAGTATCTTGGGTATTTTTTGTATTGTTTTATGAGTCCTTTTTAGATTAGGGTTTTTATTATGTCTAGCCTTTAAATACTCTTTTCATTCATTGTATTGAACACATTGAGAGTTGATATTGATTATTTAATTGATTGCTTTGCAATTGTGAGGTTAATTCCTTGAAGCTTTTTAGCTTGTTGAAGGTGGATTCCTTCGTAAAGGTGGATTCCTTCGTTTATTCAAGAATCTCATCATCTTGGTGTTTTTCTTGCCAAACCCTAATTCGTGGATTCGAATTGGGTCAATTAATTCGTTAATTCGGTTAATTGTTATCCGGTTACTTTATTTTATTTAATTCCGCTGCAACCCTGTACATCAGTGTACATCACAGAAAGATAGTCTCATTTTGACTTTTTATGGTCAACAAAAATAAACTTTGACCAAACATTAGTGTCGATCTAATTATTCTAGTGAAATTCTAAAAGTTGTAATAGATTAATCATTAAGTGATTTATCAATAACACATTTTAGAATTTTATTGTGATGATTAAATTGACACCAATGTTTAGTCAAAATTCATTTTTATTGACTATAAAAAGTCAAAATGAGAATATCTTTCTGGGACAGAGGGAGTATTATTTTAAGAAAATAAAAACATATATAAATGAGAACTCATGATATGCAAGTGTTTCTTTACCTTTTTTTTTTTTTTTTTTTTTAATAAGGCTATCACTTTCTCTCTGTCAAGGATTTATATGGGTTCAAATGTTCAATGTTCTATTTTTTTATTATTCTTTAATGATATACTCATTCCATTTCATAATAATGTGCATATTTTAATGTGCACGGAAATAAAAAAAAATAGTGGTAGATAGTTGTTGTGAGTATGACGAGAAGGTCCCATTGTATATAGAATTATATATAAAAAATTATGTTTAAAATAGTGTAACTTATCGATTGAACGTATAAAAATAGTTTGACACTTTATTATAGGCCGGAGGGAGTATTTGCGATTGATTGATATTGCTATTCATTGATAGTAATGCCCTTACATAGTATTATCATTATGAATTATACACACACAACTTTGTTCTACAATGTTCTTGGATAGTGGTAAGGTGCTACCGTTAAAATAGGACATCTAAGTGTTGGATAATACTCATTGCTCTTTTTTCTTTCTTTTTCTTTTTAATAATTTTTAATGAAATTTATAATAGGTGAGGAGCATTTAACACAAGATCCTATCTATATTTAAAATTGGTACACTTTTGGTCCTAATACATGTGTTAAAGTTTTTTTTTTTTTAATTAATGAATACTTTAAACTATTATAAAATTGTATTTAAAAGTGCATTTTATGATGATTGAATTTCTGACTTGTCATACAAAAAGAGATATAGGATGCTGTTTGAGCAAGACTTCTTTGACATGTATGTGTTACAGTTCACATGTGTTAGTCTTTTTTAAATATGTTTACTTGAATTATAGTAAAATATTACTTCCTCTGTCTCTAAATGAGTGTCCAAATTCCATTTTAAGGGACACTGAAAATCTCAACTTTTTGAACAATTTGGTAATAACGATTCATATATAATCTTATGATCACCTTTCCAAACCTTTAGTTTTGCACGTATAAAGAAACCGGTGAAAAATTTTGAAAAAAAAAACGTTTAGGGAGAAAGTTATGTTCAACTCATTTAGGGACAAAGATTTTTTAAAAATTGACACTTATTTAAGGACAGAGAGAGTATTATTATTTCATATATAAATATATTATGACTTTGGAATTGAAAAGTAAATATGTAATGCTTATTGTCAATAGGTGAGTCATTGTTTTGTTTATGCATGCAACAATAATCCAGTAAATCTCCACTTGTCCCAATCATATTGTCAATAGGTGGAATTGAATTTTATTTTACTTTTTAATGTTAGTTTGTTAGTTTATGTTGTTGTGGAGGTTGGTGGAAGAAATGGTTCTTTTACATATAGAGAAATCGACTATCCCTATTGGTTGAGAAAATATATAATTTTATTTTAAGGATTGGGTTCATTTGATTGATTAAATTATTTAACAATGATTTATCAATATGTGCACTTTTGGTATGTGTCCTTTATGTCACGAATTCATCATCAATACGGCAGCTAAGATCATGAGTAACAGGATTGGGAACAAGTGTAGTATTGAGCTTGTTACTTCGTTATTGCTATATGTTTCAGATATGACCATATTTCAAATTTCAAAGTTCAATCGATATTTTTAACTTTTATATTTTGTTAAGCTTTAATTTAACATTTTCTTGTACTTTTTAGCAGTTTCAATTCTCGTACTTTACATACGCACTCATTTTCTCTCAAAAATTCAAAGTACGATAGTTAAAAATGCTAAAAATGTGACTTAATTTTCATCAGTTTTGGGGAAAACGAGTGCTTTTCTAAGCACAAAAATTAAAATTGGTAAAATAAACAAAAGAGGTTACAACCAAAGCATAAGTCTTGTACTAAGGTTAAAACTGTTGATAGGCCTATTTCAAACCCCAGACATATATAATCAAGAAAATGAATTCCGAATATGTGTCTTTTGTGATTTTTTTTTTTTTTTTTTTTTTTTTTTTTTTATAAAATATGTGGTGAATTTGAATAAATGTTATACCGATATGAAATGTGTTGAAGCTTTATGGAATTATGTTTATGGTAATTGATGACGCCCTGAAATTTTGGGGTCAAGGAGAGGGATCTCCAGCTAGCTAGATCTGGTTCCTGAATCACACCACAAAAAAAACACCGTTAAGACCAAGGCTGGGTTTGAATCCGTCTTAGGCCCTCGGGTGTGAGAATAAGATCTCTGAGGAAAACCTAAGAAGAAAAGGCTTGTGAATGCCTTGTGTGTGAATTAGGGTTAGGATGCGTACCCTGCCCAGGGGGATAATAGAGGTATTTATAGGTTACAACTGAGAGAGAATGAAAGGATCATATCTGGATATTAACCAACTAGGGACACGTTCCAGGATCTCATTGGATGATGGATCCACCACTTGTGATCATGGTCTGACAGGTACGGGTCGTTAACGTCCTTTGGACGTATTCGCTAGCTGTAAAGTGCAAGTTCCGGGCTCACTAATAAGTAGCGGGAGGCAAAGGCTTCCTCGTGCCAGGTCAGCGATCGGGCTTAAGCTTCCACGGGTTCACCCGGTTCGGGCTTGAGATTCAGGGTCCGGTTAAGATAAGCTCGATCGGTCCGGTTCGTCCGGGCTTGGCCCCGTTCTGACAAGGTCGGGCTCATCAGTGGCCCCTAACTCCGAGGATCAGCTTATTTATGAGCGATGCGAGGAGTTACATCTTTATAGCTCGATCCGGGCCGATCTGAGTTAAATTCTGGTACATTATAGAGTGACACGGGAGTCTTACGATAGTGGTTGATGACGGGACGGTGGGCCCCTTATGCCAGGCGCCTGACATGCTTTTTGCAGTTGAAAAGACATGCTACATGAGTATTTAATGCGAACCATCATTGGTTTTCGAAAAACCAGTTCCCGCCTCTTCATTTTCCGGGTACATGCCGGGTTAATTCTGGGTCACAGGTAAACCCGACCCATTTCAGGTTCTATAAATAACCTCAAATTGGATTATTCAAAACTTTCGAATCTTCATCCTTCTACTATTGCTCTTTGGAAAAACTATTACTCTCAGCAACTGTGATTTGATTTTCCCCATTTATTTCGCTCGATCGATTATCAGGTAGCGCTTTAAATTTTGCTTTCATCGCTTGATTTTCAACTGCTAACTTTTATTTTGAGCTTTTTCCACCATTTTTTCCGGGAAAAAACTCTAACCGCCGTATTTTCAAAGTTTTGGAATCACGAACAAAATTTCTCTAACTTTTGACCGATTGAATCGTTTTTCCTTAGGAATATCTGGTCTGGTCCTCGAGTTTTTTATAGTCTTTTGAAAAGCTTCTAAATTTCACTATGGATGAACTGGACCTGGGGCGGATTCTTCGTCCTGACCTATATGGTTGTTGTCGAAAAACGGGAGGAATTTATAGATATTTGATAAACGCCTAGAAACGGCTTTCTTTGTCTGGCTTCAAAACAATAGGGACAATCAATAATTGGGATCCCTGGATTCTACTCCTGTTGTGAGAGACAGGTCCCTCGGTTCACTTCGATTCTGGAAGAATGAGGGTTTTAGGGGGTGAGGAACAATTAGGAATTTTTGTGAAAGCCGTCTTAACTCGATTACCAAATAATGTAGATATGGCTGGTAATGCTAGAAGGTTGGTGAGGTCAGGTGGAGACCGAGTGTCTACAAGTGGGTCCGATCCTAGGACTTGGATGGATACCCCCTTAGATGATGTTGTGCCCATCCATGACCAGGATCACGATATTCTAATGAATGCTGGTGTGATCGAAGTGACCAGTAGCGGGGATGCTTCAAAGCGAGCTGATGATGGAGGTAACTTTTTATTGGATGAGCCTGCCCAAGACGTCGATGAAGATGGGTCTTCTGGTACCCCTTCGGATTCACGCGAGCATTTAGAGAGATTGGCCCCTGACACCGCCCGCAAAGTTAACTTGCTTCGTTCCCCTGTTAGGATAGTAGATTCTTTCCCCGAGGGTCCGGATAATAGAATTGTTAGTCAAGCAGGAGTGTCTTGTTCTGGGGCGGGCCTAGTAGTTGAGGGAGAGCAGGACTCAGACGATGAATATTTATCACAATTTCACATTGATTCCAAAGTCTATCTTGTTTGCGGTCTTGTTGAGTATGAGTCACTGGTTGGAGGCAAATCATTGACTCCTTCTTTGATCTGAGGATATAACCTTGCCTGTATCTTTTTTTCGGTTCAATTTGATAATGGGCTCTGCCTTCCTCTAGATCCATTTATTTGTGAATTTCTTGAGTTTTCTCAATGTCTTTCGATGGACCTGACCCCCAACGTTGTTCGCTATTTGGTGTCTTTTATTGTTGTGAGCCGTGTTCTGGGGTATGAACCGTCTTTGTCCGCCCTTCATATTTATTTTACCTATCAAGTAACTGCGGGCTGTTTGAGCTTGAAAACAAAACATCGATCTGAGAAGATCTTCTCCGCAGCTACAAAAAAGTTTGATCAGTGGCAAAGATACCCTTTTGTTATCCAGAACCGGTTAGGCTGGCCATTTCCTCATCCTAACAAGATAGCGCCGATCTCGGTTTCTCAAAAGAATTTCCTCGATCCGGAAGAAGGCCGCGAACTTAGCGCTGCGATGGAGGCTTATCTCGCTCGTTTTAAGAAGAGAGTTACCCAGAACGATCAGTCGGTGATTAAGATTCCCCAGGTTTATGATGTCCAGGCTATTATCAATGATGAAGAGCTTCTGATTTTCGCCGGGGTGGTCCCAGGTCGTGCTTCTGGCCCCGAGTCTAGGGTTAACATGACCCCTTTGTTGCGAGATCCTGACTGGAAAGTTCATCAATCATTTGCTTTCGTTTTTGAGTGCTCTGCTTGTAGTTCGGGGGAGACGTGTCCTGACCCTGGTTTACTCGGTCTCTTTAATTATACTCTTTCAAACTGCTCTTTTTGTCTTTCCTCGTTTTTCTTTATTCATCTAATCATTATATTCGATTGAAGATCCAAATGATACGATGCCTCCAAAAACCGATGCCGAGATTAAGCAGGCCGCCCGGGCTGCTGCTCTTGCTGAGAAACAACGAAGAACGGACGCTCTTAAAAAGATGGAGCCTCCGGGGAATAAACTCCCTGTCACGGACAAAGTGGATAAATCTGGAACAGTGGTTTCTTCTCAGCCACAATTGACTCGGAACTTGCCACCAAATCCCCGTCAACATACTGGTCATGGCAAAAGTGTGATCGACACCAGCCACTCTACTCAAACTTCTACAGATTCGGGCATTACTCCTCCCGAGCAATCAAAAAAGAGGTCTGCAACCGGGGACTCCGTGTTATCATAAAAATACAAATATCATAAGACCAGCTCCTCTTCCGATTTTACCGTTTTGTCCCCCAAAAAAGGGACTATGTGCTCTAATCTTTATCCGGTGGAATTGATTGAAGACCGGGAGCGCGCCAAGGAATTTGGTCTTAAAATTTCCAAAGCTCCAGAGGTGTGTGGAGTGGATCTTCAAAGCCACTGTAGCGTTAATGCTTATGTGGGTGATGGATTATTACATCGCCTTCATTTTCCAGATTATCAACAGAAGGTCTTGGCCCCTACAAATCCTATTTCTGCCGCGGGTCACGTGGGCTTGGTTCTGATCAAGGTATGTTTCTGACTTTGGTTATATATCAAGATTATCTTTTCCCACGGTATAATCATCTTTGCTTTTGTAGATCGCCAACGATGTTATTTATCTAGGCAGTCAGTGTGAGGCTGATGTCACCCAGCTCGTTGCGAGAAACAAAGAGCTTCTGGAGGCAATGGAGGAAATTCATAACCTATCCAAGTCCCTGACTACTACATGCAAAGAACTGGAGAAAAAGGATGCCGAGGTGATGAGCGCGGCCAAGGAAGTATCCAAGTTGAATGATGATCTGATAACTGCCCGGAAAGCCAAGGAACAAGCTGAGGCGGAGAAATTGAGGATCGATGCCCGCTGCTCTGAGCTTCAAAGGTCCTTAGATGCGGAGAAGAAGAAGACCGAGGAGTTGTCTAACACTGTGGACGAGCAGAATGGCAAACTGCTTGATCAGATGCGATATAAGAATGACCGAGAGCTGGTCTTGAAGGAGGAGAAGGAGAAGGCGGTCAAGGAGTATAAGGCTTCTAAAGAGCAGTCCGAACTTTTAGATGTCACGGGTGCTGAGCAATATGAGTTGGGGGTGCATACAATTGCCCAGAATCTTGCGGCCATGGGGAAATATACTGCTAAAGAGATTACGGTTATTTGTTCCATTGTGGGCACAGATCCATAATGCTTTACCGGTCACTCCCTTGTGCCCTTTGCTGATCACCATCTTGCAGCACTCCCCGATTCAGTCCGCAATGCTCTTCCTCCGGTCTCATCTGTATCCGTCCAGCAATTATTGAAAGAAATTGATGATTTGTGGTTTACAGTTGATGAGCCCGCATTATCTCTAGCCGCAGCTCTGGAAAAGGTTTTTGGCCCCGATGGCCCCTATGTTGAAGGTATTGTTCTTCCTTTCTCCAATTTTGCCTCCGCTCTAGCTGAAGCTCGGACCGATTCTGCATCTGATCCTACTATATCTGAATCTATTCCAGAAGTGGAAACACCTCCTCCCTCTGCAAACTGAAGATTAGACCGGGCTGCGTCCTGGGTATTTTTGTAATAACATAGGTCTCTCAACATTTCGTACAATATATTATTGTTTCAAAGTAATCCTCGGTATTTGAGCGTTTTTGCTGTTCTATTATCACATGTTTTTTGCTTTCCTCAATTTGCCCTTCGTTATGTTTTGACTTTAGTACTTCCTCATTATATGTATGATTTAGATTTGAACTTAGCCATAATTTTTTAAGCTTGCGGTCTAGCTCGAGGGCGTATGACCGCGCATCGCGTATGATGAGTCATGCAACGGTATTTCCCTTGACGGGCTTGCGGTCTAGCTCGAGGGCGTATGACCGCGCATCGTGCATGATGAGTCATGCAACGGTATTTCCCTTGACGGGCTTGCGGTCTAACTCGAGGGCGTATGACCGCGTATCGTGCATGAAGAGTCATGCAACGGTATTTCTTGGGCTTGGGGCCCCAGCGGTTTTGGCATTCTTTGTTATGCTTTGACTTCCGCGCCTCTTTGTTATACTTTGTCTAACTTTCTTTGGAACGGAACAAATATAATATCATTACTCTTTCAAATTTTTCCGCTCATAGAGCTATTACATCAAAGTTCCATTACAATGTAGAAATAGAAAAAGGCAAATTTCTAACTATATTTCTTTCCAACTAAGAGGGGGATACAATTCTCAAGGGTAGTATTTCTTCAAGTGGTCGCTGTGCCAAGCATTCTTCAAATCCTTCCCTTCCGCGGTGAGGAGCCTGTAAGTCCCTTCTTTTATGATCCGGGCAATTTGATAAGGCCCTTCCCAATTTGGTGACAGTTTGTTATATCTGGGCGTCTTGCCCGTGACCTCAAATTTTCTTAATACCCAGTCTCCCACAGCAAAAGACCGCTTGTTTACCCTCTTGTCATGGTGAATCTTGGATTTTTGTTTATAATTAACCATTCTTGTTCTTGCTCGGAGGTGCTTCTCCTCGATATAGTCAAGATCTCTCCGACGATATTCCTCATTCTTTCTTTCATCAAAATGGGCGACCTTGTAAGTAGGTAATGCGGCTTCTACGGGCGCTACTGCCTCTGACCCATATGTTAAAGAGAAAGGGGTTTCCCCAGTTGAGTTCCTTGTTGTAGTGCGGACAACCCACAAAGCAGTACTGAGCTCGTCCAACTATCGTCCACTTCTTCCTGTCAAATTTTTGTGGAGAGCGGTCATAAGTAATTTTTTGGCGGCCTCGGCCTGGCCATTTGCTTGTTGTCTTGCCACTGAAGATTGGCGGTATTCCACATTAAGCCTTCTGCATTCTGCTGTGAACTTTCTTTGGAATTGGGGTCCGTGATCCGAAACAATTGCCCGTGGTAGTCCAAAACGATAATAGATGTGATCGTGCACAAACTTAATGACGTTTGCCTCCGTGGTACTAGTTAATGCCTTAGCCTCCACCCATTTTGTAAAGTAGTCCACCGCCACTACTACCATTTGGGCTCCTCCTAGGGCTTTGGGATATGGCCCAATCAGATCGATACCCCACAAATCGAATGCCTAAGTAGGGACAACCAAAGTTTTCTCTGTAGAGGGCAGCCTTGGAATGTTTGCGAATCTTTGGCACTGGTCGCATTTGCGGACATATTCCTCCGCGTCCTGCCTCATTGTCAGCAAAAAGTATCCTAGGAACCTGATTTTGTTAGCATACGTACGGGCTCCTGGATTCCCTCCGCATACACCCTCATGGACCTCGTATAACAAATTGGTTACCGTTCCCATCTTAACACATCTCAACAGTGGTTTTGAGAAAGATCATCGATAAAGGATTCCATCAATGACCGTGTACTTGGCGGCCTGCTTCATCAAAAATTTTGCTCGGTTTGGGTCATCGGGGAGGACTTGGTTCTCTACATACGCCTGCATTTCATCAACCCAATTTTTTTCTTGCTCGTCTATGTTGTTGATCTGTACCCTGTCAATGGCCGGGGCCTCCGTGAACTCAATCCAGCAGTCAGTACTGAGCTTGGTGATTTCCTCATTCGTGATTCTCGACAGAAGATCTGCCTCGGAGTTATCTGCCCGGCTTACTTGTTTCAGCTCGTGAAACTCAAAATCTTTCAACAATCTTTCAGTGAGCTCCTTGTATTTGAGTAGGACCGGATGGTTAGTTTCGTACTCTCCCCTCACTTGATTTACCATGAGCTGTGAATCGCTATTTACGACCAACTTTAGAACTTTCAAATCCCGGGCTAACTCCAAACCCGCAATCAAGGCTTCATATTCAGCTTGGTTGTTTGAAACCAGGAACTTGAATCTTAAAGCCCGTTTAAACTTTTTCCCTTCCGGGGCGACCAAGAGAATTCTCACACCACTGATTGTTTTGCCCGCAGATCCATCTACATACAACTGCCAACAATCATTTGGTTTCTCGCCCATACTCTTAACCTCTTGGCTCTTTCTTTTGCCCGACCTTACCGCTTTACCTTTCTCGGGCTCATCTCTTCTTAATTTAAAGGTAGTCTCTGCAACAAAGTTCGCGAATGCCTGCGCTTTTATCGCCTTCCGCGGGGAGTACGTGATCTGGAACTCAGTGAGCTAGATCTGGTTCCTGAATCACACCACAAACAAAAAACCGTTAAGACCAAGGCCGGGTTTGAATCTGGCTTAGGCCCTCAGGTGTGAGAATAAGATCTCTGAGGAAAACCTAAGAATAAAAGTCTTGTGAATGCCTTGTGTGTGAATTAGGGTTAGGATGCATACCTTGCCCAGGGGGGCGTATAGAGGTATTTATAGGTTACAAGTGAGAGAGAATGAAAGGATCAGATCTGGATATTAACCGACTAGGGACACATGTCAGGATCTCATTGGATGATGGGTCTACCATTTGTGATCATGGTCTGACAGGTACGGGTCGTTAACGTCCCTTGGACGTATCCGCCAGCTGTAAAGTGCAAGTTCCGGGCTCACTAATAAGTAGCGGGAGGCAAAGGCTTCCTCGTGCCAGGTCAGCGATCGGGCTTAATTCTCGGGCTTAAGCTGCCACGGGTTCACCCGGTTTGGGCTTGAGATTCAAGGTCCGGTTAAGATAAGCTCGATCGGTCCGGTTCATCCGGGCTTGGCCCCAGTCTGACAAGCTCGGGCTCATCAGTAATATGCATTTAAAAGATAATTTTAAATTGTGGGGAGAATATTAGAGCCATTAAATCAAATTGAAACACTATTCTAGCGGGACAAAAAAGACAGAGAATACATGTGTAAAAGGGATTATATATATATATATATATATATATATATATATATATAATATACTCTCTCCGTCCCAGCTCACTTGACACTTATTTCTATTTTGGTCTGTCCCATCTCACTTGACACTTCCCAAAATGACATAGTTTTTATAATTTTATATTCACTCTACCCCACCACTCATTCTCTCTATTCATTCTCCACCACTCAATTTATTCAATCAACACTACTATTTGCCTCACTCATTCTCTCTCTTCATTTTCTACCACAAAATTTCCTTATTTTATTCTTTTTATTTAGTTATTGTGCCCACCTCTTGGGTGTCAAGTGAGGTGAGACGGAGGGAGTATTTTGGATTGATTGATATTGCTACTCATTTACAGTAATGCCTATTATCCCTATGAATAATACACAAACAACTTTGTTCTACAATGTTCTTGGATAGTGGTAAGGTGGTACCATTAAAATAAGACATCTTGTGTTGGATAATATTCATTGCTCTTTTTTTTTCAAATAATAATTTTAAGAAGTTTTGACAAATAAGTCTCTCATTCAAAACGATCAATAAGGATAGACATGGAAACTCTCTAAAAAGTCTTTGGAATTTTCGCTGGACCGGATTGCCTATCTTCCTCCCTCACACGCACACAAAGTTCAGCCAGCGCTAAGCGCTTATGGGATGTACGTTTTCTCGCCCTCCCTTCCTCCCTTTCTTACTCTTTTTCTCTCTTTCTTTTTTTCCTATCCAAAAATTTAAAGTGCAATATTTCAAAATCTAAGAATTGAAAAAATTATCTGAAACAATGTTTTAATCATATCGTCAAGACAAATCAAATAAGTACACTCAACACATACTGCAACATTTAGAAATAAAAAGTTCATTTTTCATTTGTAAAAAATTGAGAAAAATATTTTTATTTCTTAATTTCACAGTTGTGAGATTTCTCAATTGTGTCATTTTTCATTTTTCACGTGTAAAATCATTTCTCAACTGATTTCATAGTTGTGTGATTTCTCAATTGAGTAACTTAATAGTTGTGTTATTTTTTCATTTTTCACTTGTAAAATCATTTCTCAACTGATTTCACAGTTGTATGATGCTATATGTCTTTTAAAAAGTTGAGAAATCAATTTATTATAATTGATACTCAATTTTATATATTTTTAATTATAAAACAAAGACATTCATTTCTCATTTTGTGCATAATTGAGTCTAAAAACTGGTAAATTTATCTCTCAATTTTTCACAATTGATACCCAATTTCTCAATTTTTTAAAAGTAAATTGATTTCATGGTTATGTGATTTCACTATAGTGTAATTTCACATTTGTATGATGTTACTTGCTTTTTAAACAATTAATAAAGCACTTTATCTGATGTTTAAAGGTTAAATATTTAATTAATAAATGTAGAGTCACATACTTTTGAAACTGTAAATAACTCAATTTACCACTTATGTCTCACTTGTGAACATAGAAAAATTTATTTATTTATTTAAAGTTAAAAAAAATATTAACCACAACTTTATATTAAAAAATTGATAACTGAATTTCTCAATTAATCACAATTTTACACTTGTTCAAATTTAAAACTTGATCCCTCTCTAAAAAATATTAAAATAAAATCAAATATGCTCGTAAATAAAATAATATTTTTTTTTATGTTAGAGCATTAAACAAGACTTGATGGAAAAAGTAAGCAATCACAAGAACACATATTTACTTAGTTCACCAACTTGGCTACGTCCACGGGGAGGGGAAAAAAATATTATTATCAATCTGGAGAAACGTTTATAAGATCACACTAATCTATGTTAGCCCGAATTTTGGTCACAAAATTCATGACTGTGCTAAAACCCTGGATCTAGAATTATTAATAATACTTGGGGTTGCAAAACCACCGTCTTAATCGACTAACAATATTAACTGATAATTACCCTAGCTTTATGCAAGACTAAAATGCCCTCAAATTTTTAAAATATAATATCTCAATATCTATAACTCGAAAAAATATTCCAAAACCACCGTCTTAATCGTATTATTAAGACGAATCAAACAAGTACAATTATCATATAATTAAATTTTAGAAATAAAAAAATATTTTTCTCTTGTAAAATAATTTTTCAACTGATTTCTTAGTTGTGTGATTTCACAGTTGTGTCATTTTTCATATGTCACTTGTGAAATTATTTCTTAACCGATTTCACACTTATATGATTTTCACAGTTATGTGATTTCATAGTTGTAATAACTGAGACATGTATTTCTCAGTTGTTAGTATAATAATAAATGAGACATTCATTTCTCAGTTATTCACACTTGAGTTTGATATAAGAACTAGTAAATTCATTTATCAGTTTTTCACACATGAGTTTGATATAAGAACTGGTAAATTCATTTCTTAGTTGTTCATATATGACTTTAAATTTAATAATTGAAACTTCATTTCTCAGTTGTTCACACATGAGTTGAGTGTAACAACTGAGAAATTCATCACACAGTTTTTTTTTACAAATGACACTTAATTTCATAACTATGTTCTTTCAAATGCTCTTTAAACAATTGTGAAATAAATTTATCTCATTCTTTTTATTAAAAATTGAGCAATTGTTCAATTGTAAAGAATTAATACTCCTAATCACAATAAAAAAAAAAAAAAAATGTGAGATTTTAGTGTTAAATCTATAATAGTTTACATAGAGAACAAGTAAGAGGCTTGGCATAGTGGTTAGTAGTCTTAGTTAAGACCAAGAGGTCTTGGGTTCAAAACCCACCAAGGGAAAATAATTTTTATTAATAATACTTGGGGTTGCATGAAGATGGTTGTGGTGGTTGTGGTGGGTTGTCGGAGGTGGTTGAGGTCCGGCAGGCGGTTGACCGGAAGTCCGGCAGTCATATGCGGCGGAGGGTGGTGGCGGTGTTTCTCAGCGGTCGGCTGCAGTAGTGGTCAAAAATATTAATGGTGATGGTCAAAGTCAAGAGGGGTAAAGGGATTTTAATTGGGTTGAGGGCATTTTTGTTATTTAGAAAGTGAAAAGGATTTATTGGTAAAATTGATTTCATTCTAGGGACGCTAAGGTAGAATATGAAAATGTCTGTCTTTATTGGCATATTCTACCTTCTACAATGGACTTATTGGTAAAAATCCCAGAATATTATTATCAATCTAGAGAAATGTTTACAAGATCAAACTAATCTATGCTAGCATAAATTTTGGTCACAAAATTTCTGACTGTGCTAAAACCCTAGATCTAGAATCATTGATCTTCTCTAAGCAATCTTCAATAGAGTTTTTCTTGTTAGGATGATAGCCTCTATTTATACTAGTCATAACCTAACTCTGAAGACATAAGGAGTCCCAAATATTAATCCCTAAAGGAAATAAACTTGTCCCACACGTTTTCTGCTTTCCGCGAAAACTGATGTTGTTCTTCCGCTATTCCACGACTCGTGCATATGAGAAAGAGTCGTGTCAACCAACTTCAACTCACAGATGTCCAGGTGGGCTCCTTTGGGCGCTTGGGCAAAATCTGACCTACACGACTCGTGCACTGCCCAAAATTCTCCTTCTTTATCGTCTCTTCTGCTCTGTCTAGGCATTACGAAATTTCTTGTTATACAATCCTCTAATATGGTGTCCTATTCAAGGGCATTATCCCAACATTTTAAATATTCATTTTGGGGTGAAGAATGCATATTTATATATATATATAAAAAAAACAAACGACAATCTCAATTGCAATTAGTACAATCATAATTGTCAAGGTAAGCGTAGGAATAGTTCTACCAATCAAATAACCATCCCAAGAATCCCTTGACTCGTCAAATGGGAAACCATGAATCATGTACGGACATTTGATTAGCATCAATAGAAAGAGCAATGTTAGGGGCACAAAATAAGCTCACAAAATCTTGCTCACAAAATGAGGTGGCGATATTTTATTGGTTGCATAGATAAAGGACCCGCCACACTCTAATTAAAAACACTAATAAAATCATTACACCTAAGATTTTGTGAGCAAGATTTTGGGACTTTTTTGTGCCCCTAGTATTATTTCAATAGAAAACCTAGGCTCAGTATCACAAGATCCATGGAGAAATTCACAATCTGCACCCTCGGACTGCAAATCGTTTCCGGGACGCTTCTACACGGCCATTAAATTCACCTCTTCTCTTTGATTTCTCCTTTTGCCTCCATTTCATCAAAATGTCACTAAAAACTGAAGCCGCTCCAAACGAATTCCCAATAATTTCTCTCAAATTTCGCCCATTGCTCTTATTGCGACGCTCTAGATCGATGTGGTCCTTGATTGTCTACAGTTCTTCTCCAATCACACCAACACTGTCCAAATCTGGCCTTATTATTTCATCACGAACAAAAATATCCGACAACGTATTACTAACTGTAACATCACACGACCTTCGCAATTGATCCGATGCGCAGGACTGGAGGGTTAGCCGGAATGAAAGGGAGAGAGAGAATCGAGACAAAGAGAGACAAAGAGAGAGAGAGAGATAGATAGATAGATAGATAGATAGATAGATAGATAGATAGATAGATAGATAGATAGATAGATAGATAGATAGATAGATAGATAGACAGATAGACAGATAGATGGATATATATATATATATATATAGAGAGAGAGAGAGAGAGAGAGAGAGAGAGAAATTGAGATAGAGTGGGACTAGGGTTTAAAACGATTTAGGAAGGAGAGGGGAAAAAGACGTGGTATTATGTGTTGGAATGTGAGGGTAGTTTTGTCATTTGTAATTATAGTAAGGACGATAAGGGAGTTATGATTTCAACTCAAAGACCCTAAAATAGAATATAAAAATATATGTTTTTATTTGACAAAATCTACCTTCTATCAAAGACTTATTGGTAAAAATCCTTAAATTTATATGAAACTTTACTAGATGGTTAGATGTGAGTAGCGTTTGACACATGATCCTATCTACGTTAAGAATCGGTACACTCATAATTCAGAAAAGGTGTTACAGTTTACTTGTCATTTTTTAAAAACAATATGCTTTACTTGTATTATAGGTATTATAGGAGTTGGTCTCTTGTAAAACGCGTTTTTCTTAAAGGTTAGAAAAAACGTGTTTTTCAAAATCATCTGGCAGTCCTCAACACACTAATTGGACATTCGTAACACAGCTACTGGACATCCTAAACATTGTCACTGGCTATCTATTAAAACTTATGTTCCTCTAAAAAAAATCAGAAAAAAACTTCTGACTATCATTTTCAATGGTTCTGGCTATCACTTTCAAAGGTTCTGTGTAACGACCCCAAAAACCCGTCCCTATTTATTTTATATTTTTGAGGATTTTTATTTGACTTATGTGTGCATTTTATGTGTTGCATCATGTTTTATGAATTGCACATCTTACTTGATTAAATGTGTTATTTACTTAGTTAGTAGTAATAATGGTTAAAGGAGTTAATTGATTAAGTTGAAACTTTAGGGTCCTTTGTGAAAATGCAAGTTTAGGGGGTTATTTGCTCAAAAGGAAAGTAGAGGGGCTTATGTGAAATTTTTAAATATCACAAGTCATTCTTATCCCTCCCATCTCTCCCTCCTGCGATCACACAAACACACACACACACACAGTGACTTTTCCAAGTTTCCCTGTAGCCATGGAAAGAAAAGGTAGGGTTCTTAACTTTGAGAATTTATATCTTTTTATTTACTTATCCGTTTTAAAATCTAATTATATAAAAATGATCAGGGCGTTGAGTAGGTCATTTCTACTCGAACAAAACATATTTCTGCTATACTTTTTCCGGAAATAGGTAAGTTACTAATTCCCCTTTAAATGTTAAAATGATCATATATGTTATACCTGATACTTGTAATTGTTATTTTGTGATTCGGGTAATATTTGTGATACTTGTTTATTTGGGATAAAGGGAGTATAATTATACTGGTAAGTGACTTGGTTTGTATGCAAGATGTATATGGAGTATGTTTATATCCTGAGAATGTTAGTATAAGTGTTTGAAAGTATACTTCTATTTGTGGGACGGTAAAATATTAACTTGAGTTAAATGTTAAATAAGTATATTATAAAAATTATACTATTATTCTTGGGACAGGGAAATGAATAAAAGTATCCTTAAATGAATATATTAGTATATTAGAAAAATTATATTTATACTTGTGGAATGTGTAGATACCCCGGGGGAAACCACGGCTTCGGGCTAGAGCGCGTGAGTTATCCTAGGATGTCTAATTGATGTTTAGAGTCGCCACCTATGTTTTAGAGGAACATAAGAAAAACCTAATATTTATGAGCCTAAGTTTGATTTACGAAAACAGAGATTCTTTGGGATGAGGGGTTCGGGGGTTAGGTTACGAAATGGGAAGTACTTAAACACCCATTTCGCCCGAGCAAAGTCGGTCTTGTTTGTTCATAATTCACTTTCTAAGATAAATGTGTTCTTCCTATTAAAATGATGATAAAAAGGGGTTTAAAGTTTGAAATGTAGGGAGATGACTCCTAGGACAATTCAATGTAATGAAAGGACCGTTGGTGTCATGTCCCAAATGGTTTTGGGTGATTGCACATTTGATTGAGAGAGAAGAAGAAGAAGAAGAAGAAGAAGATAAGTGCTTAAGACCTTTACCTATGGTATCCTTCGAAAAGAGAACCTCTCGTAAAGCCTTGAAGAAGAGGTTGAGTACTTTTGTTGAAGAAGTCTTAAAGGAAAAGCCTAGGCAAAGAGTGAGTAAGAAGTCTAAAATGATGATTTTTCCAAGTCCTCCTCCAATGATGGATTGGAGGGGTTTTTATAGTTGAAAAGTGATGTTTTTTGGTGCCAAAACAGAGTCACAAAGATCAGTTTCCCGGGCAAAATCATATAAAATGAGCAAGGGAGAGATTCTTGGGCAGAATCTGTAACTGACACGCCCCAGAAGCGCGCGCATCCCACCTAGGCGGCGGAAGGCGCGCGCGTCTGGCCTCAAGGGGCGGAGGCGCGCGACTCTGAAAGGAAAAATCTGACATAATGGACTTAGAAAGTTAGAACTGTTATTCAGTTTAGTCCCTGGACTTAACGGAGCCCGTCTAGAACTTAACGAAAGTAACAGAAACTAACAGAAAACACTTAGAAGAGGGAGAAACACAAAACCAAGTGTGCAATCGGGGTGAGTGGTCCAAGGCGGGGTGTCTACAGAGCCCCTCGGCGGCGTGGATTGCGAAGCAAACGCGCCGACGAAAGACAGACATCCGCCTAGGACATCACCAAGAAGAGGAAAAGACTCGATAAAAGCAAGAATTTGAAATTGCGGAGGATAGAGGTGTGCTCCCTGTGTGAGCGGCTTTGAGAGATAAGGGTGCGCTCCCTGTGTGAGCGGCTTTGCCAATAGCGGGATCCGTTTGCTGGAAGCGGGATCTCTTTGCTGAGAGCGGGATCCGTTTGCTGGAGGCGGGACCTGTTTGCTGAGAGCGAGATCTGTTTGCTAGAGGCGGGACCTGTTTGCTGAGAGCGAGATCCGTTTGCTGGAGTGCGGGACCCGGGGGACCGTTTGCTGGAGCGCGGGACCCGGAGGACCGTTTACTGAAGCGCGGGACCTAGAGGACCGTCTGCTGGAGCGCGGGACCTAGAGGACCGTCTGCTGGAGTGCGGGACCTGGAGGACCGTCTGCCTGGAGCGCGGGACCTGGAGGACCGTCTGCTGGAGCGCGGGACCTGGAGGACCGTCTGCTGGAGCGCGGGACCCGGAGGACCGTCAGCTGGAGCGCGGGACCCGGAGGACCGTCTGCTGGAGCGCGGGACCCGGAGGACCGTTTGCTGGAGTGCGGGACCCAGAGGACCGTTTGCTGGAGTGCGAGACCCGGAGGACCGTTTGCTGAAGTGCGGGACCCGGAGGAAGTGCGGGACCCTGAGGACCGTTTGTTGAAGTGTGGGACCGGAGGACCGTTTGCTGAAGTGCGGGACCTGGAGGACCGTTTGCTGGAGTGCGGGACCCGGGGGACCGTTTGCTGGAGTGCGGGACCCGGAGGACCGTTTGCTGAAGTGCGGGACCCGGAGGACCGTTTGCTGAAGTGCGGGACCCGGAGGACCGTTTGCTGAAGTGCGGGACCCGGAGGACCGTTTGCTGAAGTGCGGGACCTAGAGGACCGTCTGCTGAAGTGCGGGACTTAGAGGACCGTCTGCTGAAGTGCGGGACCTAGAGGACCGTCTGCTGAAGTGCGGGACCCGGAGGACCGTTTGCCTTGAATGGATGTAGATCTCGCTTGATGATGAAGCAGTGATTCCGTGGATCTCCCCGGACCAAGTTGTTGTCGTGAGTCGTACTTTGATGTTTGACTGTTTGACTTTGACTTTTAACGGGGTGTGGGTACAGTTGACTGCGGAATGCTTTGTGCTGGGGATGAATTGTAAAAACTGATCTTTTTAGAATTAACGAAAGACACCCTACTTTGAGTGTGAGTTTCTATCCTATTTCAGTGTTTAGACCTGCCTTAAGGGCGGACCAAATTAATGTGTTCCCTTTCGAGTGCTTGATGTCATATTTTTGAGCTTCTCTTGTTGGTGGGATTGACCTTTTCTGTAGATAGAGGGCGTTTGAACGTGCCTGGGCTTCCTTCTTGAGCTGAGAAGGGCTATTTCTGGAGCCTTCTTATGCCTGGGACGCGGGCGCTTCCTCTCTCGGACACGGGACGCGCGCGCCTTGTAGACCGGTGTCGGGAGGCGCGCGCCTCTGGGAGGCGAAATTCAGGGCCTGATATTTGCTGGCCAAAAGATCCCCCAACAGCTATAATATCAGCTTCTGGTCGACAATTCGATTCCAACATCCTTTTTCTGCCATTTTTGAACACCATTTTATTACCCGATCTTGCTTATAACCTTCTTTCCCATGGCCTCCAACCTTTTTAGTCTTGATGCCAAGGTTGTCAAGAGTTACGAGAAGGATTTGTCGACCTTCGTGTATTCTTTTAAGACCCATCCCAAAAATGCCTTCATCAAAGATTTCGGGCTTCGAATTCTCTTCACTTTGCGGACATTGAAGCCGGATTGGGACTTGTTGAAGGCTGCTGTAGCCTTTTGGGATTGTGATAGCCATACATTTAATTTTTCGGCTAACGAAATGGTGCCGACCGTTGATGACTTTGGGGCCATTTTGGGTATGCCTTTGGCCGGTCGGATTGCCGTCCCCAAGTATTACCGCGGTGTTGTTGATTCTTGGGTTGACATTCTGAATCTCCCTGTCGGAGAAGTGAAGAAGATGATGCACGGGACCGTTGTTGACATAACTGAGCTTTCGATGTTCTTCAGTTTGCATTCGGAAGATGTCGGGGTTAAGTCTTTTAAGAGGAATGCCATGGCTGTCTGCCTTTTCAGCGAGGTTTTGTTTGTCACTCCTCTGGGTACTGCGGATGCGCAGTTGGCTGAGATAGTGTTGCAGGCGAAAGGTCAGCGGTTTAGCATAGTTCCGCTTATTGTAGGAGAGACCTTGCATGGTTTGGACGAGTTGCACCGAACAGGCGAGATGCGATGAGGAAGCCCCTTGCTTTTAACCATATGGCTTCGGGAGCATTTCAGGCTTTATGCGGCGAATGGCGACCTTTCTCCTTTTGCTGTTCATAGGCGACGGTTGCTGATTAGGGATTTGACCGAAGAGGGTTGGAGGAGATTTTTTGCTTCTCGTCTCACAGCTGATGTTGAGTGGTGTCCTTGGGGTCTTCGCCCTTTTGTGGAGTGGACTTTCGGTTTCCAGCATGTGGTTTTACCTGGATTGATGGACTCTTCGTTTTATCATCCAGAACGGGTTCTGAGACAGTTCGGTCGTCAGCAAATAATTCCTTTTCCGAGGGATGGGGTACTTCGTCCAGTTTCTTATATGGGTCCGGACTTCTCGAATGAGCTCCAGGCGGCTTGGGGAGATGATCGTGACCGTTGGGCTTTCGCTACATTGCACCGGGGCAGTATTTTTCTTCCCGAGAGTTACTTGGATCATTTGCTTGGTACCATCTACCGTGGCATTACTTGGGTAGATGCTCTTCGGGCGGAGTTGCTAGGAAGGGATTTTGAGCCCAGCAGTGCTTTGAGGTACAAGGAAGCTGCTGCTGATGTGAACAATATCTTGACCGACCCTTTCGGTACTCCTTTGGATGACTTTTATGCTCGGAGGCGTTCGGTTGCACAGAAGATATCGGTCCGCATCAGTGTCCCTAGGCCTCCCAAGAAGAGTAGGATTGATGGTCGTTCGGGTGGTCCTTCAAAGGCCAAGAGAAAATTAGATTTTTCCTAGCACCCCCAAGAGATTGCAATTAGAATAGACTACTTGTTAGGATTTAATGCTTTAATGTCTTTTATTAGCTCAAAATTTTCGTTGTAATGATAATAATGATCTAGTGGATGAATAAAAATTGCATCTTGTTAATTTGGAAATGATTTGGGTATTTGTTTATATTTTAGACCGCACCCGAAGGTTGCCTACGTTCCTCCAGTGTAGAGGCTCAGGTCTCCGTAGTTCAAACAAACGAAGACCATTTTTTTTTTTTATGCACCCTGTTTTTTGCCTAGACCGCCCTTTCGGGTTTTCAATCTAGCGGGCTTCTTTTTTGCACATGCTCTAATTTTTGCCTAGGCCGCCCTTGCGGGTTTTCAACCTAGCGAGCCTTCTTTTTTTTTTTTTTTTTTTTTTTTTTTTATGTTATGGTCTTCATTTATTAGACGTAGAACCTCTTTAATTTGTCGAGGTTGACTTCCTTTGGCAGTTGATCTCCGTCTAAATCCACAAGTCGGACTGCACCGCCGCTTAGTATCTTCTTGACTGCGTACGGACCAATCCATCGGGGTCCCCATTTTCCAAGGGGGTTCATGGCATTAGGAGGGTGTTGTCTTAGGACCAAATCTCCCACACTGATGTTTCGGGGGTTCACCTTTTTGTTGAAAGCCCTAGCCATTCTTTGTTGATAAGCCCTCGTATGCTCGATTGCCCTTAGCCTTTTCTCGTCGAGTAGGGCCAGCTGTTCATATCGACTTTGCATCCAATCGACTTCATTGACTTGGTTCTCGAGGAGGACCCGCAGGGACGGAACTTCGAGCTCTATTGGTACACAGCCTCGGAACCATATACCAGTGCATAAGGAGTTTCTCGAGTCGCTGTCCGTATTGACGTGCGGTAGCCCCATAATGCTAGAGGTAACTTTTCGGGCCAATCCCTTCCAGTGGAGGCCATTTTCTTCACAATGGTCTCGATTGTCTTATTAGCTGCCTCGATCGCGCCGTTTGCTTGAGGGCGGTATGGAGATGACTTGTTCTTAGTGATCTTATATTCTACCAGGAGTGCGTCCATCTCTTTCTCGAAGTGAGAGCTGTTATCTGAGATGATCTCATGAGGAACGCCGTATCGGCACATGATGTGGGTTTTCACGAATTCGGCCACTTTCTTGGCGTTGAGAACTCGATAAGCCTGTGCTTCGACCCATTTTGTAAAATAGTCCACGGCTACTAGGACGAAAGATTGCCCGTTGCTTCCAGTAGGGTGAACTTTGCCGATGATGTCTATGCCCCAACAAGAGAAAGGCCAAGGCGTGGTCATATTGTAAAGCTGTGAGGGTGGAGCGTGCTGTAGATTGGCATGGAATTAGCATTTGGCGCACCTCTTGACTTTCTCGATGCAGTCCCTTTCCATGGTACTGCAATAATAACCCATGCGGAGTATCTTCTTGACCAACATAAACCCGTTCATGTAAGGCCCACATTCACCTTCGTGGATCTCATGCATTATTTCTTGAGCTTTGGTATCATTTGCACATAGGAGATTGATCCCCTCGTGATGCCTTTTGTAGACTCTGTCCCCAATCAGTACATATCGGGAGGCTAGTCTTTGCAATGCCATTTGAGACTTCTTATTGCTGTTCTCGAGATAAGCACCATCCTTAAGGAAATTCATGATATCCGTGTACCACGGGGAGTTTGCTTGGACCTCGTTGATCGCAATACTCATGTAGTATGCCGGACTGTTTCGTCGGGAAATTTTGAAGGGCTTCACCATTTTACCCTCAGGCATTTTGACCAGTGAAGCAATGGTGGCTAGTGCATCAGCAAAACGGTTCTTGTCCCTTCGCAGGTAATTGAAGGTGATTTCTTGAAATTGTTCAACCAATTCCTCGAGATGTTGACCATACCGTTGCAGGGTTGAGTCTTGAATCTTCTATTTTCTGGATGTCTGGCTGATGATGAGCAAGGAATCACCGAATACTTCTAAACTTGTGACATTTCTTTCGAGGGCTGCTTCGAGCCCCGCTATGCAAGCTTCGTACTCAGCGGTGTTGTTAGTGGCTTCAAATTCGAGGCGGATGGTAATTGGAGTATACATGTCCTTTGGATCAACAAGTAACATCCCTATGCCATACCCATGCTTATTGGCTGCGCCATCGAAAAAAAGTTGCCACTTATTTTCCTCTGTTGTAGCGCAAATTAAATGCTCGTCGGGGAACTGTATATCTTCCCCCTTCACTTCGTCACACGGAAATTCAGCAAGCTGATCACTGAACACTTTCCCCCTGATGGATTTGAGTGTGACCTAAGTGATATCGTAGCCGGCGAGCATGAAATACCATTTGGCTATTCTTGTTGACATGAAAGGCTTCTCGAAGATGTAGCGGAGCGGGTCCACTTTTGCTACCAACTTGATTGGGAAGGCCTCCATGTAATGCTTGAGCTTTTGAGTAACCCAAACCAATGCAGCACAGGACTTCTCTAAGACAGAGTAGTTCTTTTCAGCTCCTTGAAACCGTCGACTGACAAAGTAGATGGCATTATCTTTTGTGGAGTCTCGCTGTTCTTGTGCTAACATAGGCCCTAGGGCTTCATCATTGACAGTGAGATAGAGCAAGAGAGGCTTCTCTTCGTATGGTGGAACCAAAACTGGAGGGCATGTCAAGTAATGCTTCACTTGGTCGAAGGCTTCTTGGCACGCATCGGTCCATTCTAGAGCCACGTTCTTTTTGAGTACCTTGAAGATTGGCTCACATATGGAAGTGAGTTGGTGCACAAACCGACTGATGTATTGGAGTCTGCCCATGAAACCTTTGATTTCTTTCTGCGTCCTTGGGGGAGGCATGTCAAATGATTGCCTTGATCTTGGAGGGATCGGCTTCAATTCCTCTTTCAGTGATCATGTAACCAAGAACTTTTCCTCTGATGACCCCAAAAGTGCACTTTGCGGGATTGAGTCTCATGTTGTGTTGTCGAAGCCTTTCAAAGAACTTGCGAAGGTCGATCAAATGTTGACCGTTGGTTCCCTTTGAATGGATGATCATGTCGTCTACATAGACTTCGATTTCTTTATGAATCATATCATGGAATAGATCCGTAACAGCCCTCTGGTAGGTAGCTCCAGCGTTCCTTAGTCCGAACAGCATGACTGTTTAGCAGAAGGTCCCCCACGGAGTTGTGAAAGATGTCTTGTGTTGATCCTCTTCGGATATGAGAATCTGATTGTAACCGGCAAACCCGTCCACGAATGAGCGGACTTCATAGTTGGCAGTTGAATCGACGAGCATGTCGATGTTTGGTAGTGGAAAATCATCTTTCGGGGAAGCTTTGTTCAAATCCCGGAAGTCCACACAAACACGAACCTTGCCGTTTGCCTTTCTGACTGTCACAATGTTGGCTAGCCAAGTTGGATACTCAATGACTTTGATGAAACCCACACTGAGGAGCTTTTAAATCTCTTCTTTGACTTGCAGAGACCATTCTAGCTTGATCTTTCTGAGCTTCTGCTTTACTGGCTTGGCGTCCTCTCTGATCGGAATTCTGTGCTCTATGACCTTTCTGTCCAAACCCGGCATGTCTTTGTATGACAACGTGAATACATCCACAAATTCTCTGAGCAATGCAGTCAGTCTGTCTTTGTCTTCCCCCTTGAAGAAGCTGCCAATCTTCGTTTCTTTCGGCTCTTCGTCGGTACCCAGATTAATAGTATGCAATTCTTCATCAGCCCCTGGACCATTTTCACCACGACAACGAACCTGTTGAGCTAGTTCATTTAGGTATGTTATGTTTTCGTGGTCTATTTCATCATAATTTGAATCGTTATTAACTTGTTTATTGAGTTCGTTATTAGTTAATTCATCATTTATGATGTTTGCAATCTCGGGGTACTCAGAAATATCGAATTTTTCATTAGCAAAGAAAGGAAACACACGCTCGGCTATTGCCTCCATATCCTCTTGGGTGAGGGCATTGGAAACACTCTCGGACTCGAAAGTAAGTGTGAGCCGCTCTTCCTTTGTTGCTGTGTGGGGTATGCAACCCATTTCTCGGATCAAGAAATCCTCGGATACTAAAGGCCCCTTCGTTGAATACCAGTTGTTGATTGGCTCGGAGCTTGGATGAATCTTGCTAATAGATGGGCTCTCCATTTCTGTGTTGTCGGAGATGGCGTTGACTTGACAATCGTCCATGATGGCAGATTCTTCGAACATGGAGGCTAGATCGGATAGTTCTTCCCCCACGGTAATCTCCACCTCGGACTCTATAGTCACCTTCTTGCCCCACCACTCTCGGGGTGACATTGGAGTAGGTTCCCTTTCTAGTGCCGGTATTTCACAGTCGGTGAAGATCTTGAGACCGGGCTTTCTAACGCCCTTGTCGTTAACCCATGGTTCGGGAAAGATCATGTATGGAACATCTTCCCCTTGGCGAACAAAATAACCATTTAGTGTGTTGCGGTAGGGTTTCAAGTCAGGGATTTCATATCGTCGACCTTCTTTGCGAGCTTGGGTCCTTTGATTTTTGACTGCTTGCTCGTACTTCAAGTCATCCTTGGTAGGCTCGTATCCCAGACCAAACTTGTTCTTGACAAAAGGAACTTCCACGGGGTGTAATATCCCTTGTTGATGTTTCCCTAGGCCGAGACCGGGAAAGTGATTCATGTTCCTCATCATGCGGAGGACTTTAGGATTGCTGGGAACTATCCCGTGTTGGACTTGGTGAACGGGTTGTCCCCCCTTTCTGTGGATGGTGACATTTTCAGTCAAGATAGTGACTGTCTCGTCCCCGTTTCTGATCTTGACACACTGATGGAGAGTGGAAGGCACCGCGTTGGAACTGTGGATCCAAGGTCGGCCCAGAAGTAGGTTGAATGAAGTAGGGACATCAAGTACTTGGAATGGGACGGACATGATCATGCTTCTAAATTCGACATCAACTTCTAACATTCCCATGACTGTACGGGCAGTGCTGTCGTACCCTCTAATGACTTGTGCGGAGGGTTGTAAATCGGAGTTTTTGAGCCCCAATATGCCCATGACTCGGCTAGGAATTAAGTTGAGTGCAGAGCCACCGTCTACTAGAACCCTTGAGATAGGTCTCCCCCTCGCCCTTACTTTGAGGTAGATGGCTTCATTGTGTTCGGACCCAAATGGCGGGAGGTCCATGTCGGCAAAAGTGATGACATTACCGAAGTGAATGTGACCTATCATTGCCGTGAGGTCCTCGGGAGTCGTGTTGGGAGAGACTGATGTGTCATTCAAATTCTTGATGACGAGGTCTCGGTGTTTCTTTGATGATGCAATAAGGTCCCAGATGGATATGTTGGCTTGTGTCTTCTTGAGTTATGTTAACAAAGGATCTTCGGGTATGTCGCGTGCTTGCGATCTTTGAGAAGAGGTGCTGGTTCCTGCAGTATTGGGAGGGATTGTGCTCGTTGTTACTCGGCCGCTGCGAGTGAGCACGTTCACGGTCCCTTGTAGCTTCTTCTTCCTATTCTCTAAGACTTCCCTCATAATCTCATCATAAGTCACAACATAACAAGAATTATCAAGTTTATTCATATCATCGGAGCCCTCATTCACAATTGGGATCGAATGAGTGGTTCCTTCAAACTGTCCTACCTCTATTACATTGACACCACCCTCATTAGGGATTATGAATTCCTTCTTGTCTATGAGGTCTTGGATGGTGTTGCGGATGGAGAAGCAATCCTCGGTGAGGTGGCCGGTGCATTGATGATAGTCACACCATTTGTGGTGAGCATGATTGGCACGGAGCGGTTGGGGTTGCTTGTACCCTTGAAGAGGGGTGATTTGTCCTTTGGCCTTTAGAGCTTCATAGGCCTCGGTGGTGGTCATGCCGTTGAGAGGAGTGTAGACGCGGTCGTTTTGGAACCGCTTGCCTTGTGGTGGAGGAACCTTCTTGTAATTCCCCTTGTCAGTAGTAACGGCATTGACAGAAGCCTCTTTGTTTGAACTAGAGGCGGCCTTGTATCGGTAAGTAGGAGTGGCCTTTTTAATCTCCTTGAGCAAGTCATCCATGCGTACCCCCGCCTCATACATTTGGGAGAAGTCGGAGTAGCAAGCCCCACTTAGCTGAGTGCGGAGATCAATCTTGAGACATTTGAGAAAGATGTCCATTTGTTCTTTTGTGTTTGGCCTCTCAACAATTTCAGAGAGCTTGTCATTCCATCTCCCTGTGAAGTCAATGAAGGACTCGTTATCTCTTTGAGTGGTATTCTCGAGCTCTTTCCTTGTGGGCCGGTGAGTGGTGTTTCCTTGATATTGATTCTTGAAGGCAAGCATGGCGGCATCCCAATCAAGACGGATAGTGAGCGGGAGAGTTGCATACCAATCCTTGGCCTCCCCCTCGAGGGTGAGAGGAAAGCATTGAGCCATAACTTTTGGGGAGACCTTCTTCGGAACCGTAGCCCAAATGTAAGTCTCGATGTAAGTCATCGGGCATGAGTTGCCCTTAAACTTGCTAATGTCGGGCATCTTGAATTTGTCGGGAAGGGCGGCCATCGTGCTCATGAGGATGGATGACTGATAAAGGCTTGTGTTGGAGCCTTTTCCCATGTTGAGGCCGTCAAATTTCTGATCAATGTAGGCCATGATGGAATCGACCATTTTGGGGTCGTTGTTGTCGGTGCTTGGTCCCCCTACTTTTTTGGTACGGGCACTGATATACGGGCTTTCAAACAAACCCTTGGTCCACTCAGATTCCGCATTGTCATTAACCCCCTTGTTCTTGGAGAGTTTGAGGAGCTTGGCTTTCAGTTGGTCAACCTCGGCCTCGTGGGCCTCCCTTTGACTGTCGACATGAGCTTGCCATAAGGCTTCTTTGGTTTGATCCTCTTGGTTAAGGGTGGAGACTTATTGTTGGAGTGTTTGAACCATGGCAGAAAGCTGTTCGAGAGTCATGGCGTTGTTGGTGTTGGAGTCACCGGCCATTGATGTTGTAGAAGCTGTTGGAGTGATCGGTTCACGGACAAGCCTGTTGGATGAATCTCTGTAGATGCGGAGAGTACCAATCAGACCTATAATTGGAGAAGTAGCCCTTGTCAGTCTCGGTTCACTCTTTCGGTCCATGAAGAGGTTGAGAACACAAAGTTGGGCACACGACTCGAACCACATAAGAAAAAAGACTCTTTTTTTTTTATAAGTCGGAGGGAATAGGTCCCTTTTGGGGTTTCTAAGAGAATAATGGAATCGTCACACTAGTATATAGACCATATCGCGGTCCCATATACTCATCGGATTCCATCACGTTTGTGAATCCTACATGTATCGGGATTAAACTAAATTAATGTAGTAAAGCATACATGCGGGGACGGATTTTTATTTTCGTCCAAAATAACCACTTTTGGGGACGGATTTTATTGCGTCCGTTTCAACAAGTTGGCATGTATGTTTTGAAGACATTAGTTTAGGGAAATCTCGGTACATGGAAACCGACTTGAGTCACGAAGTGTTAGACCCTAACTAGAATTGTGTGGTTTGTGCTCGGCTTGAATATGAGGCTCAAAGGTCACCCCCGGCATGTAGTCATGAACTACGCCACGGGCTGAGGTTTACTGCTTCGAAAGAGCCAAGGTCGAGTGGAGCTTGAAACTTTCTCGGACGGGCCTCGACGGGTTTGGGGTTGGACTTGTGCGACTCGATCGTGAGCAGTTTATAGGAGTAATGTGCACGTAGTGTGAGGTCTATCACGTTACAATTTTTTTTTTTTTTTGAAAAGAAAAGACAAGAACACATAAACACATAAATTACAACTCCCGAATCACCCGTGTGACCGGTAAATAAAACATAAAAATAAACAGTCCGAGGGTTCAATTCTGTTCTGATGCAGGCAACTGTGCCCACACCCCACTGTTCTGCTCAGTCACTGAAGCTTGTTCTTGTCCTGGAAATTGGCCCAGAAGCGCGCGCCTCGGGATAATGTTGTGAGAAGCGCGCGCCTGGCACATAGAAACTGGGAGGCGCCCGCTTCTGGGCTCACCTGTCAGATCATCAGAAACTTATGGACTCAGGGGATTGCCCTGGTCCTGGTTGTGTGATGGAACCCTGCAATGTTTGTTAGCACGAAATAATAGGAAGAATATGAGGAACACATGGAAGGTGGGCAATTCTGGAATTTGACGCGGGACGCGCGCGCTTTGGGCCATGAAGGTCAGAGGCGCGCGCTTCCCATATCAATTTCCAGAATGCCCAGAAGAGTGAATTATGAACAGAAACACAAGTTTAACCCTCAAGCTGTCCCCAGCGGAGTCACCACTGTAGATACCCCGGGGGAAACCACGGCTTCGGGCTAGAGCGCGTGAGTTATCCTAGGATGTCTAATTGATGTTTTAGAGTCGCCACCTATGTTTTAGAGGAACATAAGAAAAACCTAATGTTTATGAGCCTAAGTTTGATTTACGAAAACAGAGATTCTTTGGGATGAGGGGTTCGGGGGTTAGGTTACGAAATGAGAAGTACTTAAACACCCATTTCGCCCGAGCAAAGTCGGTCTTATTTGTTCATAATTCACTTTCTAAGATAAATGTGTTCTTCCTATTAAAATGATGATAAAAAGGGGTTTAAAGTTTGAAATGTAGGGAGATGACTCCTAGGCCAATTCAATGTAATGAAAGGACCGTTGGTGTCATGTCCCAAATGGTTTTGGGTGATTGCACATTGATTGAGAGAGAAGAAGAAGAAGAAGAAGAAGAAGAAGATAAGTGCTTAAGACCTTTACCTATAGTATCCTTCGAAAAGAGAACCTCTCGTAAAGCCTTGAAGAAGAGGTTGAGTACTTTTTGTTGGGTATGCCCACATATATCTCAGTTTTAATGTAATAGGATTTATTAGATTTGATTGATCCATCACCTAAGTTTTATTTCTTGGACTTTAGACCCACATGTAAGAAGTATTTATACTTCATTTTTTACGTTGTCCATTGTTATAGAATAGGCTTAGAAATAGGGCAAGAAGATCAAGATTCAAGAAAAATCACTCAGTGAGTTTGAGCCGCGCATATGCGCCTCCTGCGCCACGCGCCATGCGCCTTTCTCTATTCGCACCATGCGCCTTTCAGAGCGCGCCCATAAGGATTTCTTCCTAGATATGTTACGCGCCTCTGCGCCCCTTGGTTTAGCGCACACATACTGCGCGCCTCTTGGCTCAACGCGCCTCAAAGTGTTTATTCAACACTCAGTGATTTATTGAAGATTCAAAGACTTGAAGAGAATTCAAATTACACCAATGATCCAACGGTGGTTAAAAGATGCATATGCGCCTAATCTATTGACACGTGTCCACAACGGTAACATTTATGTTGAGTGTCAAAATGGCCATAATATATGCATGCTCCAATCAATGAGCGACAGCACATCTTATCCACAAGGATCTCCAACGGCTAGTTTTTGGAAGTTCACTATAAATACCCCATAACTGCAACATTTTGAAGTTGCTAAGTTTTGCTAAGAATTTCAAGAATTTCTCTCTCAAAGCATTTGTTGAAGATTTGAAGATTGCCTTTGTTTTTCCAGAATTCCTCAAGAACACTTCATACCTTCATCCTTAGCCCAGATCTTCAAGATATAACACTTTAGTTTTCTTGTGCTCTCAATCTCAAAGATCTAAAGAGCCTTGATACTAAAATCACACACGCACCTCTTTTAAGCTTGATCACTTAGATCTTTCTTTTAGAGATACACCGGTTATTGTTTTGGATTTGTTCATTCATAGAATATTAGATCTTGAGTTAGTGTAGAAGCTCAAAAGTTGTAATTTGTAACACTCACTCATTATATAAGATCTCCATTAGAAATCCAAGACTAACCATCTTGGTAGAGGACGTAGATCTTTCATTGATCGAACCTCTCCAAATAGCTTGTGTTATTATCTTGTCATTTACTTTCAAGTTATTATCTTCACTCACTACTTGCTTGTTTACTCATTGTAGATTGATTGAACTGAATTGTGTTGTGTTGTTAACTCATTTGCCTTAGTTCCTTATTTCACCCACTTTGAGCCAAAATACTTAGAGTGTGTGTGCGCCCCCTTTTATCATTTTGCGCCTAGTTCTTAACTAACTTCCGCTGTGCATTTCACTCACTCACTTAGGCGCATATCATAACGCTTATTTGATAAAGTGCGCACTTGCAATTGAATTTTTCAAGGGTACGAAAAGAATTTTAAAACAGCTATTCACCCCCCCTCTAGCTATTTTCCATACCCTTGTTGCCCTTTGGGACCAACAAGTGGTATCAGAGCAAACACCTTTATAAAATGTTTTTTGTTTTTCAAGCTTAACAGCTTGGGTGCCGATTCAATATGGCAAACTCAAGACCTTCGGCAACTGCTAACTACACACATGTTCCAGTTTTTGATGAAGATTATTTCGACGTATGGAAATTCAGCATCTTGACTCATCTTACCTCAATTGATGAAAGGCTTCATGACACCGTGGTTTATGGACCTTACATCCCTATGAAAGCGAATCCTAATCCACGCACCAACGCTGCTCAACCGTCCATTCTAAAACCAAAGGAAGAATGGAATGAGGAGGAAACAAAGAGAGTTGCTAATGATGGAAAAGCAAGAAATATTCTTCTCAGCACTCTAAGCACGACTATGAAACAACAAGTCATGCATTGTGCTACTGCAAATGAGCTATGGGATGCTATTGAAGAGCATATAGAAGGAGACACCGTTTGCAAGGAGAACAAGAAATATGAAGTGCAAAAGAGATTTAATAATTTCTCTCAACTCCCCGGTGAAACCTTAAGACAAACTTATGAACGCTATTGTGAAATCATCAATCTATGTATTTCACTTGGCATGAAGTTTTCGAACAAAGATTTGAATGTAAATTTTCTCCAAGCTTTTGGCTCCAGATATCTTCATAAATCTAGCGCTCTTGAAGACGCCGGAACTTTAGACGTTTGGACTTTAAGGAACCTTTATGCAAATCTCAAGGTTTATGAGCTCAAACTCCAATGAATCAGCGAAACTGAAGGAAAGTCAAAATCTATGGCTATGGTGGCGCACAGAGAAGCTGCGCCTGCACCTGCGCCTGCTCCTGCGCCGGTACAAGATGAGAAAAGTTCAGATCCAAAAATTTCTACTTCTGAGCTATTAGAAATGGATGATGAAGACTTCGCTTTATTTGTGATGAAATTCCAGAAGTTCAGAAAATTCTCAAAGCCCGGCTCAAACAATCAATTCCAAGGATCTACCAGCAGAGCTCCTCAAAGGTTTACAAGGAGCAATGATTCAAAAAGAAAAGAAGATCTTGTTTGTTTTAATTGCAGGAAACCCGGACACTTTGCATCGAGCTGCCCAATTCCCAAGTTTGAATATATGCAGAAGAAGAGCAGCCATACTCCCAAGTTCACTCTCAAATTCACTCGACACAAGGGAATGGTTGCAGAAGAAGAAGCACCAGCAAATGAACAGAACACTTGGATTGAAACAGACTCAGATGAGAGCGATGAAGATTCCGATGATGGACTCGTTTGTTTGATGGCAAATGATGATAAAGTTGATACTTATGATTCTGATGATGACTTCTCCAAGGATGTTCCTGATATGAATGCCTTGAATAAACCTATCAAGAAATCTGCAGGTTTTCAAGAAGTGAAAAGAAAGAAAGGACCAACCATCAGCGAGCTCGTTGAACAAGGATTTCTCACTCCGGCTCAAAGCGATGGTGGATTGTTATTTTCAAGATGTGATCTGAGTGCAAGAAGCAAGCTCAGAAAAGGCAACTACATCAGACCTCAAGTTGAACCAATTCCTACAATCAATCATGATGAGGACATTGCCAAACAAGAAAAGCTATTCTTAGAAGCCGAAAAGGTAATTAGTAGATTTGGCAAAATGAAGGAAGCTTTAGCACTATCATGTGATGAAATTTCCCAGCTTAAGACCGAGAAAAATGTTCTTCAATCTGAACTCACCCTCCTTAAGGAGAAGATAAAGAGCATGACTCCTCTTACTGATAAAAACACTTTTCTAACAGAACAAAACTCACTTCTTAAAGTTCAAAATGATGAATTGGTCATTCAAATTACTAATCTTGAAAAGATTACGAATGAGTGGTCCAATTCTCGTGTCACTATGGAGAATATATTTGAGTCCCAAAAAGTCAGTGGTGATAAAAGTGGCTTGGGATTTTCATCAACCAGTGACAACTTTAAATGTGATGTTTGTGCTGAAAGAGATAGTGAATTTACTCATCAACCAACTTTTGAAATTCTTAAGGAAAAACATTCTATTTCAATGGGTAAAGGACAGGAAAAAGTCAAGAGACAAACATTCCATTATGTCTACCCAACGAAGCAATTTGGGAATGCTAAAGGGAAAGATATAGCTACAGATGAACCATCTCCTAGCAAAATCATTCTTGAAAATAGGCGCGCTCCTTCTCCGAGTGCTCATTATGCGCCTAAGAGCCACGCGCCTCCTAGCCCTATGCGCCCTCCAAGAAAAAGCGCTCCAAAATTTCAAAAGAAAGATTTTGTTAAGGCTAGTTCATCTGACCCAAAGAAGAATGCCATCCCTAAGAAAAGTAAAGAGTTTGTGAAAACTCACGTGATTTGTGGCTTTCAACATTGTTCAATTTGTGATTGTTTTGGACACAAGGCCGTGGAATGCTTTTTGCGATTCACTCCCAATGCCAAAGGACTTAAAAACCCTAAGGTCAAGCAAGAGTGGGTTGTCAAAAGTTGCTAACTTTTTGGACCCGAAAAGGAATAAAGGGGACCATGCTTAAATGTTTATATTTCAGGTTCTTTGCTTCATGGCTGGATCTAAATCTAGAACGTATGAATGGATTCTCGATAGTGGGTGTTCACGACACATGACTGGAGATGAATCCTTATTAGAAGATGTCCATGAAGAAAGAGGTCCCTCCGTAACATTTGGTGATAATAACAAAGGTCAAGTTGTAGCATATGGAAAGCTCAAGAAAGACAAAGTGTGCATTGAAAGAGTCTCACTCGTCGAAGGGCTCAAGCACAACTTATTATCCATATCTCAATTCTGCGACAAAGGATTAGAATGCCATTTCACTTCAACGCAATGTCTTATCAAGAATGGCAAAACTGGAGCTATCTTACTCACGGGATATCATAAGACAAAAATTTATATTATTGATTTCCATAGTATGAACTCTAGTACTAATCTTTGTTTTGTAGCAGAAAGTGTGAGCGAAAATAGTTGGATGTGGCACAAGCGCTTAAGTCACTTGAACTTCAAGTATCTATCTAAACTCAGCAGGAATAACCTTGTTAAAGGACTTCCCAAGGTTGCTGATCATCATGACAAGAAGTGCGCCGCGTGTCAACTTGGCAAACAACCTAAGCAGTCATTTTCAAGCAAGTCAAATCCTTCAACTACTAGATGTTTGCAATTGCTTCACATTGATCTATTTGGACCAGTTACCACCGCAAGTATTAGAAGAAACAAGTATACTCTAGTTGTGGTGGATGATTATTCAAGATATATATGGGTGGAGATGATGATTACAAAAGATGATTGTTATGATATTCTCACTACCTTGTGAAGATCATGGGATAGATCACAACTTTTCAACCGCCGGAGTCCCTCAACAAAATGGCATTGTTGAAAGAAAGAATAGGACGTTGATTGAAGCGGGAAAGACGATGATAGCTGAAGCTAAATTGCCTAAGTACTTTTGGGAAGAAGCTATCAACACTGCATGTTTTACTCAAAATCGACCCCTCATCAACAAACTTTACAACAAGACTCCGTATGAACTTTGACGTGGTAGAACTCCCAACATTGCATTCTTCAAGATCTTTGGTTGCAAATGTTATATCCTCTAAAACGGAAACGAACATAGAGGTAAATTCGACGCCAAAGCCGACGAAGGTATTTTTGTTGGGTATGCCAAACACTCTAAAGCTTTTCATGTTTTTAATAGATCTACTTTAGTGGTAGTTGAATCTGTACATGTTACATTTGATGAACATTCTCTCCTTGAGCTACATTTGGCTCTAAATGTTGCTGATGATTTTGTTGAGCTAAATGATACAGGTGCTCCTATTCATGTTGCGCCTACTCAACATCAGAATTTATCAACTCAAGGAAATCCATCTACATCAAATACGCCTAATTCATTGAATGGTGCGCCAGGAGAATCCTCAGCTGCGCCTCACTCATATGCTGCGCCTCATGATTCCTTTCACGCGCCTATTTCTACTGCTGCATCTGGTGTTAACCCAAATTTCGATTCTGAGCCAGTTCAACCCCCAAATTTCAATGACTTTGAATCTGGTGAAGATGTACCAATTGAAGACCTTCAAGTTACTACGACTCAACCTAACTTACCTCCTGAAATTCGTGAAGTTAGAGGTCACCCAATTGCTAATATCATCGGTGATCTACAAGTTGGTGTTCGTACAAGGAGAGCTACAAACTTTGATGCTTACACTGCTTTTATCTCTCAAATTGAATCGAAGAAGGCTGATGAAGCGCTCCAAGATCCTAATTGGGTTGTTGCAATGCAAGAAGAACTTAATCGATTTGAACGATGTAAGGTTTGGACTCTAGTTCCAAGACCAAATGATCATGGAGTGATTGGTACGAAATGGGTGTTCAGGAACAAGATGGATGAGAATGGAACCATCACAAGAAACAAGGCAAGGTTGGTTGCACAAGGCTATAGGCAAGAAAAAGGAATTGACTATGATGAAACTTTTGCGCCCGTAGCAAGACTTGAAGCTATCAGATTATTTCTAGCTTACGCCGCTCACAAGAACTTCAAGTTATATCAAATGGATGTGAAGAGCGCGTTTCTAAATGGTGAACTCCAAGAACAAGTCTATGTAGCTCAACCACCTGGATTTGAAGATTCTCAATTTCCAAATCATGTGTACAAACTCCAGAAAGCTTTGTATAGACTCAAGCAAGCACCAAGAGCATGGTATGATACACTATCCAAGTTTCTCATCGAAAAAGGCTTCACTCGTGGTAAAATCGATACAACTCTTTTCATTGCCAAACATAATGGTCATAAATTACTTGTTCAAATCTATGTTGATGATATTATATTTGGTTCTACTAATGAATTGTTGTGCAAGCGCTTTGAGAAACTAATGAAGAGCAAGTTTGAAATGAGCATGATGGGAGAACTCACATTCTTCCTCGGGCTTCAAATCAAGCAAATGAGTGAAGGCATTTTTATCAATCAAGCCAAATACACAAAGGACTTAATCAAGAAGTTTGGACTTGAAAATGCTAAATCATACGATACTCCAATGGCCACCGGCAACAAACTCGATAAAGATTTAAAAGGTAAACGTGTTGATCAAACGCTCTATCAAGGTATGATTGGCTCACTCCTTTATCTTACTGCTAGTAGGCCTGATATTATGTTTAGTGTTTATGTTTGTGCGCGTTATCAATCTGACCCTAGAGAAGCACACTTAATTGCTATGAAACGTATTATAAGATATCTCTCTGGTACTGTTAACCTTGGACTTTGGTACACCAAAGATTCGAACTTTAAACTTGTAGGTTATTCAGATGCGGATTACGCAGCATGCACCATTGATAGGAAAAGCACTAGTGGCACTTGTCATTTCCTCGGATATCGACTTGTGTCATGGGCAAGTAAGAAACAAGCTTCTGTATCTGTCTCAACAACCGAAGCCGAATATATCGCTGCAGGAAGTTGTTGTTGTCAAATACTTTGGATGAAGCAACAATTGGTGGACTATGATATCATTGAAGAAAATTGTCCAATCTACTGCGACAATACATCAACAATTGCAGTTTCTAAAAATCCTGTCATGCACTCAAAAACCAAGCACATCGACATCAAATATCACTTCCTCAAAGACCACGTGGAGAAGGGAAATATTCATTTGGAACACGTGGGAACCGACTATCAAATCACCGACATTTTAACAAAAGCACTTGACGCGAAACGGTTCACGTTTTTGAGAGGTGAAATGGGTATGCTTGAACTCAACTAAATTCAATATAGTTTTGTCAATACTAATGATTTTATGTTTTGTTGAGTTTTGAGTATACTAGGTTCAAATGTTAAATCATTTCAAAGTTTCAAGTAAACTTCATGCGCCATAAGATTCACTGTGCGCGCCTCACTATCCTGCGCGCCTAGCATATCCTGCGCGCCTAGCATCTCATGCGCGCCTCGCACCTCATGCGCGCCTAGCATCTAATGCGCTCCAAACGCTTATGCGCACTCAAACATCTCTGCGCGCCTATTACGTAATGCTATCTATATCATTCTGCGCGCCTTGATGAGTAATGCGCCCCTTCATGTGCGCATTAACTATTGCGGCTCATTCAATGCTCAAACATTTAATTTCAATGATTGAACGTATTAAAGTTTCACAAGTACCAGGTATGATTGTTCTTATTTATTGTAGGAATCTATGTCTTTTGACATTCCTTTAATTGTTCAAGGGTACTTGTGCAATTAAATTTTTCCCTCGTTTTACGCTTTTCGAAAAACTTTATTTTCTGGGGATATATTTCTTGCACCCCAAACTTACACCAAAATAAATGTTTTGGTATTTGTGCAAAAATTAGTCAAAATTGCTCATACACTTAAAGGGAAAGTGGAGCAGTTTTTCAAAAACCAAGATGCCACATCAATCGTACTTTGTGTCATTCAGCATTTAATGCCCTTCTAATCCCCAAAATCCCTCATAAATGCGCCGTACCTTCCTGTAATGATGAGCCGTCTTTCAAAATCCCTCATTAATGCACATCTTTTTAACTTCCCATCTTTTTAAATTTTTGACCCTATTTTTCCCATATCAGTGCAAAATTTTAAACCTAAACTATATATATTCATCATCACCTACCTCAATCCCTTACCAACTCTATCTCTCTTCTCTCTCTCGTCTCTCTCTCCCCGACTCTCATTCTCTCTCTACCTTCATCACTTCCTCTCATTTTCTTCTTCATTTTCGCTATATATATATAAATTTATGGGTCCTAAGAAAGCATCAACATCTACACAAGACGAAATGGTATGATCTCTTGAACCTTAATCTCCTTATTTTCCAGGTTTTTTTTGTTGTTCATTCGCCATTTTCAAACCCGATTTCGTTTTTTTTTACTTTTCACGTTATGATTCTCCATTTTTGATATCGTTTGTTGGGTTGTATTCATTTAATGAATTCAAGTCTTTATAATCCAACATCTTTACGATTAATGCTTTCATCTTTGCGAATCTGGATTTTTGGTTTTCTAAATTTTTCAAATTTTCGGTTCTTCTTTTGTTCATTGTGCTTTCATTGTTGATTTGTTCATGTTTTTGTTTACATATTTAGATTCCTCGTTGCCATGCGGTCGTTTTGATATATTATTTGTTTGTTTTGGTGAAGTTTCATGATTTTCGTGTTCTTGGTGTTCTTCGAGCATTCAAGGGTCGTTCTTCGTGTTCTTCGTCATTCTTGCATGTTTTGGTCTCTAAAATTTTCTATCTTGTTTTCGAAAATTTGTACTTTTTGATTCTCATTTCTTTCATTTGAATGCTTGTTATTTTGTTTTTGTTTTTTTACTAAGACAAAATTTTCACACGATATGCGCCTATATACATCATTATGCGCCTAATTTCTTTTATGCGCCTGAATGCTTTCTGCGCCTCTACTTGTATATGCGCCTAAATCATTCTGCGCCTAAAACCTTATGCGCCTAATTTTGTACTTAGTCAAATTTCGTTGGTTTAATATGAGCCTTGTAACCCTATGCGCCTTCAAAATTTCATGCGCCTAATCCAATCATGCGCCTTGAATCTCTATGTTTTTGTGCGCCTGATTCTATTATGCGCTTCTCAATTCTTTACGCGCCTATGTTACTTTGATCATCTTATGTTTCTATGCGCCTCTGTCACTTCTAAAATCAATGAATGTTTATTTTTTCAGGACCTTGCAAATTTCAAACTCGAAGAAACTCTTGATCTATTAGAGTTATCTGGTGAAGATATTGGAAGAGAGATCATTGAAACATTGCGAGTTGCTGGTCTGCTCCCTTTATTCACCATGGATCAGACATTTTATTCTCCGCTCCTCGTGGATGAGTTATTTTCCACCGCTGTTCTAGTGGAAATTGATGTTAATGGACGTACTCACTACAGAATTGAGGCTCGTGTGCAAAATATTGACATCCGTATCTCCTCTTCTGTAATCCGAAATTTACTCGGTTTTCCGTCTACGGGTGACGATCGAATTATTGGGCGTCCGATGACTTATTCTATTGATGATCAGAACAAGATGGCTGCTACTCTTCTAAATATTCCTACACTTCAAAATAATATCAAAACCACTGAAATTCGAGATGGTGGAGAACTCTTGACTCATATAGCGCACTTAGTGGGAACTTCTATTGTATTCAAAACCAGGAACGTGAACCGATTCACGGTGGAACAATGGGAATATACCACTGCCATCATGGCCAAGGAGAAGCTTCACTGGCCTCATATTTTGTTCAAAACGTTACGTGAACAGATTGACAAGTATGTGAAGAACAAGAATGATGGAAAGACCAAGTTCCGCTCTCACTGCCTTCTTCTCACAAAACTTTTTCTAACTTATCCTGAGTTAGTCAAATTTTTGAATGAGAATCCTGAGTACAAAATTGATGATGTTCCAACTTTTGGAAAAGCGAACTTGGATCTCAAAAAGCGCAGAAAGAAGCTTGCAAAGCGCGCCAAGGGAATTTAGATCAAAACCGTTGAAGGCTTAGTCGATGAAGAAACCGAATCCGATGATGCGCCAGTTCTTAAAGGCGCGCCAATAAATAAAAGCGCAGTAACTGCAAGCGCAAGTCAATGCGCTGATCCCTTGCCAAGAGCAGAGAAAAGCAAAGGAAAACGGGTGGTTGATGACCCTCCTCGTGCGCCTATCAAACGCACAAGATTTGAATCTAATGAAGATCGTGATCTAAGGCTAGCGCAGGAAGCCAGCAGACTTGAGGCTCAAAGGAAAAGAGATGAAGATTTTTAAGCCAAGCAAGCTGCTGAGTCAGAGAAGCTAGAGCGCAAGAAAGGCACTGGTTCAAGCGCTGATGTTGAGAAAGGCCCTAATGTTCCTGCGCCTACCCAGCGCGCGCCTACTCAACGCGCCCCGCTCCCCATGCGCCTCCTGTCCTCAAAGTTCAAAAGACCAAAGTGTTAAGGGAACAACTCCATTCTGATCTTTTTGGCGATGATATTTCAGATATAGATGAACCATTTCAGGGGGAGCAAGAGACCATTCCTCAGTGCACTCCTTCTCCAGTTGCGCCTCCACCTCCTTTTGGACCAGATCTAATCACAACAGAAATAGTTGGTGATGAAACTGAAGATGACTATGCGTCTCCTACTCTTTCACCTCCTCATACGCCTCAACCTCCTATTGCGCCTCTACAATCTGATGCGCCCTTGTCTACCCCTGCGCCTCCTCCATCTGCTCCAGATTTGAGCGAGGTACTTTCTATTCTTCAATCTTTGCAGCAGGGGCAAGAAAATTTAGAGCAAGGTCAAATGCAGATCAAGTCTCAATTTGAGCTTCTCACCTCAATGCTTACTGATCAATCTGAAGAGATTGCTGCCATTAAGGGGGAGACGAATTCACTCAAGGACAAACTTTCTGCTCCTACTCCTCTGGCGTAGACTCAGGTGCAACCTCATTCTGATCAGGCGCAAACCACATCTTCTGCGCCTACTTTCGTACCTCAGTCTGCTGCGTCTCAATCCAACATGAACGTGTTAGTATCAAAGTTGGATGTTTTGAAAGAATTGGTCGTTACTCACTTCACTGCTGCTCACTCAAGCTCAGACAGACGCGCCGATTACATTTCTTCTGACATTATCTCGGCTCAAAATGCCATTGAAGCTCATCTTCAAATCTTAGAAGAAAATATTTCTCAGCAGCAGCAAATCACTCAGCGCTCCATTGATGAGTATCAAAACATCAATGTGAATCACTTGAGTTACATCAGAGACGGTATCACTGCCACTCACTCTAGCGTCACTGACACTCAGGGCTTAGCGAACCGTAGTCATCAGCTTGCTAAACAGATTCAGCGCTCCGTTTCAGAGATCGTTGAAGAATTGAAGGACGATGACGCGCCTCCCAACCCTTAGTTTCTATTTTGATTGTAAGTTATTAGAATATTTTGTGATAGAATCTACTCTTTTGTGTTAGTGATTTAGTGCTTACTTGTTTTAGCAACTTTTGTCTTTGTTCTATTCAAAACTTGTAATCTGTAACTCCTACACCCCAAGTTTTAATGAGAACAGTGCATCACTTATTATCAAACCTTGTTCACTCAAACTCCTTGTTTGTAGAACAATGAATATTGTTTAAAACCATATGCATCATATTTGAATGTTTCATACTTTCATGCATTGAGTTTAAACTTGGTTTAAACACATTTCAAAACTAAAATTCATATATCATTTTGAATGTGTTGATCTATTATTTCTATCTTTCCATATGTAATTTGTTATCCTTTTTTGGAATAGATTAGAAATCTATATCTTGGACTAGTGTGTGCATTAACTTGAGACATGATTTATCAAAGTTATTTATTTGAACATGTTTTTATCAAGTATAATGTTTGTCCTTGATATAGTAGGTAATGGCATCAATCAAATAGGGGGAGATTGTTGGGTATGCCCACATATATCTCAGTTTTAATGTAATAGGATTTATTAGATTTGATTGATCCATCACCTAAGTTTTATTTCTTGGACTTTAGACCCACATGTAAGAAGTATTTATACTTCATTTTTTACGTTGTCCATTGTTGTAGAATAGGCTTAGAAATAGGGCAAGAAGATCAAGATTCAAGAAAAATCACTCAGTGAGTTTGAGCCGCGCATATGCGCCTCCTGCGCCACACGCCATGCGCCTTTCTATATTCGCGCCAAGCGCCTTTCAGAGCGCGCGCATGAGGATTTCTTTCTAGCTATGTTACGCGCCTCTGCGCCCCTTGGTTTAGCGCACACATAATGTGCGCCTCTTGGCTCAACGCGCCTCTTGGCTCAACGCGCCTCAAAGTGTTTATTCAACACTCAGTGATTAATTGAAGATTCAAAGACTTGAAGAGAATTCAAATTACACCAATGATCCAACGGTGGTTAAAAGATGCATATGCGCCTAATCTGTTGACACGTGTCCACAACGGTCACATTTATGTTGAGTGTCAAAATGGCCATAATATATGCATGCTCCAATCAACGAGCGACAGCACATCTTATCCACAAGGATCTCCAACGGCTAGTTTTTGGAAGTTCACTATAAATACCCCATAACTTCAACATTTTGAAGTTGTTGAGTTTTGCTAAGAATTTCAAGAATTTCTCTCTCAAAGCATTTGTTGAAGATTTGAAGATTACCTTTGTTTTTCCAGAATTCCTCAAGAACATCTTCATACCTTCATCCTTAGCCCAGATCTTCAAGCTATAACACTTTAGTTTTCTTGTGCTCTCAATCTCAAAGATCTAAAGAGCCTTGATACTAAAATCACACACGCACCTCTTTAAGCTTGATCACTTAGATCTTTCTTTTAGAGTTACACCGGTTATTGTTTTGGATTTGTTCATTCATAGAATATTAGATCTTGAGTTAGTGTAGAAGCTCAAAAGTTATAATTTGTAACACTCACTCATTATATAAGATCTCCATTAGAAATCCAAGACTAACCATCTTGGTAGAGGACGTAGATCTTTCATTGATCGAACCTCTCCAAATAGCTTGTGTTATTATCTTGTCATTTACTTTCAAGTTATTATCTTCACTCACTACTTGCTTGTTTACTCATTGTAGTTTGATTGAACTGAATTGTGTTGTGTTGTTAACTCATTTGCCTTAGTTCCTTATTTCACTCACTTTGAGCGAAAATACTTAGAGTGCGTGTGCGCCCCCTTTTATCATTTTGCGCCTAGTTCTTAACTAACTTCCGCTGTGCATTTCACTCACTCACTTAGGCGCATATCATAACGCTTATTTGATAAAGTGCGCACTTGCAATTGAATTTTTCAAGGGTACGAAAAGAATTTTAAAACAGCTATTCACCTCCCCTCTAGCTATTTTCCATACCCTTGTTGCCCTTTGGGACCAACACTTTTGTTGAAGAAGTCTTAAAGGAAAAATCTGTAACTGACACGCCCCAGAAGCGCGCGCATCCCACCTAGGCGGCGGAAGGCGCGCGCGTCTGGCCTCAAGGGGCGGAGGCGCGCGACTCTGAAAGGCAAAATCTGACATAATGGACTTAGAAAGTTAGAACTGTTATTCAGTTTAGTCCCTGGACTTAACGGAGACCGTCTAGAACTTAACGAAAGTAACACAAACTAACAAAAAACATTTAGAAGAGGGAGAAACACAAAACCAAGTGTGCAATTGGGGTGAGTGGTCCAAGGCGGGGTGTCTACAGAATGGTGGAACGAAAGGAGTATAGTTTGTTCAAGTTTTGGCCTGGCGGGTGTGTTGGGCGGCCGCCCAAATAGGGCGTGCGGCCGCACACTTATCTGGAAGATTTTTGTCTTGAGACAGAGTGTTTTGGGTGGCCGCATAGTCTGGTGTGGGTGACCGCACAAGGCTGCTAAAAAGTTTGAGTTGTTTCAATCGAAGTGAATTAGAGTTAAATCTTGGTCTAGGTCTTAGGTGATATCCTAGAGTACCTAGAGGGTTGTTGTGGAACACTCTAGTGTTTGAAATTGGTTCCTTGGTGAACAAATGTGTTAGGGAATATGAATAAGTGTTACATGGGGTATTATTGAACATCTTTTAATGTGGTTTGGATTGGTTCATCTTTGTGATGTGTTTGGCTTGATTCCTTATTTTAGAATCATTGCCCCGGTTGTTGTTGTTTAGCAAGTATTCATTACTGTGCTTCTTGTGGAAAGTCCAGCTGGTCTTGTTATGGAGTCAGGCAATGGGAGAATTATAGTGGTACAAGTATGTTCACTATAAGGTTTTCCATTGGTACCTCGTGTCAGGCGGTGGGAGAATTATAGTGGCACACAAGCCAAGTTCACTATAAGGTGTCCACTATGCCTTCTCTGTTTCCCCAGTCCAGATTGACCTTGGATGGGATGAATCTCTCCCTTTGGTGAGCACTTGGGTTATGACTTTGTGTCATATTTCCCTCTCTGGTTACTTTGGTTCTATTGGTTATGGTTTGGTTTTCGGGATCCCGGCTTCAACTATTTATGCTGCTCAGATGGTTTTCTCAGATGGTATTCTCAGACAGTTATGTTTATTGGGTAAACCTTGGCTTGGTATTCTCCTAGGAGTGTTTACTCCTACACTATGTGTTGTATGATGAGTTGGTCGTTATTTCCAACCGGTATGGGACAGTTGGCGATAGGGAGCCTCTCAGGTTATGTGCTATATGCTATATGATTAATTGTTGATATTGTTTCTTTATGATTATCATATCAGCATGTAACGTAGTTGCATTTTAGTAGCTTACTGAGATTCATTCTCACCCTTTATTTGTTTACTGTTTTAGATAAAGGCAAGTCCAGGGAATAGGATAATTGCACGGGAGGACGTCGTGGTGGTAAGAGTTTGGGATATGAGTTTTGTCAAGGTTACATTACTTAGATGTATAACGTTTTGGGTAGAGTTTCCTTGACTTTATCATCTTGTAACACCTATATTTTGGATAATTTTGTTGTTTGTACATTTGTATAAAAGGTTGTAAGCCTTCGGGCTAAATACTTTTGTTTGTGAAAGTTTGTTTGAAAAGTTTGTTTGAAAGTTAGTGGAAGTCTTTGAACTTAAAGTGTGGATTATGTTAAACTTTATGAATGTATATTTCGAAAAAATATTCTAAAAGTGTTTTATGACGTCTTCCAATCGTGTTCCGAGCGTGGGGCCAAGTAGGACAACGGGTCTGGGGCGCGACAGTTGGTATCAGAGCTAGGTTGTAGATGGTCTAGAATGACTAAGTGACCTAGGAGGGTAGTTGGGTAGAGAGTGAGTAACGTTGAGTGTTTTATGCAGGTAATCACTAAAGATGGTTGGAACAGAGGGTAATCAGTCGGGGCCTTCAGGGCTGGGTAATGCTAGAGAAGAGGTTTGAACAATGTTCACAGGGTATGTTTGAAACTGTAATGAAAACAATTGACGATATAGTTGAGCATAAAAGCAAGGTTGAAGCCTCAGATGTGACAAAACGAGGAGGACAGTTAAAACCACAACCTCAGCGTGGTAATAGTAAAGAATACTAAGGGACATCTTCGCAAGCTAAGGAATCTTTTCAAGGACCACAGAATAGAAGAACTCAAGACAAACAAGTATGTAGCTATTGTCGGAAGGAAGGGCATTTAGAAGATATATGTTGGAAGAAGCAAGGCAATGTATGAGATGTGGTCAGTTGGGTCACTTTCAGAGGAATTGCCCTAGATTTAAGAATCAGTTATCGGGAAGTGTAATTGGGTCTTCTCAGGTCCAGAAGAGGGATTCTTCAGGGAAGCTTAAGGTACAAGGTAGTGTTTCTGCCATCAATCAACAACAGATTTCAGATCCTTCTAATGTGATTGGAATTATAATTTCTATGTCTAGTTTGAGAGCACATACACTTATAGACCATGGCTCTTCGCATTCTTATGTGTCTGTGCATTTTTCTTCTCGATTACATGTGTCTCCTGAGTCTCTACCTTAGGTGTTAAAGGTGTCTATCCTAAGGGAGAGTGTTTGGTGATTGATAGAGTGTTGCGCACTTGTGATGTGCAAATTTGTGAGCATGTTTTATTTGCTGGTTTAGTTATTTTGCTATAGCAAGATTTTGATATTATTGTGGTGGAGTTTTATATGCTAGTATTCTTTAATTAAGCATGGTAAATATATGTGTATAGCATTCATGCTATTTATGCATTAAAGTCTGAATTTTTTTATCACAAGGTTATACCTGATATTTGGTTTATGGGGTTGGCAGCAGAGTGTCTATAGTTAAGCCAGAGAATGTACTTTTCCTTTGTGGGATCTCAGATATGTTTTCTATTGAGTAGTACATGATTGATGAAAACCTTAGGTTATCTTGAGTTGTTCGGTATAATGCTATAGTGTTGATATCTAGTGCAATATATCCATAACATTGGTGGAGTTAAAGGAGTAGATGATTCAACTTGAGATATTTCTTGACAAGGGATTCATTACGTTTAGTATATCTACGTGGGATGTATCAGCATTGTTTATTATGAAAAGGTATGGTACTTTGCGATTTTATATTGAATACTAAGAGCTCAACCAGATGACTATAACGAATCATCACTTGTTATTTTATATGGGGGATATAATTGATCAACTTCAGAGATCAGTGGTTTATTCAGTGTTTGACTTGAAGTGATTATTATCAGTTGAAAATTTGAGATGGGTATATTTCAAAAACGGATTTTCATACCAGGTATGGGCATCATAAATTGTGATCATAGTGTTTGAATTAACAACTACTTTAGTGGTATTGTTGGATATGCTGAGTTGTATCTGTAGCTGTAATTGAATTGCTTTGTGAGAGGCAACAGTTGTGAAATCAAGGCATTATGTCTTCTTGTTAGAGGATATATTATTTTGAGGAAGTTTCAATTCAGGCATAGTTATTGATTCTTTAAATATGGAAGCAACAGTAATTGGAAAAATCCTACTTCAGTAGCAGAGGTATGTAACTTGTTGAGATTGGCATATGGTTAGAGATTCATTGATGGATTTCTAAGGTAGCTACACCGTTAACTATATGACACAGGAAGATACACTTTCTCGATGGATTTGTAAGAGTGAAACGAGTTTTTAATTGTTGAAACGAGAGTTGATGACAACTTCAGTATTGATATTGCTTAATGGATTTGACTAGTATTACAGTTATCTAGAGGATATGATCAGTGTTACTATTTTCTAGTGGATATGTCAAGTTTTACCATTATAGTGGATCTGATAAATTTATTATTCATGGTGATGCTTTAAAGAGTGATTGAGATGTTCATCGCTTCAGAATTGTATGGTAACAATGTGTGCTTTGAGAAGATTGATTCCTTATGAACAAAATTATCCTACCTATAACTTGAGATTTATTGCGATTATATATACATGGCATTAGTGAATGACCTTTATAGAGCCATATTGAGGTGTTTACCAACCATGAGAGCTAAAGTATTGGTTTTTTTAAAGAGAGTTACACATGAGATAATGTAGGTAGAGTACCATGTTATATCATCCGGGAAAGGTAATGTGTTAGAGGATACATTGACTTATAGTTCATGTTTGATAAAAATAAATGGGGAATGTTAGAGGAATTAACATTTTGGAGTTTTTGTGAGTTGATACATGGTGTGATTTTGCGATTGTGGAAGCTTTAAGTTTCTACTCTATGGAATGATTTCAACTATAGAAAATTACTAGTGGAATGAATGATGATAGACAACACGACTTCGTTTGTTGCTAGTGATGGAACTTTAATTTTTGCAGCAGAGTATGTAGTCGATACTTAGTGGAACCAACATGCATAATGGAATTTAACTACAGATACTTGAAGAGATACACAAGACCAATTTAATTATGAATCCAAGTAAATGTAGAGTATTGAGATAATTTGAAGAGTTACATTTGATTTGTTTGAGACGCGAAATTCTAAGCATTCAACTAAGTCCTTGAGCTGCGAATAATCTGGAAGTAAAATATCAGTGATCAGTTCGTTTGTGACAAGCCTTTGAGATTTCTGAGTGGATATGAATCTATTGCTAAAGGTTTTATTGAAAGAGTTACACTGAATAGATGAGACCAATGATGTTGATTGATAGCGGATTGGTTACCAAGTTTTCTCACCTTATCTATTTTTAGGGTATAAATGTTAATTCCAGTTGTTACTTATTTGTTCAGAAGATAGTGCGATTTCATGGGATGCCTACGAGTATGGTATTGGATATGGGTTCCTTATTTGCATCTTGATTTTAGCAAGCAATTCAGAAGGCTTTGAATTCAGAATTGGGATTTAGAATGACTTTTCATCCTCAAACAGATGGCCAGTTAGGAAAAACCATTCAGATTCTTGAGGACATGTTGAGAACATTCAGTTGATTTTTAGAATTCGTGGGATATACCTTTACTTCTAGTGGAGTTTGCTAAATATATCAGTTCTTTTGAGATATGGGGAAGAATTAGAGATCGGGCTTATATTCCTTCTCTTGACAAGATTCATAATGTGTTTCATGTTTCGATGCTTCGAAAGTATATGTATGATCCATCTCATGTGTTATCTGAGGTTCCCGAGGATATTGAACCAATTATGTCCTATGAGGAGCATCCAGTTCATGTGATTGATTATAGAGTTCGAGAATTGAGAAATGAGAGTATTCCTTTTGTTCGAGCAGTATAGAGAAATCATAATGTGAAAGAATCTACTTGGAAGCTTCGAGATTGAATTGAAAGGTAATATCCTTGGTTGTTTGAGGGTCGAGGTAAGTAAACCCTAAAATTCGGGTCGAATTTTCATTAAGGGGGAGTGATTGTAACGACCCCAAAAACCCGTCCCTATTTATTTTATATTTTTGGGGATTTTTATTTGACTTATGTGTGCATTTTATGTGTTGCATCATATTTTATGATTTGCACATCTTACTTGATTAAATGTGCTATTTACTTAGTTAGTAGTAATAATGGTTAAGGGAGTTAATTGATTAAGTTGAAACTTTAGGGTCCTTTATGAAAATGCAAGTTTAGGGGGTTATTTGCTCAAAAGGAAAGTGGAGGGGCTTATGTGAAATTTTTAAATATCACAATTCATTCTTATCCCTCCCATCTCTCCCTCCTGCGATCACACACACAGACACACAGTGACCTTTCCAAGTTTCTCTGTAGCCATGGAATGAAAAGGTAGGGTTCTTAACTTTGATAATTTATATCTTTTTATTTACTTATCCGTTTTAAAATCTAATTATATAAAAATGATCAGGGCGTTGAGTAGGTCATTTCTACCCGAACAAAACGTATTTCTGCTATACTTTTTCCGAAAATAGGTAAGTTACTAATTCCCCTTTAAATGTTAAAATGGTCATATATTTTATACCTGATACTTGTAATTGATATTTTGTGATTCGGGTAATATTTTTGATACTTGTTTATTTGGGACAAATGGAGTATAATTATACTGGGTAAGTGACTTGGTTTGTATGCAAGGATGTATATGGAGTATGTTTATATCCTGAGAATGCTAGTATAAGTTTTTGAAAGTATACTCCTATTTGTGGGACGGTAAAATATTAACCTGAGTTAAATGCTAAATAAGTATATTATAAAAATTATACAATTATTCTTGGGATGGGGAAATGAATAAAAGTATCCTTAAATGAGTATATTAGTATATTAGAAAAATTATATTTATACTTGTGGAACGGTGGAACGAAAGGAGTATAGTTTGTTCAAGTTTTGGCTTGGCGGGTGTGTTGGGCGGCCGCCCAAACAGGGCGTGCGGCCGCACACTTATCTGGAAGATTTTTTTCTTGAGATAGAGTGTTTTGGGCGGCCGCACAGTCTGGTGTGGGCGACCGCCCAGGGCTGCTGAAAAGTTTGAGTTGTTTAAATCCAAGTGAATTAGAGTTAAATCTTGGTCTAGGTCTTAGGTGATATCCTAGAGTACCTAGAGGGTTGTTGTGGAACACCCTAGTGTTTGAAATTGGTTACTTTGTGAACAAATGTGTTAGGGAATATGAATAAGTGTTACATGGGGTATTGTTGAACATCTTTTAATATGGTTCGGATTGGTTCATCTTTGTGATGTGTTTGGCTTGATTCCTTATTTTAGAATCATTGCCCCGGTTGTTGTTGTTTAGCAAGTATTCATTACTGTGCTTCTTGTGGAAAGTCCAGCTGGTCTTGTTGTGGAGTCAGGCAATAGGAGAATTATAGTGGTACAAGTATGTTCGCTATAAGGTTTTCCATTGGTACCTCGTGTCAAGCGGTGGGAGAATTATAGTGGCATATAAGCCAAGTTCACTATAAGGTGTCCACTATGCCTTCTCTGTTTCCCCAGTCCAGATTGACCTTGGATGGGATGAATCTCTCCCTTTGGTGAGCATTTGGGTTATGACTTTGTGTCATATTTCCCTCTCTGGTTACTTTGGTTCTATTGGTTATGGTTTGGTTTTCGGGATCCCGGCTTCAACTATTTATGCTGCTCAGATGGTTTTCTCAGATGGTATTCTCAGACAGTTATGTTTATTGGGTAAACCTTGGCTTGGTATTCTCGTAGGAGTGTTTACTCCTACACTATGTGTTGTATGATGAGTTGGTCGTTATTTCCAACCGGTATGGGACAGTTGGCGATAGGGAGCCTCTCAGGTTATGTGCTATATGCTATATGATTAATTGTTGATATTGTTTCTTTATGATTATCATATCAGCATGTAACGTAGTTGCATTTTTGTAGCTTACTGAGATTCATTCTCACCCTTTATTTGTTTACTGTTTTAGATAAAGGCAAGTCCAGGGAATAGGATAATTACACGGGAAGACGTCGTGGTGGTAAGAGTTTGGGATATGAGTTTTGTCAAGGTTACATTACTTAGATGTGTAACCTTTTGGGTAGAGTTTCCTTGACTTTATCATCTTGTAACACCTATATTTTGGATAATATCGGTGTTTATACATTTGTATAAAAGGTTGTAAGCCATCGGGCTAAATACTTTCGTTTGTGAAAGTTTGTTTGAAAGTTAGTGGAAGTCTTTGAAATTCAAGTGTGGATTATGTTAAACTTTATGAAAGTATATTTCGAAAACATATTCTAAAAGTGTTTTATGACGTCTTCCAATCGTGTTCCGAGCGTGGGGCCAAGTAGGACCACGGGTCTGGGGCGCGACATTCTGGCTATCAATCTCATATCCAGAAGGCTTTATATTGATATCCAGAAGGCTTTATATTGATATCCAGGACCCTTCTGGCTATCACTTTCAAAGGTTCTGGCTATCAATCTCATATTCCGAAGGCTTTATATTGATATCCAGAACCCTTCTGGCTATCACTTTCAAAGGTTCTGGCTATCAATATCATATCCAGAAGGTTTTATAATTATATCCAGAACCGTTAAGAAGTTCTAATTATTTACAAAAATGCCACCGCGTTTTTTTTTAAAACACGTTTTTCCTAAGCGTTTGGAAAAACACGTTTTTCCCAATATTTTACGGTATTATAGTAAGCTAGTATTTGTAGATACCCCGGGAAACCACGGTTTTAGGCTCGAGCGGTGAATTATCCTAGGATGTCTAACTTGTTTTAGATTGTTTAGAGTCGCCACCTATGTTTTGAGGAACATAAGAAAAACCTATTGATTATAGCCTAAGTTTGATTACGAAAACAGAGATTCTTTGTTTAGAGGTTCGGGGTTTAGATTACGAGATGGGAAGTACCGAAACACCCATCTCGCCCACCTAAAGTTGGTCTTGCTTGGTCAAAATCTACATGAATAATAACGTTCTTCTTCTTCTTCTTTAAGTCATAAAAAGGGGGGTTTAAAATAGAGTTTGGAATGTAGGAGATAACTCCTTAACCAACCTCAATGAGATGAGGTGATCATTAGAGTCATGTCCCAAAATGATTTGGGTGATTGCACATTTGATTAGAGTAAAAGAGAGAGAGGAGATGAAGTAGAAAAGAAAGGAAAAGATGGACTTTTACCTACAATTTGAAGAACTTGAAATATTGCTTGATGAGATCCTTGGAGAACCTTTAGAAAGTGATTTTGGTATAGTTTTTGTAAGTTCAATTTTCCGGTCCTTGAAAATGGAGGTAAAGAGAGGTTTTTATAGGTGAAAGAGGGGTGTTTTTGGTGCCAAAACTCAGTCACCAAGAAATCCTTTCCGGGCAAAATCCTGTAAATTGAGCAAAGGAGAGAATCCTGGCCAGAAATCTGTAACTGACGCCCAGAGGCGCGCGCTTCCTTCTTTGGGGGTGGGAGGCGCGCGCGCCTGACTCCTCCTGTCGGAGGCGCGCGACTCAGAGAAGGCAATTTGGACAGAATGGACTAGAAAGTCAGCCCTGTCATTCAGTTTAGTCCCTAGACTTAACGAAGTTAGTCAGGAACTTAACGGAAGTGACAGAAAGTAACGAGAAACACTTAAAACGGGGAGAAACACAAGATCAAATGTGCAATCGGGGTGAGCGGTCCAAGGCGGGTGTCTACAGAGCCCCTCGACGACGTGGATTGCAAAGCAAAACACCTCAACGAAAGTTAAAAACACCCGCCGAGGACATACCAAGAAAAAGGCAAAGACTCGATGAAAGCAAGAATTTGAAGTTGCGAGAGAGAGTGGTGCGCTCCCTGTGTGAGCGGCTTTTGTTGATAGAGGGGGTGGCATGATTCGTTCGGTGAACCTGCCGGCTGAATATCTTGAATGAGGCCGTTAGTGAACCATTTGAACGAGGCCATTAGTGAACCTTTGAGGGCGAATCCGTTAGTGAAATCCGTTGATGAGGCCGTTAGTGAACCTTTGAGGACGAATCCGTTAGTGAAATCCGTTGATGAGGCCGTTAGTGAACCTTTGAGGACGAATCCGTTAGTGAAATTCGTTGATGAGGCCGTTAGTGAACCTTTGAGGACGAATCCGTTAGTGAAATCCGTAGATGAGGCCGTTAGTGAACCTTTGAGGACGAATCCGTTAGTGAAATCCGTAGATGAGGCCGTTAGTGAACCTTTGAGGACGAATCCGTTAGTGAAATCCGTAGATGAGGCCGTTAGTGAACCTTTGGAGACGAATCCGTTAGTGAAATTCGTTGATGAGGCCGTTAGTTAACCTTTGGAGACGAATCCGTTAGTGAAATCCGTTGATGAAATATTGCTTTGGAGTCTCGTGCCACTTGGAATCACACTTGACTTCTTTTTGAATTGTGGGGTGCGGGTACAGTTGACCGCGACCAGAAAAATGTTCCTGCTGGGGATGAAATGTGGAGATTGACTCTTGAGGGGGGTATGGCACCCGTGACAGAATTTAGGGAGTTCGGAATCCGTGGGGAAACCTTGATACGGTGCATGGATTCTTGCATGGGCGACTGCTTCTGAACCTGCCTGATGATGGGAAGAGTGCGCGTCCGGGCCTCGTTATGGGACGCGCGCACCTCTGATGGGTATGTCGGGGGGCGCGCGCCTGGCGCATAAGTTCAGCATATTTAAACAGGCTGTTCGTTGTTTTCACCGGTTTTCAAAAATTTGAAGCCAAGCCCAATTTTCGTAGAGAAATCACCCCAAAACACTTTCTTGCTGCTCTAGGATCAATTCCGTCAAAGAAACGATGTCGGATCGTCAGCAATCACCTCCGTTTGAGATGCCACAGGGCGAGGAGCCCGAAATTGGGGTTGAAGCCATGGACCCGAGCTTGCTTACTTTCCGGCCTCATACCCACATTTCTCACTTCGTGACTTCGGGGTTGGTAAGAATGCCTCACCTTTCTTGTCGATTTCGGGTTTCATGAAGTTTCGTTTTCTTTACCCGAAATATTGCTGCAGCAGCTTTATCGATCATTCTTTGCATGTTGTTCATTGTTGCTGATTTGTTGTAAAAAACATGTTGGGGGGCCCATTTTCATGTTTACATGCTTGCTTGTACATTGTTCTGTCATTGAAATCTCTATGTTGAGTTCATCCGTTTTCTAGCAGTCATGCTGATGAAATTTTTGCTGTTCCTTCTTTCCTTTCAGGAGTGGACCCGTCTGACAGAGATTCGCGGTGGGGCTCATGGGCCCATTTCTATATGGAAGAGGTTGCCTAAGAATGTTCGGGCCCGAGTCACAGGGACTCATTTTGGTCTTTTTGTCACTAGCCTCCCAGCTTTGAAGAATGACCCCGATGTGGTCCAGGCATTGAGGGAAAGATGGTGGGATACCACCCATACCTTCCACTTACCTATGGGCGAGGTGACTATGATGCCTACTGATTTCACAGCTTTGACGGGATTGCCGTTCATGGGGGTGCCTGTCCCTTTTGGTTTGAGAGGGGCTGTTCGGACTCCGGACGAGTTACTGGCCTTGGTTGACTGCCGGTTCGAGGTTAAGAATTCTCGAGTGACATGGGGGCGAATCCGGGCTTATTTCAGCATCTTGATGGCTGAGGCTCGAGGTGTTACTGCTGATCGGGTTGATGCCGTGGCCCGTTGCTTCATTTGGTACTTGTTATCCCATACTCTATTTGCCAACGGGGCATCTTCGGCCTCTTTGGCTCTACTTGACCTGTTAGTGGACTTGGACCAGATCGGCCAGTATAACTGGGGCGCAGCGGGCTTGGCTGCTTGTTACCACGGCATAGATTTGACCAGCCGCTCGACCACCAGCTCTGTTACGGGCTTCAGCTTGCTGTGGGAGGTATACCACTTACTGTCCCTTTTATATTCTCCTTGCCTTAGTCATAACTGCCTTTTCGTTGACTGTCATTAACTTTGTTTCTGCCTCTTGTCTACAGCTTTGGGCTTTTGCTATCCTGAATCTGAGGGATTTCAAGATTGCCAAGGAAGGCCAGCCCCAGTATCCGGATTGTGCACGGTGGGCGTATAAAGAGAGGAATGTGAAGACTGGCACGAACCCCATTAGTCTTACTTCAGCCCGACGGCACTTGGACACCCTGAGGCCTGAGTCTGTTGCCTTCTCTTTGTATCCGTGGAGATCAGTTCGGCACTGGTTTGAGCACACTCTTATTCCTACCAGTTCTCGGCTTTTGATGAGTTCGGGTGAGTGCATAGCTCTGTACTTGGGAGATAGAGTATTTTGGCAGCACGGTACCCAGGTGACATACTTTTACACCCCTCCTCGTCCTGCAGTTCCAGACATTCCTCCTTTCTGCCCTCGTAACTGGAGGTCGCTCTCAGAGGCTGATCGTGCAGCATATATGGTAGGGGTTGATGCCGTCCCTTATATTCACTTGGATCAGGATTATGGCCTCTTCAGGGAGAACAACTTGATGCAGGGCTTTATGTTTACTGATCCGAGGAGATCACAGGCTGCTCCTTCGACCTCCGCTCGGTTTTATACTACCGGTGCCGGGTATTGTTTTGATCCTCCTTTGCCTCCTCCTTATTACACTTATTCCAACTTCGGGGTCTTTGAGGAGCAGAGGGAGATTGTTCCCGAGGATATGTCACCGGAGAGAGAGCCTCCCGCTCAGGCTGCTGTGGTATGTTTTTCTGACCATCTTTGCATTTTCTCAGTTCCAGTCTTGTTTTTTTGTCCTTTGTATTGATGTAATTTCCTTTCCCTGTTCTTTGTTGCAACAGGTGCCCGTGGCTGCTTATAGGCACTTGGGTAGGCAGAACTAAGGGATGAGGCGGAGGCTCCGTCAGCTGGAGGAGAGGGTGCTGGAGCTGTGTAGGGATTTTGCTGCCATGACTAGAGGTGCTGCTGGTGCTGTCTCTGGTGCTGCGAGATGAGCTGCCCGAGGTGCTCGGGGCATGGGACGAGGCTGCAGGGATGCTGCACTGGACATTGATGAGGCTGTCTCTTCGGCGAGGCAGTCGTTGAGCAGGAGTTTAAGCCACGGGGGTAGCCATAGTAGGAGCCTGAGCCGAGAAGGTAGCCAGAGCGGGGGTGGTGCTAGTTCGTCAGGGAGAGCTGCCAAGAGGACCCGTCCTGATGTTGTGGTTGAGACGTCTGAGTCTGATGATGATGATGATGATGATGAGGATGATGATGATGATGAGGAGACCGAGAGCGGCAGCAGGGGGTGAGCACAGTGCTGGTGATGATGTGTCCGAGCTGTTGCGGCTAAGAGGATGAGGGATTAAAAACATTTTTTGCCTGTAATAACATTTAACATGTATTTACAATCCTATTTATCTTACTACTCATTTTATGTTCTATTAGCGACTCGATCTTAGATGTCGACTCTTTACAAACAAATGTGTGTCCAAAGGATGCTTGTTGTCGATGCTTGAACTCCTTTTTGTTGCTGGGATTTGATTTTGCTGCAGGTTGGATATGTTGAAGTGCTTGGGTTCTGTTCTGAACTGACAAGGGCTGTTTCTGTCTGAACTGCTGTCAAAGGCGCGCGCGTCGGGCCTTGCTTGTGGGGGGCGCGCGCGTTGTGCAGCCTTGGTCGGAGGCGCGCGCTTCTGGCCTGTTGAATTACAGCCCCTTTCTTTTTCTGATCAGAATGTTCCAACAGCTATAAATTTTGAACCATTTTCGACCAGAATGGTCACACAGCATTCTTTTGCAAATACTTTCTCCTCCTAAACCACGAAATTCTTGCATAATGGCTCCAATGACTTTCTCCTTTGAAGTTAAGGTTTCCGTCCCCCGAGGGTGAGAAGTCCGTTCCAGTGGTGAATGTCGTTCCAGCTGTGGGGTCCGTCCCGATGGTGGAGAAGCGTCCGAGCGTTTTTGATCGTTTGGGAAGGCCCAATGATGATGTTGTTGACCCCGTGAGACCGGTGGTTCATGTGCGGGACTATAGACCCCGTCATTTTCCCAAGAAAAAGAAAGGTAAAGGAAATTCCTCCTATGTGTGGAAGCGTCCCATAGTTGTCCCTACTAAGGCTCCGCTTGATAAGGGCAAAGGGAAAGCCGTTGATGAAGTCCGTCCCGTCCTAGCGTTTTCTCCCGTCTTGGCGGTCCCAAGAATGTTCCGTCCCCGTCCAAGAAGACTAAAGGGCATAACAAGAAGCAATGGGTTCCCAAACCTAAGAAAGATTAGATTTTTCTTTGTACCCCAAGAGATTGCAATTTAGACCACTTTGTTTTAGGATTTAATGTTTTGATGTATTTTGTTGCTCAATAAATCCGTTGTAATGGTTTGAATGATTCATTGAATGAATAAAAATTGCATTTTGTTATTTGAAGTGAATTGGGTATTTTTGATATGTTTTAGACCGCACCCGAAGGTTGCCTACGTTCCTCCAGTTGGGAGGCTCAGGTCTCCGTAGTTCAAAGACCATTTTTTATTTTTGTGCACCCTGTTTTTTGCCTAGACCGCCCTTTCGGGTTTTCAATCTAGCGGGCTTCTTTTTTGCACGTGCTCTAATTTTTGCCTAGGACGCCCTTGCGGGTTTTCAACCTAGCGAGCGATTTTTTTTTTTAATGGTCTTTGTTTATTAAGCATAGAACCGCTTGAGCTTGTCGAGGTTGACCTCCTTTGGCAGCTGGTCACCATCTAAATCCACGAGCCGGACTGCACCGCCGCTTAGTATCTTTTTGACCACGTACGGACCGATCCATCGGGTCCCCATTTCCCCAGGGGATTCATGGCATTAGGAGGATGTTGTCTTAAGACCAAATCTCCCACATTGATGTTTCGAGGCTTCACCTTTTTGTTGAAAGCTCTTGCCATCCTTTGCTGATATGCCCTCGTGCGTTCGAGTGCTCTTAACCTTTTCTCGTCGAGCAAGGCTAGCTGTTCATATCGACTTTGCATCCAGTCGACCTCGTTGACTTGATTCTCGAGGAGGACCCGTAGAGATGGGACTTCGAGTTCGATTGGGAGTACGGCTTCAGAACCATAGACTAATGCATACGGAGTTTCTCCTGTCGCTGACCGTATTGATGTGCAGTAGCCCCACAATGCTAAAGGTAGCTTCTAGGGCCAATCCCTTCCTGTTGAGGCCATTTTATTGACGATGGTCTCGATGGTCTTATTTGCTGCTTCAACCGCGCCATTTGCTTGGGGACGGTAAGGAGATGATTTATGTTTGGTGATCTTGTATTCTACCAAAAGTGCATCCATTTCCTTCTCAAAGTGAGAGCCGTTGTCGGAAATGATTTCATGAGGCACGCCGTATCGGCACATGATATTAATCTTTACAAATTCGGCCACTTTCTTTGCGTTGAGGGTCCGATAGGCTTGTGCTTCGACCCACTTTGTGAAGTAGTCGACCGCCACTAGTACGTACCGAGAGGCTAGCCTTTGCAGAGCTGTTTGAGACTTCTTGTTGATATTCTCGGGATAAGTGTCATCTTTGAGGAAATTCATGATATCCGAATACCACGGAGGGTTTGTTTGAACCTCGTTGATCTCGATACTCATGCAATATGCCGGACTGTTCCTTCGGGCAATTTTGAAAGGCTTCACCATTTTCCCTTTGGGCATTTCAACTAATGAAGCTATGGTGGCCAGTGCATCGGCGAAGCGATTTTTATCCCTTGGCAGGTAGTTGAAAGTGATCTCTTGGAATTGTTCAACCAATTCTTCAAGGTGCTGACCATACTGTTGGAGAGTCGGGTCTTGGGTTCGCCATTTACCCGATTGCTAATTGATAAGGAGCAAAGAGTCGCCGAATAGTTCTAGTTCCGTGACGTTTCTTTCGAGAGCTTCTTCGAGCCCTGCTATACATGCTTCGTACTCGGCAATGTTGTTGGTAGCTTCGAATTCCAGACTGATGGCAATGGGAGTGTAGATGTCTTGTGGATCAACAAGCAATATCCCTATACCAAAGCCGTGTTTATTGGCGGCGCCATCGAAAAAAAGTTGCCACTTAATTTCCTCGGTTGCAGTACAAATTAAATGCTCGTCGGGGAACTGTACGTCTTCCCCCTTCACTTCATCACATGGGAATTCGGCAAGCTGGTCACTGAACACTTTCCCCCTGACGGATTTTAGTGTGACGTAAGTGATATCGTAGCCGGCGAGCATGAAGTACCATTTGGCTATTCTTGTTGACATGAAAGGCTTCTCAAAGATGTAGCGGAGCGGGTCCACCTTTGCTACTAGCTTGATCGGAAAAGTTTCCATGTAGTGTTTGAGCTTTTGAGTGACCCAAACCAATGCTGCACATGACTTCTCTAGGACAGAGTAGTTCTTTTCGCCTCCTTGGAATCGGCGACTGACAAAATAGATGGCATTCTCCTTTGTGGACTCTCGTTGCTCTTGTGCTAACATAGCCCCTAGGGCCTCATCATTGACAGTGAGATAGAGCAAAAGAGGCTTCTCCTTATGCGGCGAAACTAGAACAGGAGGGCATGTCAAGTAATGCTTCACTTGGTCGAAAGCTTCTTGGCACGCGTCGGTCCATTCTAGAGCCACATTCTTCTTGAGTAGCTTGAAGATTGGCTCGCACATGGAAGTGAGTTGGTGCACAAACCGACTGATGTACTGCAGTCTGCCCATGAAACCTTTGATCTCTTTCTGCGTCTTTGGAGGAGGCATGTCAATGATTGCCTTGATTTTGGAGGGGTCTACTTCAATTCCCCTTTCAGTGACCATATAACCAAGGACTTTGCTTCGGATAACCCCGAATGTGCATTTTGCAGGGTTGAGCCTCATCTTGTGTTGACGAAGCCTTTCGAAGAACTTGCGGAGATCGATTAAATGTTGACCATCGGTCCCTTTGGAGTGAATGATCATGTCGTCCATATAACCTCGATTTCTTTGTGAATCATATCGTGGAACAAGTCTGTCACGGCTCTTTGGTAGGAAGCCCCAGCATTTCTTAACCCAAATGGCATGACTGTGTAGCAAAAGGTACCCCACGGTGTTGTGAAAGCTGTCTTGTGTTGATCTTTTCGGTCATGAGAATCTGATTGTACCCAGCGAACCCATCCACGAATGAGCGAACCTCGTAGGCAGCAGTGGAGTCGACCAGCATGTCGATGTTAGGGAGTGGAAAATCATCCTTTGGGGAAGCTTTGTTCAAATCCCGGAAGTCCACGCAAACTCGAACCTTGCCGTTTGTCTTTCTGACTGTCACGATGTTGGCTAACCATGTCGGATACTCGATAACCTTGATGAAACCCACACTGAGGAGCTTCTCAATCTCTTCTTTGACTTGCAGAGACCATTCTGGCTAGATCTTTCTGAGCTTCTGCTTTACTGGCTTGGCATCTTCTCTGATCGGAATCCTGTGCTCCGCTACCTTTCTGTCCAAACCCGGCATGTCTTTGTATGACCATGCGAACACATCCACGAACTCCCGTAGTAATGTAGTCAATCTGTCTCTGTCGTCCCCTTTGAAGAAGCTTCCAATCTTAGTTTCTTTTGGCTCTTTTTTGGTACCCAGATTAACAACATGCAATTCTTCGTCAGCCTTTGGACCATTCTCACCACGACTACAGACTTGTTGAGCAAGTTCATTTAAGTATGTTATGTTTTCGTGGTCTATTTCATCATAATTTGAATCGTTATTAACTTGTTCGTTAAGTTCATTATTAGTTAATTCATCATTTATGATGTTTGCAATCTCAGGGTACTCAGAAATATCAAATTTTTCATTAGCAAAGAAAGGAAACACACGCTCGGCTATGGCCTCCAAATCCTCTTGGGTGAGGGTATTAGAGACACTCTCGGACTCGAAAGTAAGTGTGAGCCGCTCTTCCTTTGTTGCTGTGCGGGGTATGCAACCCATTTCTTGGACTAAGAATTCTTCGGATACCACGGGCCCTTTCGTTGAATACCAATTGTTGATCGGCTCGGAGCTTGGCAGGATCTCACTGATAGTCTCGTTCATGATGACGGTGTCATGGATGGCGTTGACTTGGCATTCATTCATTACGGCAAGCTCTTCGAACATGGAGGCTAAATCTGTCAGTTCTTCCCCCACGGTGATTTCTGTCTCGGACTCTATAGTCACCTTCCTTCCCCACCATTCATGGGGCGACATAGGAGTTTGTTCCCTTTCGGATTTCTAGATCTCACAATCGGAGAAGATTTCGAGACCGGGCTTTTTGACACCCTTATTGTTAACCCACGGCTCGGGAAAGATCATGTATGGAACGTCTTCCCCTTGGCGGACGAAATAACCATTCAACGTCTTGCGGTAAGGCCTTAGATTAGGGATCTCATAACGACGGCCTTCTTTACGAGCTCGGGCCCTTTCGTACTTGATTGCTTGCTCTTGTTTCAAGTCTTCTTTGGAAGGCTCGTACCCCAAACCGAATGTGTTCTTGACAAATGGGACTTGCACGGGATGTAGGATTCCTTGTTGATATTTCCCTAGGCCTAAGCCAGGGAAGTAGTCCATATTCCTCATCATGCGGAGGACTTTGTGATTGCTGGGGGTCCATGATCCGTTTCCCCCTTCTTTGTCAATGGCGTTTATTGAGACGCCGGAGAGAGTGGAGTCTGGTAAACCATGCTGAACTTGGTGGACGGGCTCACCTTTTCTGTGGATAGTGACGTTTTCAGCCATGACGGTCACTATTTCATCACCATTTCGGATCTTGACACATTGGTGGAGAGTTGACGGTACGGCATTAGCACTGTGAATCTATGGTCGACCCAAAAGTAAGTTGAACGAGACCGGGATGTCAAGCACTTCGAATGGAACGAACATGATCATGCTCCCAAACTCAATGTCTATTTCAATCATGCCCATGACTGTACGGGTGGTGCTGTCATAACCTCGGATTACTTGAGTAGAAGTCTTCAAATCGGAATCCTTAAGCCCCAGTATGCCCATGATTCTGCCAGGCATGAGATTGAGTGCGGAACCACCGTCCACTAAGACTCTTGAGATGGGCCTCCCCCTTGCTCGTACCTTGAGGTAAATAGCCTCGTTGTGATCGGAACCAAAGGGTGGGAGGTCCATATCGGCAAAGGTGATGACGTTGCCAAAATGAATGTGACCGATCATTGCCATGAGGTCCTCGGGAGTAGTATCGGGAGAAACTGATGTATCATCGAGATTGCGGATGACAAGATCTCGGTGTTTCTTTGAGGATGCGATGAGGTCCCAAATAGAGATGCTTGCTTGAGTTTTCTTGAGTTGGACAAGTAGAGGGTCTTCGGGAGTGTCGCGAGCTTGCGGCCTTTGAGAAGAGGAGCTCGGTGCGGAAGTGGAAGGGTTGCTTGCTATGACTCGACCGGATCGAGTTAGCATGTTGACGTTCCCATTTTGCTTCTTTTTCCTATTCTCTAGTACTTCCCTCATTACCTCATCGTAAGTCACTACATAACAAGAATTGTCAAGTTTATTCATAACATTGGGGCCCCCATTCACAATTGGGATTGAATGGGTGGTCCCCTCGAGTTCTCCTATCTCTATTACATTGACATGTTCACCATTATCCACTACAAATTCTTTCTTATCTATGAGATCTTGAATGACATTGCGGAGAACGAAGCAATCCTCGGTGGTGTGGCCACTATATTGGTGGTAGCCACAATATTTATGGTGAGCATGATTGGGGTGGACCGTCTTGGGTTGCTACCCTTGCACGGGTGTGACTTGACCCTTTGCTTTGAGGACTTCGAACACTTCGGTTTGATTCATGCCTTGGAGAGGCGTATAGACACGGTCATTTCGGGACTTCTTCCCTTGGGGTGGAGGAATCTTTTTGTAATTCCCCTTGTCAATAGTGACGGCGTTGACCGAGGCCTCTTTTGTAGAGTTGGAAGCGGCCTTGTATCGGTAAGTAGGAGTGGTCTTCTTAATCTCCTTGAGCAAGTCATCCATGCGTACCCCCGCCTCATACATTTGGGAGAAGTCGGAGTAGCAAGCCCCACTTAGGTGGGTGCGGAGATCAATCTTGAGACACTTGAGAAAGATGTCCATTTGCTCTTTTGTGTTTGGCCTCTCAACAATTTCGGAGAGTTTGTCATTCCATCTCCTTGTGAAGTCAATGAAGGACTCGTTGTCTCTTTGGGTGGTATTCTCGAGCTCTTTCCTTGTGGGCCGGTGAGTGGTGTTGCCTTGGTATTGGTTCTTGAAGGCAAGCATGGCGGAGTCCCAATCGAGACGGACAGTGAGCGGGAGAGTAGCATACCAATATTTTGCCGCCCCCTCGAGAGTGAGAGGAAAGCATTGAGCCATTACCTTGGGGGAGCCTTCTTCGGAACCATTGCCCAAATATAAGTCTCAATATGAGCCATGGGACAAGAGTTGCCCTTGAATTTGCTTATGTCGGGCATTTTGAACTTGTCGGGAAGAGCGGCCATAGTACTCATGAGGATGGATGATTGATAAAGGCTTGTGTCGGAGCCTTTCCCCATGTTGAGCCCATTGAGTTTTTGGTCGATGTAGGCCATGATAGAATCCACCATTTTGGGCTCATTGTTCTCGGAACTTGGTTCTCCCATTTTCTTGGTGCGGGTGTTGACATAAGGACTTTTGAACAAACCCTCGGTCCACTCGGATTCATCATCATTATTCTTGTTCTTTCCCTTGGCAAGGTTAGTGAGCTTTTCTTTCATTAGCTCCATCTCGGCCTCGTGGGCCTCCCTTTGGCTGTCAAGGTGGGATTGCCAAATGTCGTCTTTGCTTTGTGCCTCCTTATTAAGGGTGGAGACTTGCTCTTGGAGAAGTTGGACCATGGTTGAAAGCTGCTCGAGAGACATGGTGTTGCTGCTGCCGGTCATGGTTGCTGTTGGAGCGATCTCTTCACGGACTAACCGATTTGCTGAATCCCGGTAGACTCTGTAAGTACCAATTGAACCTATATTGCAGAAGAGGCCCTTGTCAGTCTTGAGTAACACTTGCGGTCCATGAAGAGGCTTAGAACACACAGTTGGGCACACGACTCGAACCACATAAGAAAAGACTCTCTTTTTTTATTTTATAAGTCGGAGGGAATGGATCCCTTTTGGGGTTTCTAAGAAAATAATGGAATCGTCACACTAGTACATAGACCATCTCGCGGTCCCATATACTCATCGGATTCCATCGCGCTTGTGAATCCTACATGTATCGGGATTAAACTAAATTAATGTAGTAAAGCATACATGCGGGGACGGATTTTTATTTTCGTCTAAAATAACCACTTTTGGGGACGGATTTTTATTGCGTCCGTTTCAACAAGTTGGCATGTATGATTTGAAGACATTAGTTTAGGGAAATCTCGGTACATGGAAATCGACTTGAGTCACGGAGTGTTAGACCCTAACTAGAATTGTGTGGTTTGTGCTCGGCTTGAATATGAGGCTCAAAGGTCACCCCCGGCATGTAGTCTTGAACTACGCCACGGGCTGAGGTTTACCGCTTCGAAAGAGCCAAGGTCGAGTGGAGCTTGAAACTTTCTAGGACGGGCCTCGACGGGTTTGGGGTTGGACTTGTGCGACTCGATAGTGAGCAGTTCATAGGAATATGTGCATGTAGTGTGAGGTCTAACAAGTGACAAAAAAATTTATATAGATTTTTTTTTTTTTGAAAAGAAAGAAAACAAACAAAACACATAAGCACATAAATTACAACTCCCGAATCACCCGTGTGACCGGTAAATAAAACACAAAATTAAAACAGTCCGAGGGTTCAATTCTGTTTTGATGCAGGCAACTGTGTCCACACCCCATTGTTCTGCTCAATCACTGAAACCTGTTTCTGTTCTGGGAACCAACCCAGAAGCGTGCGCCTCTGAGTGCTGATGTGGGACGCGCGTGCATGGCGCAATGCTATGAGGAGGCGCGCGCTTCTGGGCACACCTGTCAGAATGTCAGATTTTGGACTCAGGGGATTGCCCTGGTCCTATGTTCATATTGTAACCCCTGCATAAATGATTAGTGCAGAATAGCAGAAGAAGAAGATGAAGAACATGAAGAAGTGGGCGATTCTGGTCCTTGATACGGGATGCGCGCGCCTGAGGCTGAGAATGCCAGACGCGCGCACCTCCCCCATCAGGAATCAGAATGCCCAGAAAGATGTAGATTTTGATCAGAATGCAAGCTTAAACCTCAAATCTCCCCAGCGGAGTCGCCACTGTAGATACCCCGGGAAACCACGGCTTTAGGCTCGAGCGGTGAATTATCCTAGGATGTCTAACTTGTTTTAGATTGTTTAGAGTCGCCACCTATGTTTTGAGGAACATAAGAAAAACCTATTGATTATAGCCTAAGTTTGATTACGAAAACAGAGATTCTTTGTTTTGAGGTTCGGGGGTTAGATTACGAGATGGGAAGTACCGAAACACCCATCTCGCCCAACTAAAGTTGGTCTTGCTTGGTCAAAATCTACATGAATAATAAAGTTCTTCTTCTTCTTTAAGTTATAAAAAGGGGGGTTTAAAATAGAGTTTGGAATGTAGGAGATAACTCCTTAACCAACCTCAATGAGATGAGGTGATCATTAGAGTCATGTCCCAAAATGATTTGGGTGATTGCACATTTGATTAGAGTAAAAAGAGAGAGAGGAGATGAAGTAGAAAAGAAAGGAAAAGATGGACTTTTACCTACAATTTGAAGAACTTCAAATATTGCTTGATGAGATCCTTGGAGAACCTTTAGAAAGTGATTTTGGTATAGTTTTTGTAAGTTCAATTTTCCGGTCCTTGAAAATGGAGGTAAAGGGAGGTTTTTATAGGTGAAAGAGGGGTGTTTTTGGTGCCAAAACTCAGTCACCAAGAAATCCTTCCCGGGCAAAATTCTGTAAATTGAGCAAGGGAGAGAATCCTGGCCAGAAATCTGTAACTGACGCCCAGAGGCGCGCGCTTCCTGCTTTGGGGGCGGGAGGCGCGCGCTCCTGACTCCTCTTGTCGGAGGCGCGCGACTCAGAGAAGGCAATTTTGACAGAATGGACTAGAAAGTCAGACCTGTCATTCAGTTTAGTCCCTGGACTTAACGAAGTCAGTCAGGAACTTAACGGAAGTGACAGAAACTAACGAGAAACACTTAAAACGGGGAGAAACACAAGATCAAATGTGCAATCGGGGTGAGCGGTCCAAGGCGGGGTGTCTACAGTATTATGGTTATTTTATTATTGAAAATATAATTTTTATTTTGAAATTGGTACAAAATTATAAAACACTCTCCCTCCCTCTCGAAATAGATTTTTGATCAATTAGGTTATATTTTGACCAATAATTTAAGGGAAAATAGTGATGCTAATAAAAATTTAAAAATCTATTATATCAACGTTAATAATAAACACTATTTGTAGATCTTCATTATGATTAATATTATTCATCAAACTATTGTTTAAAGTATAATTAAATTGATCAAAAATCTTATTTTGAGTAAGACTGAGGGATTAATTATTATAACAATAAAACAAGAAAACAGAAGGAGTCATTGTTTTGTCCATGCATGCAACAATTATCAAGTAGAGATCTACTTGTTTCAATCATTTTTCAGCACATTATTGAGTAACTTTATGCTTGGTAGGATTGAATTTCAATTTACTTTCATATTAGTTTATTTTGTTGGAGGTTTGGTGAAAAAATCATTACTACTAGAAAGTAGAAAGAAAAAGACACTTTACAGATTGAGAAATCGACTATGCCTAGAGGTTGAGAAAATATATAAATCTATCTTTAAGGATTTGGATTATTTGAATGGTTTATTTTATTTCACAATGATTTATCAATTTATATGTGCATGTCACGAATTAATCATCTGAAGAGTATGGGCATACTCGTTTTTTTCTTTAAGTATCTTTGTGATTCTGATTTGTATATATTGATTAGTTAGTGTAAATATTTAGGTAAGTTTAAGTTTGATTTATTTGACTAACATACTTATGTTATCTTTGGTAAGTGGATATATTTTGTAGGGTTTTATTTTAGGTGGACTCTTATAAGGAAAGAATGTATTCTTGGAGCGCAAGGAGGCGGCCAAGAAAAGGATAAATACAAGCCGACTCCTTCATTGTCAGACACGGATTCTTAGCAAAATATTCAGAGAGAATTAAGTTCTTGAGAGAGTCTTATTTTCTTAGGTGTTCTTGTGAAAAAGAACTCTAAGGTGTTGGGTGTTTTAGTACGGTCTAGAGATTTAGATCGATTTGTTCTTTTGATATTTTTGTTTTTCTTTCATTCGATTTGTACTCTGCAAATCGCTTTTAATATATGAAAGTTTCCAGCAAGTATTCTTGCTGAAGTTTTAATTGTTATTAAGTTCTTTAAATTCCGCTGCAAATCTGAAAACTGTAAAGACAACTGTCTGAACAACTGTTAGCACGTTTGAATACACAGTTGGTCACACAGTTGGTCAGTTCCCAGAACAGTCCTAGCCGCCTTAATATCTTTCAATTGGCACCAGAGCCTAATCTCGACACACTGAGATCGATTTGTTATGGCCAGTATGGACTGTTCTCATACTCGTAATAAGCCACCTACTCTGGATGGTTCTAATTATACCATTTGGAAGGCTAAGATGATCATGTACATCAAGAACATTGATCATCGGGCATGGGTCAGCATTCTAGTGGGATATTCATCCCCTACTATGGAATGGGTTGATCCAAAAGGTAAAGCGTCTGTGTCTGATGAAGAGAAAAAAGAAAAAAAATTTGTTCCAAAACCTGAGCAAGACTGGAATGCAGAAGAAATTGCTCTTGCTAACTTCAATGCAAAAGCAATGGCTGCAATTTCTGATCATGTCGATCATAATCTGTATAGGTTATTCTCTAACCATACAGTGGCCAAAAATTCTTGGGACATTTTACAACTTCATTGTGAAGGGTCAGATAGTGTTAAACAAACTAAACTAAGAAGACTAATGACTGAGTTTGAAAATCTAAGGATGGGAGAAGATGAGACTATTCAAAATTAAATCCTTCGTATTAGGAGAATCTATTTCCAATGCTAGACTTGTGAGTAAAGTCTTAAGGACTCTCCCAGAGAAGTTTAATATCAAGGTTTCTGTCATTGAAGAAACCTGTGACACAAGGACAGTGAGTCTTGAAAAGGTTCTGAGTATTCTTACTACGTTTGAACTGAACCTTGAAGTGCAAAAAACAAGCAAAGCAAATTCAATTGCTCTTGCTAGTGCTCTAACTGTGTCCAAAGATCTTGTGGAACTGTCTAAAGACATGGATGAGTCAACCTTGGAGGAGGATGAGTGTGCCATGATCACTCAAAAGTTTAAAACTGTGTTGAATAAAAAACGACAACAAAGATTTCCAAATAAAGGATTCACTCCTTCCACCAAGGCTGAACCATTCAAGAAAGATTCCGGCGTGGTAAAACCGGGGTTTGAAGGCAAGAAATCGATTGAGTCAGTTCAGTGTAGGGCTTGTCAAGGTTACGGCCACTATGCTAATGAGTGTGCTAACACACTCAAAAAGAGAGGAATGAGCTTAACTGCTACCTTGAGTGATTCAGATGATGATGAAGAGATTGAAAATCTCTCATGTCTTCATTCATCTTTGTCGTCTCTCTCTGACAGTAAAACTGATAGTGAAGTTATGCAGTCAGATGACAGATCAACTGACTATGAACAAAAAGGGTTTTTGGTGTTAACCATTGTTTTTGAAAACATGAAAATGAAGGAGAGTGAAACAATAATTGATTTTACTGAAACAATAGAAAAAATTGTGTATGAGTTGGAAGTATTAGGGGAATCATTTTCTAATGCTAGACTTGTAAACAAGGTGATAACATCCATTCCAAGGGGTTTCGATGTGATAATTTCTGTGTTAAAAGAATTCTATGATATAGAAAACATGAGTTTCATGGAACTTAGAAGGAGATTAATTATTCATGAAACATCTTTTCTGAAATCATCACCTCCTTCATCTTCGAATTCTGAAAGAAAATCATGTGTTTATGCGAGTCATAGTGATAGTGAATATGACAGTGAATCTGACAGTGACGATGAACAGTCAAGTGTCAGCACAGAAGAAGTTACTGGATATACTTGCTTGAATTCCACGTGTGCAGGTAAAACTGATGAGTCAAAGCAGGATGAGGATGATTTCCTTACATATGAGGAACTACATGAGAACTATGTTGAGTTGTTCGCAGATTGGTCTAAGCGAATGGAACAACTCAATGAGTTCAAGAACGTAAATAAAAAACTCACCTCTGAAATTTTGATACTCAAAACTGAGAATGAAAGGTTGTCAAGTGAAAGTGAGATTCAGAAGGACTCCATGGCTAGGTTAGAGGTCATGCTTATCAAGAAAGACAATGAGAGTGAAAAATATAAAAGGGAACTTGAAAAAGAAACTAATGCTCTCATGAAACTTAACAATGGCAAGGCTAAATTGGAAGAGGTTCTGAACATGGGAAACCAAGGAAGAACAGGAATAGGCTATGGAGATCCATTGTTTGTTAAAGAAGGTGAGGGTACTTCAAAAAACAAAGAGATTTTGAATGCTAATCAAGTATCTTTTCACAAAAATAGGAGAAACAGCAAGAGGAGATTTGTGTGTCATCATTGTTTTGTTCCTGGACACATTCGTCCATTTTGTTTTAAATTGAAACAGGAACTCAGACTGGACAAGAACAACTACCACTTGAGCAGACAACTGTGGGCACAATCTAACAGTCAGTTGCCCAGTCAAGTGCCCAGTCAGCAGCAGCAGGTAACAAAGGTATGGGTAAAGAAAGAGACTCAGCAATGCAAAGTGGCTCTTACCTCCTTCAAGAGTAGTGTGGAAGAAGGATGGTACTTCGACAGTGGCTGTTCTCGCCATATGACAGGTGCACGTGAGAATCTCAAGGACTATGAAGCCTTCAATGGTGGAAAAGTCAACTTTGGTGGAGGTGCAAAAGGACAGGTAATCGGCAAAAGTAAGTTAAATGTTAATCGGCAAAGGTAAGTTAAATGTTAATGGTTTGTCTAAGAAATTTTGGGCTGAAGCAGTTAATACGGCTTGTCACATAGGGAATCGTGTCTTCCTAAGAATTGGAAGTACCATGACACCCTACGAAATTTTACTTGGAAAGAAACCCACGGTCAAATATTTCCATGTATTTGGATGCATTTGCTACATTCTAAATGACCGTGAGTATCTCTCTAAGTTCGATTCTAAAAGTGACAAGGCTATTTTCATTGGATATTCTCAGAATAGTAGAGCTTATAGAGTCTATAATTTGAAAACTAAGACAATTATGGTATCTATAAATGTTATATTCGATGATGCTACTGATCTTAATGTCAAAACCGCTGAGGATGATGTTTCAGGTTGCACCTGGGAGCATGAGCAGGTTAATGATGAATCTGAACCACAGAATACCAAAGAATTTGCAGAAACATAAAATGTAAGAACAACTGACAGACAGGATGAACAGTCAGTTAACCCATCAGATGGTCAAACAGTAGTCGATTCTGGTTCAGATTCTGAAATCGGTAGAGATCAGGAGAGCATCGGTAATGATCCATCTTCAAGGATTCAGGAAGACCACCCAACTTCCCAAGTAATTGGGGGGTGAATGCAGAAAGAAAAACAAGAGGTAAGAGAATCAATTACTGGGAATTGGCCGGCTTAATATGCATGAATTCCGCATATCATCAGGTAAACTCTTATTGCTTTGTGGCTGATTATGAGCCCAAAAATGTGTCTGAAGCCTTGAAAGATGATAATTGGATCAACGCCATGCAAGAGGAATTGATCCAATTTGAAAAGAATGAGGTTTGGTTCTTGGTCCTTAGGCCCTAATATCAATGTTATTGGGACCAAGTGAATATTTAAAAATAAATCTGATAAACAAGGCAAAATTATAAGGAACAAAGCACGTCTAGTGGCTCAGGGTTACACTCAACTAGAGGGTGTGGACTTTGATGAGACTTTTGCCCCGGTAGCCCGCATTGAGTCCATTAGACTGCTATTAGAAATCTCATGCTATTTAAAGATCACTCTACATCAAATGGATGTAAAGAGTGCGTTCCTAAATGGTTTTTTAAATGAGGAAGTGTTTGTTGAGAAACCTAAGGGGTTTGAGGATCCCCATAAGCCAAATCATGTTTTTAAGTTAAATAAGGCACTCTATGGTCTGAAACAAGCCCCACGTGCTTGGTATGGGAGACTAACAGAGCACCTTATTCAAATTGGATTTAAAAGGGGAGAGTTTGATAAAACCTTGTTTATTTTGAAAAACAAAAAGGATATTCTCGTGGCCCAAATTTATGTGGATGACATAGTCTTTGGATCTACTTCTAAAACTATGCTTGACATGTTTACTGAGAGTATGCCGTCCACATTTGAAATGAGCATGGTTGGGGAATTGAAATTCTTTCTAGGATTACAAATATCTCAAACTGATGAAGGAATGTCAATCTCCCAATCAAAATATGCCAAAAATTTGGTTAAAAAATTCGGCCTCGAGAATGCCTCTCATTTGAAAACCCCCATGGGATCCTCTCAAAAATTGTTTAAGGACGAGGATGGAGAGAGTGTTGATCAAACACTCTATCGGAGTATGATAGGTAGCTTGTTGTACCTTACAGCGAGCCGCCTCGAAATCATGTTTAGTGTCTGCCTCTGTGCTAGGTATCAGGCTACCCCAAGGTATCCCACTTAACTGCAGTTAAACGTATAATTAGATATGTGAGTGGTACCACAACTCTGGGGTTAAGCTATACGAGGGACACAAACACGAATCTAGTTGGGTTTAGTGATTCAGACTGGGCTGGGAGCACTGATGATAGAAAAAGCACCACGGGTGGGTGTTTTTATCTTAGGAATAATCTTGTATCTTGGTTTAGTAAAAAACAAAACTGTGTTTCTTTATCAACTGCTGAATCTGAATACATCGCAGTTGGTAGCTGTTGTACCCAATTATTGTGGATGAATCAAATGATAAAAGATTATGGTCTTAAAAGTGAAACCTTGATGGTATATTGTGATAGTCTAAGTGCTCAGAACATTGCCAAGAATCCTGTACAACACTCTCGAACCAAGCACATAGATATTAGACATCATTTTATTAGAGATCTCGTTGAACAAAAAATCATTACTTTGGAACATGTAAGTACAACGGATCAACTTGCTGATATCTTTACTAAAGCGTTGGATTTCGAGAGATTTTCTTCCCTTAAGAAGTCTCTCGGATTATGTGTTACCAGTTGACTGCACAACTGTGCGGACAACTGTCTGCATTTCTGTATAATGGTATAATACAGTTAACACAAAAAAAGAAAAATAATGCATTCATTCTAGCACGATTGTCTCTTGTGATCACTTGTTCTTCTTCTAGTTCTTTGACTCTCTGTTCTGACCCTTAAATGTGAGACCCTTCTTAACATGATAATAAAAAAAAAAATTGTCATTTTAATTCCTGCGTGTTGTTTATCATGGAGTGGGCATTTAATTTTGTTGCGGGGAAAACAAGCTGCCTCCAGTCTTTGAAGTTACTACCCATTTAAGCAAAAAGCTGAAGTGTTTCAATACATAACTTGGGAATCAGTGTAACACTGTATTGAGAGAGTGAATATCTCCTTCCCGCAACTAATTCTTAGTCATAAGCCTTAAAATGGGAATGTTCTAGAGGCTACATGATTGAAGGTGAATCTCATTGAATTTCTGTGTGTTGGAACCGAGTCAAGAACTGAGTTGATCATACTATGTCACACCCAAATTGAGACAATCTTCACTTGTGTGTTTAGGCATATTTTCCTTAAGTTTTTTTTCCCTTTCGTATTTATATCAGCAAATTGAACTGTTTTCCTTCTTGTTACAGATTTAGTGATTTCATGTGTTCATCGATAATCCAATAACGTGATGTTCAAGTTTCATGCAGGGAGTGATTTTTTTTCGTATGGAATAAAGGATTCTGTGGAAATATGGCAAGTTTATTTTGAGTAACTGAGATTGTCACAATGTTTATCAAGATCTCTCTTGTGAAATCACAATCCCAGTCTTATTTGGATTTTTAAAAGGGTGTCCAGCACTAAAAAGGAGCCACAATTCTTTTTCTCCCGCATTCAGTACACCAGGTTGTGTTTGAGTTCTTCCCCTCCTGGATATTACTCTTGTCTTGTCAACTGTAAGGTCTCACCTCCCTCACCATAAGTACTGTCACCTACCTTCTCTTTCTACTTATCAGAAATCTCTTCTCATCTTTTTATTTCTCTCTCAAAATTTGCTGTTCAACGACCATTACTCCGGGTTTGTATTTACTGTTTGTGCAGAAAATCTCCATGGCAGCTTCATCTTCACAAGCTCCGGCACTCACCTCTAGTGTCGCCATTGTCGCAGACTTAATCAATGTCCCACAATCCGATTTGGCGGTCGATCCTCGATTTCTAGGGTTGCCGGAGCATGCAGTCGACGTCGACAACTCTCTCCAGGTTTCAGCCTTGTCCAAAGCTCGCAAAGTCATGGCTCCCGGGTCTCGTCGTTCCGACCGGCTTGAAAAATTGGGAACAGGGGCCTCTTCTGGGTCTTTCAAACCCAATGAAGTTCGTGCCACCATGGATGCCGAGGCAAAAAAGGCGAAATCATCAGCCAGAGGTGGTTCCCGTCGACGGTTGATTTTAGCAGAATCAGAGGAAGAAGACCCTCCGTCTTCTCCGGCGCCGGCAACTAATGCCGACGATTTTGATGAAGATGTGCCGGTGGTGACTCTATTCCGGGCAACAAGAGCAAGAAAAGGTACTCCGTTCAAAAATCCACCTCTGTCTACATCATCTTCGAAAATCCCTAGGGTTCAAACCCGAAGTGCTAAAAGGAAGGTTCTGGAAACTTCCATGCAAGAAGAGGGGTCCACATCTCAGCATGACGATTCTAGTGACAAAGATGTTGAGGTTGACTCTGAGGAAACCCCATCCGAGCAAGAGGGCCCATGCCGTGTTCGTCAGTATGCATCTCATGGGGTCAAGGCATCTGACAGGTCAACTGTGAGGAAAACTGTAGGTTCATCTCAGCCTGTAGTTAGACAGTCAAGGGGTTCGGCTGGAAAATCAAAAAGGGTACGTAAATCCTCTGCTTTCATTCCCAGTGTCCCCTTTAATTTAGACCTTCCCCATGATCCAAAGTTTTATTATCCTTCTTCTGCTGAGCGTTTTGCAAAATATTTCAAAAGAAAATTTTCTGTTGAGAGGGTAAAGGATGATCGTAGTTTTGGGAAGTTGTTCTTGATTGATTTTCTGAGTGAAAGAAAACTGGTCAAATCTTTATCGTTTGCTAAAGCCTTCTCTCGTCAAGTAGTGACTGAGTTTTATGCCAATCTCTCACGCGATGTGGCTCTGTCGGAATCCCCAAACTTCCATCACACTTTTATTAGGGATAGGGTAATAGAGTTCTCACCTCAGTCAATCAATGCTTTTCTTGAAACCCCAAACACTCCTCTCTCTGATATTCCGAATGACCTGGATGAGGCTGTTAGGACCATTACTGGTCATTCTGTGTTATCTTGGCCATCTGATCTTAGGTCCACTTCTCTTTCCCGTCGTTACAATTGTCTCCACCATATCATGCTCACCAATTGGAAACCATCATCCCAACCCTCCATTGTGACCAAAGAACAGGCCCTTCTTCTTTATCAAATCGGGATAAATAAATTCAATCTAGGTGCTGAAATCTTTGAGACGGTTGTAAGCTTCTCTGAGTCTCCTGATTCACCTTACCGTCTTCCTCATCCTTGTTTAATTTCTGCTCTTCTGGGTACTCATGAGATCGTAGCCAATCCAAATGAGGATTTTATTTCTCTTACTCCTCCGTTAGTTCAACCCAAAACCATGTTTGCTCCGAATTGTTTCAATGACTGGCCTATGCCAGTTGACATTCCTGTTGACAGGACATCTGCCAGTGCATCTGTTCCTCCAGTTCAGCCATCAGTTCATCCATCAGATTCCTCCCAAGCTATTCTGTAGGCTCAAATTGATTCAGTAAGTAATCAGATTGCTGCTCACAGGGCAGATATATTAGCCAAACGGATTATCGTCTCTGGATTGGAGCAAACTCTAATTGAGCTTAGCCGGGCATTGCATGGTTCTAAACAAAAAGGGGGAAGAACTTGCATGAAGGGGGAGCAGCTGGTATAAATGCAGGGGGAGAGAATGCAAATGCAGGGGGAGAAAATGCTGGTGCTATGATTGTTGCTGGTCCAAGTGGGACTCAAGATGATGATTTAGAATTTTCTTTCGAAAGGGACATAGCCACTGCGGTTGAAGATGAAGTTCTTGGAGAAGACCTATATTTTGGACTTTAAAGTTTGTTTTTGTTTATTTTTTGGGGTTTGTAAAAACTTTGACAGTTCTTTTTATTTTCTGTTCTAGCTGGTTATAAATTGTTCTTGGGAAATATGTTTTTATTAATTTTTGCAGGTTTTGTTCAGAACCACAAAGATAGGGGGAGATTGAAGAGTATGGGCATACTCGTTTTTTTTCTTTAAGTATCTTTGTGATTCTGATTTGTATATATTGATTAGTTAGTGTAAATATTTAGGTAAGTTTAAGTTTGATTTATTTGACTAACATACTTATGTTATCTTTGGTAAGTGGATATATTTTGTAGGGTTTTATTTTTGGTGGACTCTTATAAGGAAAGAATGTATTCTTGGAGCGCAAGGAGGCGGCCAAGAAAAGGATAAATACAAGCCGACTCCTTCATTGTCAGACACGGATTCTTAGCAAAATATTCAGAGAGAATTAAGTTCTTGAGAGAGTCTTATTTTCTTAGGTGTTCTTGTGAAAAAGAACTCTAAGGTGTTGGGTGTTTTAGTACGGTCTAGAGATTTAGATCGATTTGTTCTTTTGATATTTTTGTTTTTCTTTCATTCGATTTGTACTCTGCAAATCGCTTTTAATATATGAAAGTTTCCAGCAAGTATTCCTGCTGAAGTTTTAATTGTTATTAAGTTCTTTAAATTCCGCTGCAAATCTGAAAACTGTAAAGACAGCTGTCTGAACAACTGTTAGCACGTTTGAATACACAGTTGGTCACACAGTTGGTCAGTTCCCAGAACAGTCCTAGCCGCCTTAATATCTTTCATCATCAATACGGCAGCTCATCATGAGTTCAGCTAGTGAGTTACATAACAAGGAACGAGTGTAATTGTGAGTTCATTGCTCCGTTACAGTGTGGTAATGTGTTTTAGATTTGGTCATATATTTAAACAAGCGATATAGATGGTCAAAATCAATAACTTGCACGAGGCTATGGGTACTTGTTGGTGAATAATTTACTTTACTTGACCTACTTATGAAATTTATGTCATAGTCAAATGTCATAATTAAATATCACAATAATTACATCATTAGAATTAGAATCTTTAGACCTAAGATTATTATGATCTTCCACATAATGAAGATCATGTTTGACATATTCAAACGTTATTATTAACCAAGTAATCATAAATGATATACTTGGCATGATCGAAGTTATTTAGGGAAGTGTAATAAATCAAGATGGAATTTGTCCCTCTTCATGAAAGATGTCAAGCTTGGGTCCCTCGATGAATAGTATTGATGAAATGCATGGCCGTGCTCAAATGAATTGATATGATCAATGTCATTTGTATTATCAATATATTCGGAATCGAGAAAAGTATTGGACATTATAAGTTGACTACCGACCATGACTTACGAGGTCTGAATTGGTCGGACGCGTTGCCAACTTAGTATAATGTTATTGGGCCACACACACAAAATGAATAATTAAAAGCGGAAAACTACCAAAAAACCCTCTATAAATTTTCATATCCAAAAAGGCCAAAAAATATTTATTCAATCTAAAAAGTTCCAAAATTAAATTACCAATACCAAAAAGGTCAAACATTAACGAATTAACTAACGCGGTTAGGTTTGAATATTCATATAAATAAAAAATTAACTTTCCTATCAATTAATGACGTACTAAAAATATAAAAGCCTTTTGGGATGCAAAATAATTTAATTGTGATATTATTAGATATAATAACAATAATAATAGTTATAACAACAAAAAATATATTTATTAATTATTATTATTTTATTTAATTAATATTTTTTAATAATATAGTTAATTATAAAAGTAATAAGAATGAAAAACAATAATGAATGTAATAATATTGAAAAGAATATTATCATAATTTTAATTATTTTTATGATCTTACATAATAGTTAAACAAACATAAAGAAGCACCTTTCAATTGCTTCTCTAATATATAAAAAATTCATATTTTTATTATTAAATATTAGGTAATTAAATAACAATGATAATAATAATTATTTTTTGTTGTTTCTATAACTATTATTATTATTATTATTATAATAATATGAATGTTCAAACTTAACGTCGTTAGTTAAATAGTAAATGTTTGGACTTTTTGGTATTGATAATATAAATTCAGGACTTTTTAGATTGAAGAAAAAAAATTGTAGGTTTTTTGGATATGAAAGTCTTTTTAAGAGGGATTTTGAATTTTTCCCTAATTAAAAGGAACAAAAACGAGGCAGTACGGAACTAGATCCGTACGGCTCCATGTGAGCCATACTGACTATTCGGCGGAATGCAATTTATTTTAGACAAATTCTCATATACAACCGTTGCACCATGGTGAAACGGGCCAAACCCATGGGCTACACCCGCCGACCCGCCCAACCCAGCCTCTCCCACCCTCTCAAATCGCGACACGTGGCAAGCCTAAAAGAAAACCCCCCCCATTAACTTTAAAATGTTATATCTTGATATTTATAATCAGAAAAAAAAATTAAAAATACCGTTGTATTCGTCTCGACGATACGAATAAAACTACATATGTCATGATATGGTTTGATTTAAAAAAAAAAAAAAAAATTTACACACAAAAAGTTTGAGTTGCTTGTCAGCTGAGATGTAACACTCTGTTCTAATAAAAGTAACAGCTTCATATTAAAAAAGTAACACTTTTACAGTAAAATGTAACATCAATTTTACAAGAAAATTTAAATTGTTTTGATAGTTTTTGTGGTTAGAAAAAATAATATTTGAAGTGTAACAAAGTGAATATATAATTATAAATTTTTATATAGATGAATGTAACATTTTTATTTAGTAAATGTTACATTTCTTCTTTAATAAAAGAGTAGAAATTCATATATATAATCGAGTTGCATTTCAATTGTTACTTTGTCAATAAAAATTGTTACATTTTAAAGATATAATGTTACATTTAAGAATATAAACTGTTATAATTGAGATAAAAAAAAATGTTACATTTATTTTTTATAAAATGTAACATTAGTTTAGTTTGTTAATCTTATGTTAATTTTGAAAAAAAAAAGTGTTACATTTGAAAAACATAGTGTTACATTCCTTTATAAAAAGTGTGACATTGGTTTATTTATCAATCTTTATGTTATCTTTAATCTATTGCAGTAAGATTGTGGTACATTTTTTTTAAAAAAAGTGTTACATTTGAAAAGAAAAAAGTGTTACATTTCGTTATAATAAGTGTTACTTTTGTTGGGAGGAAAAAAAGTTGGGGTGGCAAAAAAAAAAAGAAAAAAAATCTCAACAGAACAAAAAAAAAAAAAAAAAAAAAAAAAAAAGGAAGGGGCTCCTGTTGCACAGGAGACCCCCTCTTTATTTTAATTCTTTTCTTGTTGGACAAGAAGACCTAAACCCTAAAAGATCTTGGAGACCTCTAGTATATAATGTGTGCAGTCGGGATTCTTTCTCATAACATTGATTTGTGAAATCATAACTTCTTTCTTAGAGAGATAAAATACAAATATTATACTAGGGTTATTAGGTTTGATTTTTCTCAATCATCAAACTAATAATCAAAGGGAGTAATTAAGAAGAGTTATTCATCAAGTTTTTCAATCCGAAGAACCTAGCAGTAAAGTCAAGGAGAATTCTTGAATCCATTCTACATGTAGATCACTTGTAATGGGTGCTCATCTTAGTATCTAATTCCAAGGTTTCATATTTCGATCAATAAGGATTAGTTCCTTTCATCTTACATATTATGAATAAATTATGAATTATTGATCATAACGGACGTAGAGTTTAAGTTTCTTCATATGAAGTCTTTTGCTGGGCATAATTGCACAAAACCCAACACTACCGACTTCATTATTCGGTAATAGGGAAGCCAATGTGGGCCAGACTGGTCCAGAAAATTATAGTCCTCATTTGGGTTTGACATAGTTTCAAAAGGGAATATATTTTCATCAAAAATGACGTCACGGGAAATTATTATCTTATTAGAGGATAAATTTTAGCACTTAAATCCTCTATGATTTTGGGGATACCCTAAAGCGACCGGGCTTGAAGCTTATGAATCCTAGAGACTCCCATTTAGGTAGGAAATATATATTTCTATCTAATGCCAATCATAACAAACTAGGAGATATCTACAAATCGTACATAATATCAACATGCTTTATTTATCTTAACTATATATTTTATCAAGTTGTCTTAATGAAAATCTAATATTTTCTATTGATAGTATTGTTGATAGTGTATCAATAATATGTTTTAGATTTTTATTTGGACAACAAAATCATATTAAAATTATTACTCAAAATTCATTCGAAATAACAACGAAAAAGTATGAAGTTCATGTTGGCACAGAGTATGTGTATAATTATGGGGGGGGGGGGGAATATAAATAATCTGTGTAATAGTTCGCCTTTTGTCACTCCTTCCGTCGTTAAATAAATACCCAAAGACATTCAATCTTTTTTTATACAATCAATCTATATAATATATAAAAGCAGGAACATTTCCAGGCCTCACAGCGCTCCACGTGGAATTGTGACGTGGAAATCTGTGTAATAGTTCGCCTTTTGTCACTCCTTCCGTCGTTAAATAAATACCCAAAGACATTCATTCTTTTTTTATACAATCAATCTATATCTATATATCTATATAATATATAAAAACAGGAATATTTCCAGGCCTCACAGCGCTCCACATGGAATTGTGACGTGGAAAGCCACGTGGCAGCCTGTGATTGGTAGCTTTAAAAAATGGGAAAGATTTTTTCTTAATGTTTTTGTGGATAATATGAATTCAAACAATTAAAAAAAATATTAATATTCTTTAACCATTCATATTTGAAATTTAAAATTCAAACTAACCTATTTAATCCTAAAATTAAGCAAAGTTAACAATATCATTAAATATCAAATCAAATCAAATCCCAGCATTTTGACAAATTTTGGCTTAAATTAAAACTAACCTTACTAGAAATATGTATCTAAAATGTAAACTTGAATTATATGATAAACATAAAGCTTGCAATGAAAAAACAATCCGCATATTGATTCCATATTTGCAACATCCACAAATTTTAACACCTAGCCCATGTAACCATTGTCCAGTCCTGACTGTTGGTTGCAAATGCAAATCCTATAGGACCCATACTTTGCTATTTAATTAGGTTTGTTTGTATCTAATTTGATTACTCACTTATGCTATGCATATGCGATACGACTTAGGAGAGAAAGAACGGAAAGAGAACTCAATCTTTGAAATGAACCTGTACCATAGCCAAGAGATAGGTAATTTTGATATACAGTATTAGTTAGTACTGGTTTTGTTTGTAGGTGATTTTATTACATCAATTTTTTTAATGTCGCTCTATTATTTACTTTTGGTTTTGTTTTTAGGTGTTTTTAATATCAGGAGGTGGTCTCCCATGAGAACAAGGGGATCCGTCTCATGCATGAAACGGGTCGCCCCATGACCCATGGGCCGAACCCGCCATGTGGCAACCCACCATTGGCCGATTTTTTTTATTTTTTTCGGCTTTTCAGTGGTTTAGCAAAAAATAATAATTACCATCTCTTAAAGTAACATTGTTCATAAGTAAACGTAATACTTGTTTTAAAAAACAAAAGCTCGTTTTTACCCATTTTTCCAAATGTAATACTAAATATAATTACATGTAACCCAAACAATATCTAAATGTAATAATCATCTATGCTGAAATATAATAGTGCTTTAGCTAAAATGTAATATAATGTGTATTTAAAATTTTTTTTTTAAAGAAAATAACATTTGAAAAGTAATAACTTATGTATATGAATGTAATAGTAAGTTTATACAAGTAAATGTAACACTTTGATTGACGAAATTGTAACAGATTTCTATAGATAATGTAATACTTTTACATGTATCATGATAAATTTGACCCCATTGTAACTTATTGTTTGAAAACATATAGATATCTATACATATGTATTACAATTATGTACAAATATTATTACATATAAATAACACGTTTGTTACATTTTAGTTATAATAAGTATTACTTTTGGCAAACGAAGAAAACAAAGGAAAAACACTATTACTTTAAGAGATGGTAACTATTACTATAAGAGATGGTAACTATTACTTTTCACAAACCGAAAAAAAACCAAAAATAAAAATATAAAATTTTTAAAAAAAGAAATTTTTTTTTTTTTTTTCGGCCAATGAGGGGCTGCCACATGGCAGGGTCCCCCCATGGGTCCTGGAGCAAGGTTGTGGGTCGGGTAATGGGTCAAAAAAATGACCCGTCTCACTTGAAATTACAAACAATTATGTTGTTGGAGATTGAACAAGAAGAACAAGGAAGAAGATGATGTAACCAATTTAGGTTTATATCTTTATTTTTCTGTTGAAGTCTTCTCTTTATTAGTTATAATTTGGAATGCAATTCTAATTTATTTTCAGGATTTTTTTGTAACATCAAAATTTTATTTTATTTCTCACTTGGCTTTAATTTTCATGATTAACTGTGCTTATTAAATTTTAGCTTATTATTTATGTTATTCTTGTGTAATTCTTATGAGAAACACAGTTATTCCTAACAACTGAATTTTAATGTTTTGAATTTTTGAATTGATTGTATTTATTATTATTTTTTTTATAGATTTGATAGAATTTTTCTTTTTTTTTTTTCAACAAACGTTTGGCTAATTTGCAACTTGATTTATAAGAGATTTTTTTTATGTATTTGATCAAGATTTTTTTTTATTTTCTTATATTTAATTTGCCTTTTGATTTCTTTTTTATTTTATATTTGGACACTCTACATCTTGATATTTTATTTGATTTCTATTGTTTTTTCTTTTGATTATGATTTGCATTTGTATTCGTTAATTTTTCGCTTTGCTTATTTTGGTATTTACTTTAGCTTTGGTTTATTCAAAACTAATAAATTTGAAAGTTCAATATTTATGTTTGATGCTCTTTAATTTAATGGGATCACTACTTCAAAGATGTTTTGAGACCGAGACGTACTTATCTTGGGACATTGAGAGTACAAACAAAAGAAAATAAATTTTAAAGACAGATTAAGAAATTGTTGGTTCACACCCCATGTTTCTCTTTGAAACACTCTCACCTTTATCTAATATTGTTCCAACTACACATTAATACTTTTCATAATAATAAAAATAATGAAAATGTTTTGATTATTTCTTTTATGTAAATTTTTTAAGTAAAACACATAAATTATATCAGAATTTAGGTGGGGGGGTCAGATTAACACCATTTTTTCTTTTTAAGAAGTGCAGGGACTAAAATGCTACATTCTGAAACTTAGGGGTAGTCAATTGACCACCCTTGCCCTATTGTGACTCAATCCCTGCTTCACTTGATCGCATGGATACAAGTACAAATAAAATATTAGAAATGACTATTTTTCACTATTTTAAATGGTTTTTGAAGATTTCTTTACTTATTATCTTGTAGAACTATCATCCTATTATGCTACTATATGTTTCATGAAGAAATTTCAAGAGTTATCGCGAGTACAAGATTTGGTCAGGAATGAATCACAAAATTATTTACCAACAAAGAAACAAAATAAGACGAGAATATTACGAGGTAATACTTGATTTTAACATTTGCGTAAATACTTTTGTGATTTCAAATGTCATCACCCAACTTTACTTTTTTTTTTTTTTTTTATTCACTATTAAGATTACATTTTTAAAATGTAGTCACTTCAAACCTTTTATTTTATCCACATGTTTGAAGTCAATTAATGATGCCAACATTTCCTATAGTAACATTATGAATAATAAGAATATTACTAAATTCGTCCCAGAGTAAGACTCCTACCTCTCAAATGCACGAAGATTAAAAAATGATGGAAGTGATTTTAGTGTTGTGAGTGTAAAGTAAAGTAAGAGAGAGAATGAGTGTGAGGGAATAGTAAGTTGATTGGTGTTGTGAGTATAAAAGTAAAGTATGAGAGAGAACGAGTGGGGTGAATAATAAAGATTTCTTGCCATTTTAGGAATGAGACTCTTACTCTGAGACATACCAAAATAGAAAATAGGACTCTTACTCTGGGACAGATGGAGTAATATATTTTGATTGTTTAGAAAATTTTGAGAGTCATACATATATACTCCTTCCATCTCACTTCAAACTGGACCAACTTTATGGGCACGCTGATTAAAGAAAGGTAGTAGAGAGGTGTTGTGAGTGAAAAGTAAGAAACATGAGAAAATGAATTGGAGAAATAGTAAGTTAATCCGTGTTATGAGTATAAAAGTAAAATAAGAGAGAAAATGAGTAGGAGGAATAGTAATACGGTGACTACATCTAAACACCCCATTTTAATTTTGATCCTGAACGGTACACACCCAAGAAACATATTTCGAGCCGCTCCAACGGAGAGTTAGCTCCATCCCCGTCCATCCAATGGTTATGATCTCGGCCACGTCACCATTTTTTGTGCTCGATGGTAAAGATGTGTCCAAGCTCGGTGGGACCCAAAAAAATTTGAAGTGATTTCAGCCACACAAAAGATGAGCTCGCCTACGTGGATGAATGGAGAACCATTGGGTAAAGGGGAGGAGCTAATTTGGGTGGAGCGGTTCCAGGTCTGAACCAGAACGCTTCAACTTTTCTAAACAGTTAGAAGTTTTCAACTTATTTTTAAGATCTCAAACAATCATAGTAACAATTAGATTTCATATTTATATAAATATTCATATATTTATAATACTCTCTCTCTCTCTCTCTCTCTCTCTCTCTAAATATGAAAATGCCTTGTACTATATTTATTCTAATTAATTAGCCTTATTATTCCCCGTTGAATTTCGACGGGTTACTCACTAGTTAAATGATAAAGATGTATATATATCCTTGTTATGTTATTCACTTTCAAAATATAAATTTTTAACGTATGAAATAATTATGAAAAAGATTATTCAAAAAATAATTAGGTGCAAAATTTATTTTATAAAAAAGACATTCATTTTTTAAAAATAATATTTTTTTTACTTAAAAACAAGTACTCCATCCGTCTCATTTTAAAAGTCAAAAATTTCGTAAAAGGACGTCCCAATTTAAGAGTCAAAATCTTAAAATGAAAAGTGAGACCTACATGTCATACTCACAACAATTATCCAATAACTCTTCTCTACCCTACTGTCTCTCTCCTACCCAACTATCAACACTCACAACACATCAAATTTTCCTTAATTTTTTAACCCACCTATTTTTTAACTTTTAAAATGAGACGGTGGAAGGATTTACTTACTGACAGAGAATACTTTAATTTTTTTGTTGCCTCGCACGTATTTTCACGAGATAATAATTGCAAATCAGATGAACCAAAAAGCATGTCCTTCACTTCACTGGGGCGGTGGCCATGCCATGACGGCAGGTCGGCAGGCCTATTCTATCAGAGTGATATTGAATAGGCCCCTCCAACGGTTATCAAACAAACAAATTTAACAAACTTTTAACTTTGAAAGTGGTACTACCTGTCTCCAACTGAATTAGAAAAAAAAAAAAATCAAATCAAATTTGTTCAGCAAACTTAACATTATTTTGGGCATTTATTTATGGACGGAACTGTTAGAATAAGTGGCACATACGTGAAGCCTATGGGGTCAATCGATCCCTTTTAATTTTGTAGTGTGTCGATTATTGTACCTTCAAATTTTAGAAAACGATAATTTACTACTAAAAGTGATGGATTTATTTATTTTGAACCGTTTAAATTTGAAAAAAAAAATGGCATTAAATTATTTTCTAGACCCCCTTATATACAAAAATTTGTATACGTCAATTACCAAAGCTATTCCAAAAGCAACTTTGATCCATTTCCTGAAAATTCTTGGCTTCGCCACTAAACACGTAGTAACATTTATTAATGATATACCAAAGAAACTCAGATTACAACATAATAAAATTTCGTGGTCAAGTGACATGGGAAACTAGTCAAGATGATGCAAGCAAGCATGAAATATTAAACAAAAGACTGATTAAAACAGTATTAACTTCAACATCAATTTTTACAAGCAAAAATAACTTTTTTTTAGCAACATCAATAATGCTTTTTCAATCAATCAAGAACGGATAAGTTAATCAAACTAAAAAAATTATTACCGAAGCAACTAATCAAGATGACGCAAGAATGAAAACAGTGATTAAAACAGTCTTAACTTTCTTTTATTGTCTGTCATCCTCATTTTCAACCGTGTAGTGCATACATGACGATGATGATGATGATGATGAAAATATGTAACGCGGGTTCCCTTTCTTTCTCAGCGTTACATATGTGCTACAATTTAGTACACGTCACGAGTTAGCAAGAGTTAAGGTGGACCATTTTTCTGATCATGGGATCAAAAAGAGTGACCTAATTGGTGACAATTAGAATAAGATCATATACATATGTATTATGTATAGCAAAAGTCTTAACCAGCACAACAGAAAATCATAGGACAAGAACCATTTTTGAGACCCACATTCAGAAAGGCAGAAAAGCACAGATCCTAATTGCACTAACGGATTTTATATGCCTAACCACTTTTGATCTGTTATGATTATCAAGAAAATGATAGATTCAAAGCTTTTTATCATTCATATACTATTTTCATCATACAAAACCTTATCCTCTGCAACCACACTATCTTCTTCTACATTGTTCTTGACTAAGCGAGCTCCGCCATTTGTTTATCATTAAGGGGCCATCAAAAACAAATGGGGGGAGACATTTTGTGTTGGAAAGTACCATTCATCATTCCCTTCTACCACCTACTTATTCAATCCACAAATACTGACACACACATATTGGGATGAGTGGCAATAATCAGTACATACTAACCTAATCTGCACTTTTTGGGAACTTTTCCATAGTCATAGCAATAATCAGTACGACCATAGAGAGGACAAGCCACTTGGATCAATAATATTATAGCCCATCCGTCCCAAATGGATGTCTGCATTTTCTTTTGATCAAGAGTAATTTCAGCCGTTCACTTTAGGGAGAGATGTAGGTGTAGTAACACATATTTGTGAGTTGGTAGTTTATGTTGATTTTGTTGGTATCAGAGATGGAAGCTTTATTTGCAACTTTTTGGGTTTGGTAGGAGGTGTGAAGAAATAAGGATGGTTTGAGACCATCTCCAACGGTATTCTAAAACTCCAAATATAGAGTATTGTTTTACTCCAATTGTACTCTAAACATTGCTCTATTAATAGAGCAACTCTATCACTTGCTTCAAATTTGGTGCAAGGGATAGTGCTGCACTATCCCCTTTTTCTTCTTCTTTTTCTTTTTAAATATCCGTTTTTTGTTTTTCTTTTTGATATATATGAAAATATTTTACTATATAAAATTATATAACCTACTATTATTTATATATGTGAAATAATAATGAATATTGTTATTATATTCTTACTTAGTATAAGATTTGAAGCAAACTGTTGGAAATATTTGATGTAAAAATTGCACTATTATAAAGAATAGTGCAATTTTTGCACTGTTGGAGATGGTCTGAGACCCAAACCATCCTTATTGTATTTATATATATACAACTTGGGACATAGGTAGGTTTACAACAGCCCAATAATTCCATGCAGCCCATTAACTAATTACAAAGCCACAAACTAGGTGTCTACAAGACCCAATAAATACATGAAGCCCATTAACTAATTGCATTGCCAACAACTATTTGTATGAAATATTTATCTTCTTAACTAACATAACGTCAGATAGATAGAAATGTATTACTCCCTCCGACCCAGTTTAAGTTTATTAGTTTGACTATGCACGCTTATTAAAAAATCATGGCAAAAACAATGAAAATAAGTCAACCAAAAGTAGAGATTAAAGGATATAAATGTCCAAAACACTAATTATAAAGCAAGTGGGTGAAAGTAAGCTAGGTAAGCAATGGTTTTTTTGTAATTAAGTGAACTTTTTGAGGGAAAGATTTTTCAAAGCACTATTCATTCTTTTCCATTTATGGAATAAAGCAACTAAGAACCTTAAACTGAGACAGACCAAAAAGGAAAGTAATAACTTTAAACTGGGACGGAGGGAGTATTGTTTAATCGCTCACCATTGCCATTTGCCAGTAATAGATTCTTCAACCTTTGTTAAATCTAAACGATTACCCAAAATTGGAAAATGAGCAATATATAAATGTTGAGAATTTAGTGGTAGCCTCTATAGCAATCAAGATCAAGAACACAATACCCACAAACAGAATATATGAGAGAATCACATGTATATAAGAACACAAAAATTGTTTACCCGGTTCGTTCAACACATGAACTACGTCCGAGGGCAATTGCCAAGCCAACAATATATTAAACACTTTTTAATATGATGCTACAATATGTTCTAGGTCGGAACTATTCTTATATAGGTGTACAAGGATACCCTAGGTCTATTTGAAAGAGACTCAATCAAAATAGGAAACAAATCAGAAATCAGCTTTATACCCTGTCGGAAGTGTGTGGTCGCCTATACCTATGCGTGCGGCCGCCCATTTCAGCCGTTTTGGCCCACGTAATTTCTAATCATTTGGGCGACCACACAGCCCCTCCATGTGCGGCCGCCTCCCTCCGCTGCAGGTTGTTGTTTCCTCGATTTCGAACTCTATTTCATCTCTACCAACTCCCCACGACTTGAACTCCTTTCCTCATTTGCTTCCTTGTAGTTTAGGACTCCAATCCTAACAATCTCTCACCTGAAGACTAAAACCATAAGCATATAGAAACACCTGTCAACCTCCACCACAGAATGAACCTCTTTTAACACATTCTTCGCCAAATTGACTTTGTTTTGGTCTAATTTTGTAATTCAACTTCAAGGAATGGAAATTGGGTACAATGGAATAGAATTGCTACGTAATTCAAGATGAAACGAACACGGTATTTTTAACGAGGAAAGCGCTTGAACAACTTGTTAGCCGGCATAAAACCTCAAATATGGTATTTTATTAGTATAGATGATGAACAATGAGAAGAACAAGAATAATCACTGAGAATGATAGTGTATGTGCCCGTGTGTGTATTACAAATAGTGTGTTATCTACTTATAAAGAGAGATTGATCACAAACTAGCTAGCAATGCCTATGATTTCGGATAGTTTGTTAGGTCTCATCCCGATGATAAGAGTCTTTCCTTGAATTGGTCTTTGAGACCAAATTGGTCACTTGTAACTGAAACTATGTCCCACTTCTCTTATCGTGTCCCTGTAAAATAGGATAAGATTATTCAAATAAAACGTGTTAGTTTATACCTGTAAGTCGTATGGTGACAACTTGAAGGTTCAGGATGCTGTGCCAAGTTGTAACTTTCAAGATGGAAAAGCAGTTAAAATTTCACCCCAAACAATTGCCCCTGATTTTTGAATTTCAAATAGAATTTTTGGAGTCGAAAATATTTTAGTCGTGGACACGTGGCGGAGGTTTTATTTGGGCGGTTGGATTTGACGGTTTTGAGAAGGTTTATAGGCATTTGAGTTTTAGTAGGGGTATAGAACCTATAACCGTCTTGTCCATCTTAAATACCCACTAAGACCGATTGATTTCATTTGTTCTGCAGAGAGAGAGATAGAGGTTGCTTCAAGAAATTTCTGGTGAGTCCCAACTTCTTTTCTTCTTTCTTTTCTTAATTTGAAATTTCTATGGTGGTCGAGTTTCCTGAGGGTTTTAGGTGCTTGGGGTTGATAGATCACCATGATTCTGAGAGATGCACACTGGAGTTACCACAAATTGAAACCCTAAAATCAAAGTTTCCCCAAAATACAGTCTTCATGAAGCTGAACCCTAACTTGGCCGCCGACTGCGTATCTCTTGAATGGCTTGCTTTCCCAGAATATCCTTTTGATATAGGCTTGACGTTTCCTTTTTCGCCTTCGATTACCCGTTTCTTCAAAGTTACTTGTTTAGCTTTTACCCAACTTATGCCAGTAGGATGGAAAAACCTAGTTACATTGGATAGGTTGAGCATGGAATTGAAATTGGGGGTAGGTGTGAATACGTGTGTTTGAATTTGGGATATTCATAGCAACATTAAAATTATGAGAGTCGCCACGCCGTTTTAATTATAGCCAAAACTTTGAGGAAAAGCATGTTTAATGGGTTCGGTGGTCAAATTACAACAAGAGAAGAATATTCACGTTATCACTCCTATTGCCCGAATTGATCGGTCTTTCTATCATGATGCGGTGTATGTGGTGTGTTAGTGATTGAGACCGGATCCGAAGATTGCCTACGTTCCTCTCAATGTGAGAAGCTCAGGTCAGCGTAGTTCGAGAAGAATTTAGAATAGGCAGAAGAATCGGGATCATGCATAATGAGGGGGGAGTTACCTAAAGATTAGGGTTTAGAAGTAGTTCCTAGATCATCCTTGGGTTGATGAACCCTAGATCATCATTGGCTATGAAATAACATGTTAACATGAAGATCGTAACCCTAAATATAGCATAAATAAGGTTTTAACCTAAGAATATGATGAACATGCGAAGAACATATTATGAACATATGAATGTCATGAAGAAAATATGAATAAAGATGTTAGGAACATGAATATTATGAAGAACACATGAATAAACATATTAAGAATATGAATATTATGGATCTAAATTAATAATATGGCAAGAACATGAAGAAAAAGTTAGAAAACTTACATTTGTTGGCAAGAAATAACCTTGGATCTTCTTGGGATTCTTGAGAGTGTTTTTGGAGGCTTGAATGACTTGATTTGGGAGCAAAATCTTCCCTTAAGAGCTCTCAAATTCGGATCCCCCAATTATGAGGCAAGGGAGGTCTTTAAATAGGAAACTGATGGAGAGATCTGACGGTCCAGATCATCCGGGGCGGATGTGGCCGCGTGGCCAAGATGGAGGGCGGCGGCGATGTTGGCCGCGTGGCCAAGGTTGGAGCTTGGGCGAATGTGGCCGCGTGGCCATCATTCCTGGCTGACTTAATTATTAAGCTAGGGTTTTGCATGTTTTATGGAAACCCTATTTTGGCCATCTTTAAGATGTTCTAGAACAATGAGGTATATTTTGGGAATCCGGGACAAGTCTTTGTAAGGTTTGTAATTCCTATAAAGTCCTTGTGTATTTGGGAAATCCCTAATAAACTCATTTTCAGATCGGGTACTAACAGTAGCCCCTCGGCGACGCTTCTTGCAAGGCAATGGAGGGTCGACGATAAAAATAGGAACCATTCTGAAACATGAGTTTCAAAACAGAGGAAAGGTAAGGGAACGGTTGAACCTTGGCAGGCGACCTACGTATCCGCGGGGGAATCAAGCCAAACGTAGTTCAAATCTGATGGGGAATTGAGAATGATTGTCCTCTGATGGGACCAATGCCTTCCTCTTGGGGAGAAATTGTGACTTGCTGGGGAGACATGTGCCGGGGAAAATGTAATTGCTGGGGATGAGAGATGACTATGTCGGTCGGGTGGCTGAACCTTTTCAGGTTTCCTACGTATCCTCAGAGGAATCAAGCCGGTCGTAGTTCGGAGGGGATAAGAAATGACCAAGGCGGCCGGGTGGCTGAACCTTTTCAGGCTTCCTACGTATCCTCGGAGGAATCAAGCCGGTCATAGTTCGGAGGGGATAGGAAATGACCAAGGCGGTCGGGTGGCTGTACCTTTTCAGGCTTCCTACGTATCCTCAGAGGAATCAAGCCGGTCGTAGTTCGAAGGGGATAGGAAATGACCAAGGCGGTCGGGTGGCTGTACCTTTTCAGGCTTCCTACGTATCCTCGGAAGAATCAAGCCGGTCGTAGTTCGAAGATACTGGGGATAAAACGAGACATCGAACTTCTGCTGCGGATAACAAACCTACGGACCCTATCCTGTATGAAGACTGAACATTCGTTAGGGAAACGAGACATCAGACTCCTGCTGGGGATAACAATCCTATGGATACTATCTTGTATGAAGAACGAACATTCGTAAGGAATAAAATCATTTGGGAAAAGGAGGTAAGAGGGATAATGGGACAATAAAGACTACGGCGTCTAAATAATCCCAAGATGGAAATAATAAATGCTGGAACTTTCGCAACGGCCGCGATCGTTCAAGGATGCACATGACGTAGAGGCTGACGGGTTTCTACAATCATATGAACCCTAAGCAAATATTGGGGGATAATGAGACAATAAAGACTACGGCGTCTAAATGGCCTCAAGGTTGAAGTGGTAACTGCCGGGGTAAACGCAATCAGAAACGAACGGGTTCCTGCCGATCGCACTAAAATAATAGATGCTGGATCTCTCGCAATTAGAGACGAACGGGTCTCTGCCTATCACGATCGATCTAGGATGCGCATGACATAAAGGCGAACGGGTCTCTGCAATCATACGAATCCTAAGCAAATATTTGGGGATAATGAGACAATAAAGACTACGGCGTCTAAATGGCCTCACGGTGGAAGTGGTAAAATAATAGATGCTGGATCTCTCGCAATTAGAGACGAACGGGTCTATGCCTATCACGATCGATCTAGGATGCGCATGACATAGAGGCGAACGGGTCTCTGCAATCATACGAATCCTAAGCAAATATTTGGGGATAATGAGACAATAAAGACTACGGCTTCTAAATGGCCTCACGGTGGAAGTGGTAAAATAATAGATGCTGGATCTCTCGCAATTAGAGACGAACGGGTCTCTGCTAATCACGATCGATCTAGGATGCGCATGACATAGAGGCGAACGGGTCTCTGCAATCATACGAATCCTAAGCAAATATTTGGGGCTAATGAGACAATAAAGACTACGGCGTCTAAATGGCCTCACGGTGGAAGTGGTAAAATAATAGATGCTGGATCTCTCGCAATTAGAGACGAACGGGTCTCTGCCAATCACGATTGATCTAGGATGCGCATGACATAGAGGCGAACGGGTCTCTGCAATCATACGAATCCTAAGCAAATATTTGGGGATAATGAGGTAGAAACGGACAAGTTCCGATAATCGCGGTGAAGATGGGATAGAAATGGAAATTTTAAGGGGCGTTCCGTACCCAAAGGTAACGAATATCGGTCAAAATAGGTTAAGGGCACCTAAAATGAACAAAGGGGAATGTACTAGGGGTAAAACTGAAATTTTGCACGTGGAGGCAAAGATGATGGATTGTTATGAAGCTGCAAACGGGATGAACTCTCGGGGAGTAACAAAGGTGATAGACTCTCGGGGAGTCACAAAGGTGATGGACTCTCGGGGAGTCACAAAGGTGATAGACTCTCGGGGAGTCACAAAGGACTCTTTGGTGAGTCACAAGGGCGAAGGACCTTTAGGGGGACGCGAAGGAGATGGACTCTCGGGGAGTCGCTAATATGGGAAACATGATCTGGGTTCCGCTTATCCTAATTTAGGAGGGAATGAGGCTACGAGCCATTGAGACCAAGGTGTTAGGTAAGGGACATTTTTTTTGGTTGCCTAGAGGTAGGACCTAAGGCTTTTTAAGGAAAGGGAATAAGGAAGATGGTGATCTCCTAATCTTGAGATAGGGATGCCAAAGATGTCACGGCTTCTTGGGCTTTAGATTATGTCTTGGAGATAATGTGGGTTTCCTAGGCTTACGGGCTAGGGATTGGAGTTCATTTAAGCATGAGGAGAGTATTCTATCCTAGGCTTAGTGCTAGGGCTTAGAGAGGTTGAGGTTTGGGAACTTCCTAGATGCTAGGGTTTTGAAAGGAATGTTGAATCCTAGGCTCAACACTAGGGTTTAGTGAGGGTATGGCTTCCTAGGCTCACGGCTAGGGTTTAATAAGATGGGGGATTGAGATTGTAAACTTCCTAGGTTTCGAGACTAGGGTTTCGGGAATGTTATTACCTAGGTTTAAGGCTAGGCTTCGGATAGAAGGTGACTACCTAGGCTTGAGGGTAGGGTTTAAAGAGAAGGCGATTACCTAGGTTTGGGACTAGGGCTTAGAGGGAATGCGATTACCTAGGTTTAAGGCTAGGCTTTGAATAGAAGGTGACTACCTAGTCTTGAGGCTAGGGTTTGGAGACCGAAAGCATTTGAAGGTTTGTCTTGGTTTAGACCGAGCAAGTTTGAGGTCTAAGAGTGTCGCGGTTTGGGGCAGGTGAGCTTGATACCTCATGGCTGGATAGGCTCGATAGGTTAGACCTAGGCTAGAGTGCTAGGGTTTAGCTAGGGTAAGACTCAGACATGTGTTAAGGAGACCGGGTCCTAATGGAATGGTAGGCGTGAGATCTAGGAGATCGAAGGCTAGGCAGGGTAGAGTTGGGACATAAGGCTTCCAAGCGGGTAAGTCTTTTGTCCTAGAGAAACCGCGTTATGGGTTAGGACCAAGCAGGCTTGAGGTCAGCCAAGGAGAAACGGATTGGGATTGGATGATCCTAGTACCTAATACGCATGTCGGGCTTGGATCCTAGAGTGTTTGAAAGTTTAGGCTAGGTGCGAACCATAGGTGCGGGAAATGGGTTTGTATATGTGACCATGTTGGCGCATAGGTATGGACTTGAGTCTCAAAGACTTTGCTCAAGTGCAATAGGTACCTAACAGGATTGGGTATGCTTAGGACTTAATTTTATCTTAGAGGTCATGCGTGTGACTAAGCTCGTTTGGCAATTGCGAAGGTAGGTTAGGGATGGGACCAAAGGTGTTTAAGGACACGGGTTTTAACCTGATGGGTATTGAGATCCCTATGGCATGGCGTGGTGCGCAGGAGATCCAATGTACTTGAGCAAGGTTTGAGATTTGGACTCGTTGGGGGAGCGATGTTTGAGATCCATGGAGTTCAAGGGTGGACCTTGTAGGTGGCGAGGTTTGGACTCGGCTTGGATTAAGTAGGTTAGAGTCCTTAAGGGGTTGAAGGTCAGACTAGGAAGTCTTTTGAGGCTAATGTGTGACACTAGGTTGGTACTTGGTAGGTTTAAGAGTGGTAGGGTCATGGCTTGGACATGACGGGAGTCGGGAGACGTAGATGTGTCGCTTTTAGTTGGACCAAGTAGGCTTGGGAATTAATGAGTCCAAAGGGTGGAGATGTAAGGTGAGAGACCTAAAGGGTAGAAAGTCTTGTGACCTAAAGGTTTAGGGGTTGAGGCCTAAGGTATGGATCAGATATTCTAGAGACCTAAAAGGTAGGTGTTTGGTAGACTCGAATGGTTTTGGGTTCTCAGGGATTGCTCCACAGGTTAGACTATGTAGACCTAAGAGGTTGGACCTAAGAGGATAAGAGAGCCATGGTTTAAGACATGGTATGGATTAATATATATTGGTAGGTTTGGGATCTAAGAGATCAGGTAGACTCGAGACCGGTAGGTTCGGGACCTAATGGGTCATTCTAAGGATTTGGATTTCGGTAGGCTGGTTTAAGGCTTTAGGAGTCACGCTACTAACTTGTGGAGGGTCGAGCTAAGGGGTTATGGTGTAACCTATGTAAGACTGACCGGGTAGGTGCGGGACCTAAGGTTTTGAATCAAGTCAGATTGGGACGTAGAGAGTTGAGGGTTTAGGCCTAGGGGTTCCCTAAAGTGTAGGAGATAGGGTAAAGGACCGAGTCAACTCAAGAATCACGGAGATGGGTCTCAGATGGATCGAGGATGTTTTTACAATTTTGTGGAGACCGAGAGTGCGGGTTTATAAACAAAGTGTCAGGGAAGAGAATACTTTTGAAAGTGTTATGATTTTATAAAGATGTCTTATAATTAGTTATGATTCTAACAAATTCAAAGTGTTCGTCATGTGCAGAGTTTGACGATGAGGGGTACATCCTTGTTGAAGCCTCGGTATTCTTTGGGAAACCACATAGTCGACCCATTCCGTTGGGGATTATCTAATTTGGTAAGCGGGCACCCTTGCCTCCTTTGAGAAATTCTACGTCGAGCTTGATGATGAGGGATGCCCTTCTTCTAAGTATGTGCTTGTCGAAGCCTCGATATTCTCCGAGAAACCACATAGTCGACCCATTCTGTTGGGGAAGCCCTAGTTCGATAAGGGTGTAGAGCGGGGTATCCTACCTCCTTTAAGACGCACCCTTTTTTCTGCCTAGACCGCCCTTGCGGGTTTTCAATCTAGCGGGCATCTCTTTTGCGTCATCATTTTTTTTTTTAAATCATTCAGTCGACTCAAAAAAAAGGAAAAAAGAATTGTTTGAAAACATGCGGGGGCCTTTTGGGGAGAGTAAGAGAGAGAGAGAGATAGTACTCACATTTTGACTCTTTGGGCAACTGAGTGTATATATGTACAAAAGGGAGGAAGCCCCTGCTTGACAGAAAGTAAGTGTTTAGCTCTTTCCTAGATTGTAGAACGGAAGACTTGTCGAGACATTTGAAAATTGTTTTATTCAAGATTCTCATTTGATTGCTCGAGAATGGACCTCGTTGATTAGTTATGCATCTTATGATTATGTTTTAGACAAGTAGTCTCGAAATAATAAATGTTTTGATCAATTGTGAGTGAAGAAGTCAGGAGTAGAAATATGGGGCAAGAGAGAAGAGAAGGAAAATTGGCTACGAGGTGGGTTGTGTATATTTTGGACCGGACCCTAAGGTTGCCTACGTTTTCCTCAAGGTGAGAAGCTCAGGTCCGCGTAGTTCGGGGGAGGCCCGGATGATGATAAAGTTGGGGTTGAGTTTAGAGGTGTGAGGTTCGTTTAACTGAGGTGAGTTATTCCTTGTCGAGGCAGGCTGCATCATTGTATCTCATTGCCGTGGCTTGCTCCATTCTAGATGTCATGGGCTGCTGCTGCCGTGTTAATCTTCTTTGTGGGGAAAGAAAGAAAAATAGAACATTTGAAGTGAAAAGAAAATGGGACTTTTATTTTTCTATGGTGATAGCCCCTTCTATTTTTCTTTTATTTCTTTGTGCACACCCTTTTTTTGCCTAGGCCGCCCTTTCTGGTTTTCAACCTAGCGGGCTTCTTTTTTGTGCAATGCTCTAACTTTTGCCTAGGTCGCCCTTTTTGGTTTCAACCTAGCGAGCCCCTTTTATATATATATATATATATACATTTGTACATGAAACATTGGGCAAGACGAGCCCCTAGTTTTCTTTCGCCTCTCTCGATTGCGGGGTAGCCTCCTTATAGTTCAAGCGGCCTTTTGCTGGCGGCGGGCATCTTAGCCCCTTCATCTTCACCGGTAGAGCTCCATCGGATTATCACGTGAACCTATTAATGGCATGAATGACCTCGTACATTCCTTTTATATTTGCGATGGGATACAGACAGCCCCGGTGTATCGGCATGTAGTACTTATGAAGGGAACAAACAACCCCTTAAATTGTGGCAGCATGGATGTCTATTTGATGATAAGCAACCGCAGTCCATTTCTTTGTCATGACCGTATGGAAAAGGGGTCTAATGGTGGGATGAGAGGCATATGAGGATAGTGTATGGGAGAAGGTGTATATAGAGAGTGTACATGAAGGGTGTACAAGGGGTGAGTGTGTAGAGAGAGTGTATGGGGGTAGTGTAACAACCGGCCCTTTTAGTTTTTTTTTTTTTTTATTTTGTTGGGCTATTATAAATTAAGTTATGGTATGGGTTTAATGTTGGCCCAAATAAATTAAAACCCAATAAGGTTAGTTAACCTTTTTATAATAGGAATGGGAAAACCCTACACTATATATTAATTAAACCCTTCCCTCATTATTTATCACAAAAGAAAAGAAAAAGAGAGAGGTCGGGAAAGAGTGAGAGAGCGGCGTCAGAGAGGAGGCCGAGAGGGAGAAGGATCGGAGAAGAAGAAGAAGAGAGGAAGAAAAGGGGATCGAACCAAGGTAAACCTAATTCCCTAAATCTAATTCCTCCGTCTAGTCTTGTCTAGTATTGATTTCAAAGTTGGAACCCTAACTCTAAGAAGATAAATTAGGGTTTGGGAATTTAAAAGGATGATTATGAGGATTATGGTTATGTTAATGGTGTGGAAACATATAGGTGTGTGTGTGAATGTGTACGTGTGTGCATGTGTGTGTGTAGTGTGTGCTGAATGTGTGCAGTGAGTGTGTGCAGCGTGTGTATGTGTTCTGTGTGTGTCGAGTGTGTGTGTTTGTGTATTAGGGTTTTGTATGTGTTTTTCCAAGGTGAAATTAGTGCGTGAACAGTAACGTGAATAGTGATTTTACGTGCTGTGAATAGTGATTTTACGTGCTGTGAACAGTGATTTTACGCGCTGTGAATAGTGTATGTGAATAGTAATTTCATAAGCTGGGAATAGTGTTTTAATTAGGATTAATGCAACCCTAAAACTTATTATTGGGAATTGAATTAATATAACCCTAAGGATATTTTAGTAATCCGAAAGGGGTATTTTGGGAATACCAATAATGGGTAGAACGAACCCTAACAAAGAGTTTAAGAAGATGAACTCGTGAAGTTAAGAAAGTAAAATAAAGTATAATGGGGACGGGGAATTAAAGTGATTCATATTCCTAAGAAATCCTCATTTGCATGTTTGTAGATTGTGCACGTGATTTTGCTAAGTGAAGAACGCAAAGTCAAGGTAAGGGATTACGATCCTTAGTTCTTGATGTCTCTATCCTTTAATGTAGGATTCCTATATATTCTTTCATGAGTAGTTATCTAGTGGCGGTAACATTTGAATTCTTAAAAGTTGTGAACGCCTTTTGAATGTTCCTACCCCTTGACATGTTTTAAATCAATGGGTACCAAAACATATCTTTGAAATTGTATGGTGTTCTCGTACCTTGAACACTAAGTTGAAACCTTGCTATATCTTAATGTGGTATAGACATTCGCTTACTTTGCTATATCTTAATGTGGTATAGACATTCGCTTACTTTGCTATATCTTAATGTGGTATAGACATTCGCTTACTTCGCTATATCTCAATGTGGTATAGACGGACTAAGTAGGTTAATCTAGTTTGAAATGAAAAAGAACTAGACTTTGGTACTGCTTAAATGAAGTAGTTGATTATCATGATAAATCTTACTTAAATGCCCTGATCAGGCATTGCACCTGAAATGGTGACGTTATCTTGGAATTGACGGACTTGAAAGTAAATGCCACATTCATTTTTGAAAAGTTTATTAGTTAACTGCTTTTGAATCTTAACGGTTAACTTATTATTTTATAAAAACCTATCTTTGAAAATATTATTATTGGTTCGTTCTTCCGGTCATCTCTCCTTAGTACCCGGAGAGATCCCGTATGAACTTACTGAGCATTGTTCGCTCACCCCTTCCATAATATTTGTCCTCCAGGATATAAATAGGAGGAGGTCTCGAGGGACAAAAGAGGAGTTGTTAAGGTGATAATGAAGACCCTTGACGATGGAGATTTGAAGGAAGTCTTTTAGTAGTAGTTAGAAAGAACTATTTATGAATGTTTATTTAAATGATGGTTATAATTAGCCGTTGGAGTTTTGAAAGACAATTAATTCGCTTCCGTTATTTATTTCGAATAGTGGTTAGAGATACTAGCCGTTTGATGTTGAATTATGGTTTAAGACCGTTGTTTTCCCGCGTTTGGGGATGGATTTTATTAAAGGATATTATATTATATTACTCCGAAATTCGGGGTGTTACAGGTAGAATGTAGAGAGAAGAGAAAGTGATTCGTTCATCCCAATTGGTCAAAGCATTTGTTATCTTGAGACTAATTGTGTACTTAGTTATGTGAATGGTTTGTGGGTCCATTTACCTTTTAATGAGTCGTCATTAATGAGTAAGATTAAGATTAATTCATCATATAAAGATATAGCAATCAAGTGAAGATGGTGAATAAGACAATTTTCATGGAATTGATTTATGCAAGATTATGTCTCAAGTCTAGAGAGAAAAGAAATAAAGACTCTTTTATTATTTGAAAGAAAAACGACTAATCCGGGGTGGACTTTTACTAAAGAAACAAAGATAGTCCAAGGTGGACTTTTGACTAAAGACACTCTAGAACCTACGAAGACTGAATGACCCTTTTTATTTATTATTTAAAGGGGGTAGCCCCAGTTTGCTCTTTCTTGTTTGGACTTTGCTCACGCCCATGCATTCCTATCGCGGGTGATGGCTCCGCTATCAATGAGGCTTTGGATCTTCCTTTTCAATTGGAGGCAACCTTCAGTGTCATGCCCAATGTACTGGTGGTATTTGAAGTATTTGGAGGGATCCAAGTCTGGTCTTACCTTGTTTGGTTCATAGTTGAGTAGAGGAGCCAACTTGCCGGCTCGAACCAAACCTTTGAAGAATTTGGCTAATGGCATACCTAAGTCGTCGAATTCGCGCTCGTCCTTCCTTTCACGAACTGTCTTTGAGGGTGATTTAGGTACCGGTACCCCTTGTTGATGAGTAGTCATAGGAGGCATCCCGACGGGGAAAGTCTGTGGCGGCCCGTACATTTGAGGAGCGTACGGGTGTTGAAATTGAGCAAGAGGGAGAACTCGACTGAGGTAATCATAAACGCCACGAATGTCAGACAAATGGCGCCTCTCGATATTTCTTAGGGTCTTATGCATCTCCTTCTGAAAGTGTGTTGCTTGCTCGTTGAGAATGGCTTTAAAGTGGATTGCTTATTCATCGAGGATGGCTTCGAAATGGGATGCTTGCTTACTGAGAGCAGTACCGGTGTAGAGGATTGTCTCGGGATCTTGGGTAGCAGCTTCAGTTGCAACTTCGATGTTCCTTGCAGCCGACATGATGCAGGATTCTTTAATGGTTGTAGATGAATTAGGTCATTGAATTTAAATTAGATTCATATTTAATGATAAGGCATCGTTATACAATGGCTTTTGGAAAAGAGTCGGTCTCCACGTTTTGAAATGCATTTTTGACAAAAATTTGAAAGTTTGACCGGGCCGAAGTTGCCTACGTTCTCCTTACCATGAGGGAGAGGTCCCACACAATAGGAGGCTCAGGTCGCCGTAGTTCGAGTCAAGTTAGACTTTTAAAAAGAGGTGAGAGATGACCATAGGGGTCAAAAAGAGGGAGATGACTCGGTCCTTGGTTAAGCATGGGTGAGGAAGACCTATTGGAGTTGGTTTTGATTGAGTCGGGTATGGTTTGACCTAAGGTTTGACCTAAATTTGACCTAAGGTTTGACCTAAGGTTTGAGACAAGAAGTGGTTCAAGCTAGAATGCGACAATAATGGTGGGTTGACCTAGATGGGTGTAGGATAGGTCGACCTAATTGAGAAAAGGTTAGATTGACCTATATGGTGAATGGATCAAGATAGCGGGTTGTAACGAGTTGCCTATGGGATGATCTAAACGGGATAGGCATGGTTTGACCTAAGCGGGTCAAAGGTTGACCTATTCGGGTTGGTGGACTAAGGAAGGTTGGAGATTGACCTAGATGGATCCAAGATAGGTAAGTCGACCTAAGCGGGTCACGGGTTGACCTTGACGGGTCAAAGGTGAAGGGGTAGTTTTAACCTAAGACGGACAAGTTGGACCTAAACGGGTTGACCTAGGTTGGTCCGGACGAAGGTGGGTCAAATAATGACCTAGGTGGGTCAAGATGACGGTTCGACCTAAGCGGGTTAAGACCAAAGGTAATTGGGTTCACCTATGGAATCAAAGATTGACCTAAGAGGTCAAAAACGGATAAGGTTGACCTAGGAGTCCAAGTTAGACCTAAGAGGTCAAAGGTGATTGGGTTGACCTAGGAGGTCAAAGGTTGACCTAAGAGGTCAACGGGTGATAATGTTGACCGAGGGGGTCAAAGGTTGACCTAAGAGGTCAAGGGTTGACTTAAGAGATCGGAGGTGATAAGGTTGACCTAGGAGGTCAAGGGTTGACCTAAGGGGTCGGAGGTGATAAGGTTGACCTAGGAGGTCAAGGGTTGACCTAAGAGATCGGAGGTGATAAGGTTGACCTAGGAGGTCAAGGGTTGACCTAAGGGGTCGGAGGTGATAAGGTTGACCTAGGAGGTCAAGGGTTGACCTAAGGGGTCTGAGGTGATAAGGTTGACCTAGGTGGTCAAGGGTTGACCTAAGAGGTCAGAGGTTGATAAAGTTGACCTAGGGGGTCAAAGGTGATAAGGTTGACCTAGGAGGTCAAGGGTGGACCTAAGAGGTCGGAGGCGGATAAAGTTGACCTAGGCGGTCAAGGGTAGACCTAAGAGGTGAAAGGCGGATAAGGTTGACCTAAGGGGTCAAAGGTTGACCTAGGAGGTCAAAGGTAGATAAGGTTGACCTAGGAGGTCAAGGGTTGACCTAAGAGGTCGGAGGCGGATAAAGTTGACCTAGGCGGTCAAGGGTAGACCTAAGAGGTGAAAGGCGGATAAGGTTGACCTAAGAGGTCAAAGGTTGACCTAGGAGGTCAAATGTAGATAAGGTTGACCTAGGAGGTCAAAGGATGGTGGGATTTTGACCAAAGCGGGTCGAGATGAAGGGTAGACCCAAATGGATCGCAATGATGGGTAGGTAACCTAGATAGGCCAAGATGAGGAATTTTGATAGATGGCCCAAGGGGTGAGCGATGGACCTTAGAGGTCGCCTAGATGCAATGCACATTTTATTTAACGAAAAGTTTTGCATTTATTTACATCCTAAATGGTTGGTCCAAGGAGTGTCCTAATCTCTATGTGTGGGTTGACACGGGTAGGATAAAGGCTCCCACCGCTCGTGGAACGTACACGGTGAGTGGAGTAGACGAGTGACTCGAAAAGAGTGCGACAGTAGCGCACAAATTCCTGCACATCGAATACTCCGGGTAATGGGGACCTGTGCAGTGCTGACACGGACTAGTGGTAGTGTGTGGCAAGAAACTAATTCTTTTTAGGGAGAAAAGAGAGAAGTTTTTGAATGCTTGAAATATGCAATGCAATGCAAGAGAGAGAGAAGATGGAGAGGATAAGAATGTACAAGGGAGCATAGCAAAGTCTCGTTTGACCTTAGTACTATAGGGAAAGTACAAAAAATACATGTATTGAAAAAATACAAGGTACACATATTAACATGGCAAAAATACAAGGTGCATGTACAAACATGGCAAAGTGTGAGGTGCATGTGTAAACATGGCAAAGTGTGAGGTGCACGTGCAAACATGGCAAAGTGTGAGGTGCATGTGCAAACATGGCAAAGTGTGAGGTGCTTGTGTAAACATGGCAAAGTATGAGGTGTATGTGTAAACATGGCAAAGTGTGAGGTGCATGTGCAAACATGGCAAACATCATGATGTAAACGAAAGTTAGACCCACTAAGTTTGAAAAAGTTTCAAAGCAGTCCCCAGCAGAGTCGCCACTGTGAATAAGTGTGTTTGAATTTGGGATATTCATAGCAACATTAAAATTATGAGAGTCGCCACGCCGTTTTAATTAGAGCCAAAACTTTGAGAAAAAGCATGTTTAATGGGTTCGGGGGTCAAATTACAACAAGAGAAGAATATTCACGTTATCACTCCTATTGCCCGAATTGATCGGTCTTTCTATCATGATGCGGTGTATGTGGTGTGTTATTGATTGAGACCGGATCCGAAGATTGCCTACGTTCCTCTCAATGTGAGAAGCTCAGGTCAGCGTTGTTCGAGAAGAATTTAGAATAGGCAGAAGAATCGGGATCATGCATAATGAGGGGGGAGTTACCTAAAGATTAGGGTTTAGAAGTAGTTCCTAGATCATCCTTGGGTTGATTAACCCTAGATCATCATTGGCTATGAAATAACATGTTAACATGAAGATCGTAACCCTAAATATAGCATAAATAAGGTTTTAACCTAAGAATATGATGAACATGCGAAGAACATATTATGAACATATGAATGTCATGAAGAAAATATGAATAAAGATGTTAGGAACATGAATATTATGAAGAACACATGAAAATAAACATATTAAGAATATGAATATTATGGATCTAAATTAATAATATGGCAAGAACATGAAGAAAAAGTTAGAAAATTTACCTTTGTTGGCAAGAAATAACCTTGGATCTTCTTGGGATTCTTGAGAGTGTTTTTGGAGGCTTGAATGACTTGATTTGGGAGCAAAATCATCCCTTAAGATCTCTCAAATTCGGATCCCCCAATTATGAGGCAAGGGAGGTCTTTAAATAGGAAACTGATGGAGAGATCTGACGGTCCAGATCATCCGGGGCGGATGTGGCCGCGTGGCCAAGATGGAGGGCGACGGCGATGTTGGCCGCGTGGCCAAGGTTGGAGCTTGGGCTAATGTGGCCGCGTGGCCATCATTCCTGGCTGACTTAATTATTAAGCTAGGGTTTTGCATGTTTTATGGAAACCCTATTTTGGCCATATTTAAGATGTTCTAGAACAATGAGGTATATTTTGGGAATCCGGGATAAGTCTTTGCAAGGTTTGTAATTCCTATAAAGTCCTTGTGTATTTGGGAAATCCCTAATAAACTCATTTTCAGATCGGGTACTAACAGTAGGTTTGGCGGAACTTGCTTTCTGTTATGTCCTTAGATCTCATGGTCCTCACAGATATGGATTTAGGGCAAAAAATAGGGCATATAGTTTGGTGACTGAGTCTACTGATCAGGATAGAGACTGAAAAAGGAAATTTTTCTATGTAAGGAGGGATAGCTTGGAGGGAGTGGAGAATTTTTTCTCAACCTGGAAACAGGATGGTAGGGATTTTAACTCTTGATCTTTAGCATTGTCGACTAATCATGTTGATTCATTCTTTTTGTGCTTTTGGTTTGTAGTTGACAAACTTGATGACTCGTTTCCTAAATTAAATGACACTTTGGTGATTGTTGAAGCTGTTTGCTCGCAACCATCTAACAAGAGGAAGTTCGTCCGCCTTAGTGCTTTTGCTGGTGCAGACAGTGATAAAGAAAGGACTGGTCAAAATATGTCTTTTGGTAAGCCATTTACCTGCAATTTGTTATTATGAAAAAATAGTTTATTGTTTAAAGATTTTGATTTTCAAAAAAAAAACCTTTGTACCAGCTACTCAGTCTGACAACCCCTATGGCGTGAGCAACTTGCTGGCTAGGTTCAAAAAGCCTAAGGTGGAGGATCCCATGCAATATGTCCCTAAAGTTGAAGGTTCGGCTAAACCTAAGTTAGTGATTGGAGATGCTGTGCTGTTCAAGAGGAATAAGAGAGAGATTGTGGATGTTGAGGATTCTGAGCCTGTGGTGGAAAAACTACTTAAGAAGGTAATATATTTGTTTATAAGGTTTTAAGATTTCTTCAAAATGGTGCAGAATACTAATCCTACTTCTTGCTATTCTTCAGATTCAGGATGCTTCGAGCATGCTAGCCAAGGAGGTTGAACTGTGGAAAACGAAGGCTGGAGAGGCAAAGATGAAGACCAAAGAAGCCAAGTTAGAGAAGGAAAAATCTATGGTTACTTTGAAGGAGAAGGATGCAGAGATCAAGAGGAAGGATGTAGAAATCAAAGGGTAGTCGGTAAGGCTGGCGGGATCCAACAAGAGGCTGAGGGATGAGTTGCAGAAGCAAGAGGATCGCTTTGTGAAGGAGACTGGGCGTTCGGTTTTTGAGGCAAGGATTTAAATGGTTGAGGAATATCTAGCAGGGAAGGCAGGTGAGTAGAACCTGGAGGATGAAAAAGCTTCTCTAAGGGGAATTACTGGTGCTCTTGCAGAAGTTAGCGAAGTAAGCTCCAAGCCTCAGGATGTGGAACCAATGGAGCAAGTTGATGATAATCAAGGTACCAAGGCTGACGAAGGATTGGAAGGTTGAGGTAAGTTCCTCCTGTTTCTGCAAGATGTTGGTTAACAAAAATAATTTATTTTTATGTTTTTAGTATTTTCAACGAGGGGGATGTCCTCGGAAACAATTAGATAACCTTAGGATGTAATGGTTTTTGGACGTGTTCCATGTTTTTGGTACACTCATGTCTTGCGATAGCATGGGTTTGACCTTTTGGATGTTTTTGTTAAAATAGTTCAGTATGTTCGAACTTTCACACGGTAAGTTCTAAAAACTATGGATTTTTCCAATGTAACCTGGTGATGATACATCTTGAAAAAGATATGTACATAAAGTAGGAATAGATTTAGAAAAGACAACTAGTAAAAGTTGTTTCATAAGTACGTTTTTGAAAGGTAGTAGTTAGAAAAAAGTAGCAAGGTTATGCTACCAGTATGAATGGAAAGATGTTTAGATCTTTAAACCTTTGTTTTTGGTAACATGTTAATGCTATAACCAGTTGTAAATAGCTTGAGTTCATAAATTGAATAAGTGCAAGATGGTAATCAATATGTATTAAATACACTGGCCAACTTATAACTTGAAAAAATGTGAAATACGTGCGCACGGGCGAAGGTGTATGAACCTTAAACTTAAGAAATATGATCTTTAAACCTTTGACAGGTGAAAACTATAGATACCCCGGGAAACCACAACTTGGCTAGAGCGGTGAATTATCCTAGGATGTCTAACTTGTTTTAGATTGTTTAGAGTCGCCACCAATGTTTTGAGGAACATAAGAAAAACCTATTGATAATAGCCTAAGTTTGATTACGAAAACAGAGATTCCTTGTTTTGAGGTTCGGGGGTTAGATTACGAGATGGGAAGTACCGAAACACCCATCTTGCCCAACTAAAGTTGGTCTTGCTTGATCAAAATCTACATGAATAATAAACGTTCTTCTTCTTCTTCTTTAAATCATAAAAAGGGGTTTTAAAATAGAGTTTGGAATGTAGGAGATAACTCCTTAACCAACCTCAACGAGATGAGGTGATCATTAGAGTCATGTCCCAAAATGATTTGGGTGATTGCACCTTGATAATACAAAAATAAAGAGAAAAGAGATGAAGTTGAGAAGGGGAAATAAATAGCTTTACCTAGACTTCAAGAGACTTCAAACAGTTCTTGTTGAATTACTTGGAGAAATCCTTTGGAAAATGCTTTGAAAGTAGGAAATTTGGTTTATTGCAATATGAGATTGAGAGCCAAAAGTCCAAGGTCAAGGTCAAGGTTTTTCGGTCCTTGAAAATGGAGGTAAAATGGGGTTTTTATAGGTGAAAGAGAGATATTTTTGGTGCCAAAACTCAGTCACCAAGAAATCTTTCCCGGGCAAAATCCTGTAAATTAAGCAAGGGAGAGAATCCTGGCCAGAAATCTTTAACTGACGCCCAGAGGCGCGCGCTTCCTGTTTTGGGGGCGGGAGGCGCGTGCGTCTGGATCCTCCTGTAGGAGGCGCGCGACTCAGAGAAGGAAATTTTGACAGAATGGACTAGAAAGTCAGCCCTGTTATTCAGTTTAGTCCCTGGACTTAACGAAGTCAGTCAGGAACTTAACGGAAGTGACAAAACTAACGAGAAACACTTAAAATGGGGAGAAACACAAGATCAAATGTGCAATCGGGGTGAGCGGTCCAAGGCAGGGTGTCTACAGAGCCCCTCGGCGACGTGGATTGCAAAGCAAAACGCGTCGACGAAAGTTAAAAACACCCGCCGAGGACATCACCAAGAAAAAGCAAAGACTTGATGAAAGTAGGAATTTGAAATTGCGAGAGATACTGGTGCGCTCCCTGTGTGAGCGGCTTTTGTTGATAGAGGGGGCGGCATGATCCGTTAGGCAAACCTGCCGGCTGAATATGTTGAATGAGGCCGTTAGTGAACCTTTGAACGAGGCCATTAGTGAACCTTTGAGGAGGCCGTTGGTGAACCTTTGGGGAGGCCGTTAGTGAACCTTTGAGGACGAATCCGTTAGTGAACCCTTGAAGAGGCCGTTGGTGAACCTTTGGAGAGGCCGTTGGTGAACCTTTGGAGACGAATCCATTAGTGAAATCCGTTTATGAGGCCGTTAGTGAACCCTTGAATGAGGCCGTTGGTGAACCTTTGGAGACGAATCTGTTAGTGAAATCCGTTGATGAGGCCGTTAGTGAACCCTTGAAGAGGCCGTTGGTGAACCTTTGGAGATGAATCCGTTAGTGAAATCCGTTGATGAGGCCGTTAGTGAACCCTTGAATGAGGCCGTTAGTGAACCTTTGGAGAGGCCGTTAGTGAACCTTTGAGGACGAATCCGTTAGTGAAATCCGTTGATGAAATCTTGCTTTGAAGTCTCGTGCCACTTGGAGTCACACTTGACTTTTTGAATTGTGGGGTGCGGGCACAGTTGACTGTGACCAGAAAAATGTTCCTGCTGGGGATGAAATGTCGAGATTGACTCTTGAGGGGGGTATGGCACTTGTGACAGAACTTAGGGAGTTCGGAATCTAGAGAAGGACAACCTACTTTTGAGTGGGAGTTTCTATCCTACTTTCAATCTTTGACATGCCTTAAGGGCGGACCAGAAGAAGGTGTGCCCAACTGGGTGTCCGGGGACCGGGGCTGTGTCTTGATTTAGGCAGGAGATCTCTGACAAGGCCTTTTCTGAAGTGATCTAGACTTGGGAGGCGCGCGCTTTCCTCTGTAGGCTTGGGACACGCGCGCATTTCCGACCGCTGGAGGGTGGCGCGCACGTCTGGGAGGCGAAATTCCTAGCTTGACATTTGCTGGCTAAAAAACCCCCAACAGCTATAATATCATCTTCTGTTCAACCACTTGATTCTCACAGCTCCTTTCTGCCATTTTTGAACATCATAATATTGCTCAACTTTGCTTGTGATCAACATTTTCCATGGCTTCCAATTCTTTTGTTCTTGATGCCAAGGTTGTTAGTGGGTATGAAAAGGACTTGGACACTTTTGTGTATTCTTTCAAGACCCATCCCAAGAAGGTCTTCATTAAAGACTTTGGGTTCCGAATTCTTTTCACTTTGCGGACGTTGAAGCCGGATTGGGATTTGTTGAGAGCTGCCGCGGCTTTCTGGGATTGCGATAGCCATACCTTCAACTTTTCAGCTAATGAAATGGTGCCGACTGTTGATGATTTCGGGGCCATCCTTGGCATTCCTTTGGCCGGTCGGATTGCCGTCCCTAAATATCACCGTGGTGCCATTGACTCTTGGGTTGAGTTACTGAATCTCCCTGTTGAGGACGTGAGGAAGATGTTGCACGGTACTGTGACTGACATAACTGAGTTGCCGATGTTCTTCAGTTTACACTCGGAGGATCCGGTGGTTCAATCTTTCAAGAGGAATACTATGGCCGTTTGTCTCTTTAGTGAGGTACTGTTTGTCACACCCTTCGGGACGGCGGATGCGCAGTTGGCTGAGATCATTTTGCAAGCCAAGGAGCAACAATTTAGTATAATCCCTCTTATTGTAGGGGAGACGTTGCACGGCCTTGATGAGTTACATAAGACGGACAAGATGTGTCGGGGAAGCCCTTTTGTGGAATGGACTCTTGGTTTTCAGCACGTGGTTGTACCTGGCTTGAGAGATTCATCATTTTACCAGCCAGAGCGGGTTCTGCGGCAGTTTGGTCGCCAACAGATAATTCCTTTTCCGAGGGACAGAATGCTTCGTCCAGTTGCTTACATGGGTCCGGACTTCTCGAGTGAGCTTCAGTCGGCTTGGGGAGATGATCGCAACCATTGGGCTTTTGCTCCTCTGCATCGGGGGAGTGTCTTCCTTCCCTAGAGCTACTTGGATTATTTGTTTGTTACCCTTTACCGTGGCATCACTTGGGTCGATGTGCTTCGTGCCGAGTTGTTGGGAAAGGGTTTTGAGCCTAGCAGCGTTTTGAGATATAGGGAGGCTGCTGCTGATTCGAGTAACATTCTTGCTGACCCTTTCGATACTCCTTTGGATGACTTTTATGCCAAGAGACGTGCCTCAACACAGAAGGTTTCGGTGCGTATTAGTGCTCCTCCGTTATCCAAGAAGAAAAGGATTGAGAGACGGTCGGGTGGTCCTTTGAAGGCTAAGAGAAAATTGGATTTTTCTTAGTACCCTAAGAGATTGCAATTAAATTAGACCACCTTGTTTTTAGGATTTAATGTTTTGATGTCTTTTGTTGCTCAATAAATCCGTTGTAATGGCTTGAATAATTCACTGAATGAATAAAAATTGCATCTTGTTATTTGAAGTGAATTGGGTATTTTTGATATGTTTTAGACCGCACCCGAAGGTTGCCTATGTTCCTCCAGTTGGGAGGCTCAGGTCTCCGTAGTTCAAACAAACAAAGACCATTTTTTTTTGTGTGTGCACCCTGTTTTTTGCCTAGACCGCCCTTTCGGGTTTTCAATCTAGCGGGCTTCTTTTTTGCACGTGCTCTAATTTTTGCCTAGGCTGCCCTTGCGGGTTTTCAACCTAGCGAGCGATTTTTTTTTTTTTTTTATGGTCTTTGTTTATTAAGCATAGAACCTCTTGAGCTTGTCGAGGTTGACCTCCTTTGGCAGCTGGTCACCATCTAAATCCACGAGTCAGACTGCACCGCCGCTTAGTATCTTTTTGACCACGTACGGACCGATCCATCGGGGTCCCCATTTCCCCAGGGGATTCATGGCATTAGGAGGATGTTGTCTTAAGACCAAATCTCCCACATTGATGTTTCGAGGCTTCACCTTTTTGTTGAAAGCTCTTGCCATCCTTTGCTGATACGCCCTTGTGCGTTCGAGTGCTCTTAGCCTTTTCTCGTCGAGTAAGGCTAGCTGTTCATATCGGCTTTGCATCCAGCCGACCTCGTTGACTTGATTCTCGAGGAGGACCCGTAGAGATGGGACTTCAAGTTCGATTGGGAGTACGGCTTCAGAACCATAGACTAATGCATACGGAGTTTCTCCTGTTGCTGAACGTTTCGATGTGCGGTAGCCCCACAATGCTAATGGTAGCTTCTCGGGCCAATCCCTTCCTGTTGAGGCCATTTTCTTGACGATGGTCTCGATGGTCTCATTTGCTGCTTCAACCGCACCATTTGCTTGGGGACGGTAAGGAGATGACTTGTGTTTGGTGATCTTGTATTCTACCAAAAGTGCATCCATTTCCTTCTCAAAGTGAGAGCCGTTGTTGGAAATGATTTCATGAGGCACGCCGTATCGGCACATGATATTAATCTTTACAAATTCGGCCACTTTCTTGGCGTTGAGGGTCCGATAGGCTTGTGCTTCGACCCACTTTGTGAAGTAGTCGACGGCCACTAGGACGAATGACTGCCCATTGCTTCCGGCAGGATGGACTTTACCGATGATGTCTATCCCCCAACAAGAGAAAGGCCAAGGTGTGACCATGTTGTAAAGTTGTGAGGGTGGAGCATGTTGCAGATTAGCATGGAATTGGCACTTGGCACACCTTTTGACTTTCTCGATACATTCTCGTTCCATAGTGCTCCAATAGTAACCAATGCGGAGTATCTTCTTGACCAGCATAAACCCATTCATGTGGGGTCCACACTCTCCTTCGTGCACTTCACACATTATCTCTTGAGCTTCGGCCTCATTGGCGCATAAGAGATTGATCCCGTCGTGGTACCTCTTGTAGACTCGGTCTCCAATCAGTACGTACAGAGAGGCTAGCCTTTGCAGAGCCGCTTGAGACTTCCTATTGCTATTTTCGGGCTAAGTGCCATCTTTGAGGAAATTCATGATATCCGAATACCACGGAGAGTTTGTTTGAACCTCATTGATCTCGATACTCATGCAGTACGCCGGACTGTTCCTTCGGGCAATTTTGAAAGGCTTCACCATTTTTCCCTTTGGGCATTTCGACTAATGAAGCTATGGTGGCCAGTGCATCGGCGAAGCGATTTTTATCCCTTGGCAGGTAGTTGAAAGTGATCTCTTGGAATTGTTCAACCAATTCATCAAGGTGCTGACCATACTGTTGGAGGGTCGGGTCGTGGATTTACCATTTACCCGATTGCTGATTGATGAGCAAAGAGTCGCCGAATACTTCTAGTTCCGTGACGTTTCTTTCGAGAGTTGCTTCGAGCCCTGCTATGCATGCTTCGTACTCGGTAATGTTGTTGGTAGCATCGAATTCCAGACGGATGGCAATGGGAGTGTAGATGTCTTTTGGATCGACAACCAATAGTCCTATACCAAAACCGTGTTTATTGGCGGCGCCATCGAAAAAAAGTTTCCACTTATTTTCCTCGGTTGCAGTACAAATTAAATGCTCGTCGGGGAACTGTACGTCTTCCCCCTTCACTTCGTCACACGGGAATTCGGCAAGCTGGTCACTGAACACTTTCCCCCTGACGGATTTTAGTGTGACGTAAGTGATATCATAGCCGGCGAGCATGAAGTACCATTTGGCTATTCTTGTTGACATGAAAGGCTTCTCGAAGATGTAGCAGAACGGGTCCACCTTTGCTACTAGCTTGATCGGAAAAGCTTCCATATAGTGTTTGAGCTTTTGAGTAACCCAAACCAATGCTGCACATGACTTCTCTAAGACAGAGTAGTTCTTTTCGCCTCCTTGGAATCGGCGACTGACAAAATAAATGGCATTCTCCTTTGTGGACTCTCGTTGCTCTTGTGCTAACATAGCCCCTAGGGCTTCATCATTGACAGTGAGATAGAGCAAAAAAGGCTTCTCCTTGTGCGGCGGAACTAGAACAGGAGGGCACGTCAAGTAATGCTTCACTTGGTCGAAGGCTTCTTGGCATGCGTCGGTCCATTCTAGAGCCACATTCTTCTTGAGTAGCTTGAAGATTGGCTCGCACATGGAAGTGAGTTGGTGCATAAACCGACTGATGTATTGCAGTCTGCCCATGAAACCTTTGATCTCTTTCTGCGTCTTTGGAGGAGGCATGTCAATGATTGCTTTGATTTTGGAAGGATCTACTTCAATTCCCCTTTCAGTGACCATATAACCAAGGACTTTGCCTCGGATAACCCCAAAAGTGCACTTTGCAGGGTTGAGCCTCATCTTGTGTTGACGAAGCCTTTCGAAGAGCTTGCGGAGATCGATCAAATGTTGACCATCGGTCCCTTTGGAGTGAATGATGATGTCGTCCACATAGACCTCGATTTCTCTGTGAATCATATCGTGGAACAAGTCTGTCACGGCTCTTTGGTAGGAAGCCCCGGCGTTTCTTAACCCAAATGGCATGACTGTGTAGCAAAAGGTACCCCACGGTGTTGTGAAGGCTGTCTTATGTTAATCTTCCTCGGCCATGAGAATCTGATTGTACCCAGCGAACCCATCCACGAATGAGCGAAATTCGTAGGCAGCAGTGGAGTCGACCAGCATGTCGATATTAGGGAGTGGAAAGTCGTCTTTCGGGGAAGCTTTGTTCAAATCCCGGAAGTCCACACAAACTCGAACCTTGCCATTTGCCTTTCTGACTGTCACGATGTTGGCTAACAATGTCGGATACTCGATAACCTTGATGAAACCCACACTGAGGAGCTTCTCGATCTCTTCTTTGACTTGCAGAGACCATTCTGGCTTGATCTTTCTGAGCTTCTGTTTTACCAGCTTGGCATCTTCTCTGATCGGAATTCTGTGCTCTGCTACCTTTCTGTCCAAACCCGGCATGTCTTTGTATGACCATGCGAACACATCCACAAATTCTCTGAGCAGTGCAGTCAATCTGTCTCTGTCGTCCCCCCTGAAGAAGCTTCCGATCTTAGTTTCCCTTGGCTCTTTGTCGGTACCCAGATTAACAACATGCAATTCTTCGTCAGCCCCTGGACCATTTTCACCACGACTACGGACCTGTTGAGCAAGTTCATTTAAGTATGTTGTGTTTTCGTGGTCTATTTCATCATAATTTGAATCGTTATTAACTTGTTCATTAAGTTCATTATTAGTTAATTCATCATTTATGATATTTGCAATCTCAGGGTACTCAGAAATATCAAATTTTTCATTAGCAAAGAAAGGAAACACACGCTCGGCTATGGCCTCCATATCCTCTTGGGTGAGGGTATTAGAGACACTCTCGGACTTGAAAGTAAGTGTGAGCCGCTCTTCCTTTGTTGCTGTGCGGGGTATGCAACCCATTTCTTGGACTAAGAATTCCTCGGATACCACGGGCCCTTTCGTAGAATACCAATTGTTGATCGGCTCGGAGCTTGGCGGGATCTCACTGATAGTCTCATTCATGATGACGGTGTCATGGATGGCGTTGACTTGGCATTCATTCATTATGGCAAGCTCTTCGAACATGGAGGCTAAATCTGTCGGTTCTTCCCCCACGATGATTTCTGTCTCGGACTCTATAGTTACCTTCCTTCCCCACCATTCATGGGGTGACATGGGAGTTGGTTCCCTTTCAGATTTCTGGATCTCACAATCGGAGAAGATTTCGAGACCGGGCTTTTTTGACACCCTTATTGTTAACCCATGGCTCGGGAAAGATCATGTATGGAACGTCTTCCCCTTGGCGGACAAAATAGCCATTCAACGTCTTGCGGTAAGGCCTTAGATTAGGGACCTCATAACGATGGCCTTCTTTACGAGCTCGGGCCTTTTCATTCTTGACTGCTTGCTCTTGTTTCAAGTCCTCTCTAGAAGGCTCGTACCCCAAATCGAATGTGTTCTTGACAAATGGGACTTGCACAGGATGTAGGATTCCTTGTTGATATTTCCCTAAGCCTAAACCAGGGAAGTAGTCCATATTCCTCATCATGCAGAGGACTTTGTGATTGCTGGGGGTCCATGATCCGTTTCCCTCTTCTTTGTCAATGGCATTGATTGAGACGCCGGAGAGAGTGGAGTCTGGTAAACCATGCTGAACTTGGTGAACGGGCTCACCTTTTCTGTGGATAGTGACGTTTTCGGCCATGACGGTCACTATTTCATCACCATTTCAGATCTTGACACATTGATGGAGAGTTGACGGGATGGCATTAGAATTGTGAATCCATGGTCGACCCAAAAGCAAGTTGAACGAGGCCGGGATGTCAAGCACTTGGAATAGAACGGACATGACCATGCTCCCAAACTCAATGTCTATTTCAATCATGCCCATGAATGTACGGGCGGTGCTGTCATAACCTCAGATTACTTGAGTAGAAGGCTTCAAATAGGAATCCTTAAGCTCCAGTATGCCCATGATTCTGCTAGGCATGAGGTTGAGTGCGGAACCACCGTCCACTAAGACTCTTGAGATGGGCCTCCCCCTTGCTCGTACCTTGAGGTAAATAGCCTCGTTGTGGTCGGAACCAAATGGTGGAAGGTCCATATCGGCAAAGGTGATGACGTTGCCAAAATGAATGTGACCGATCATTGCCGTGAGGTCCTCGGGAGTAGTATCGGGAGAAATTGATGTATCATCGAGATTGCGGATGACAAGATCTCGGTGTTTCTTTGAGGATGCAATGAGGTCCCAAATAGAGATGTTGGCTTGAGTTTTCTTGAGTTGAACAAGTAGAGGATCTTCAGGAGTGTCGCGAGCTTGCGGCCTTTGAGAAGAGGAGCTTGGTGCGGAAGTGGAAGGTTTGCTTGCTATGACTCGACCGGATCGAGTTAGCATGTTGACGTTCCCATCTTGCTTCTTTTTCCTATTCTCTAGTACTTCCCTCATTACCTCATCGTAAGTAACAACATAACAAGAATTGTCAAGTTTATTCATAACATTGGGGCCCCCATTCACAATTGGGATTGAATGGGTGGTCCCCTCGAGTTCTCCTATCTCTATTACATTGACATGTTCGCCATTAGTCACTACAAATTCTTTCTTGTCTATGAGATCTTGAATGACATTGCGGAGAACGAAGCATTCCTCGGTGGTGTGGCCACTATATTGGTGGTAGCCACAATATTTGTGGTGAGCATGATTGGGGTTGAATGTCTTGGGTTGGTACCCTTGTACGGGTGTGACTTGACCCTTTGCTTTGAGGACTTCGAAAACTTCGGTTTGAGTCATGCCTTGGAGAGGCGTGTAGACACGGTCATTTCAAGACTTCTTCCCTTGGGGTGGAGGAACCTTTTTGTAATTCCCCTTGTCGATAGTGACGGCGTTGACCGAGGCCTCTTTTGTGGAGTTGGAAGCGGCCTTGTAGCGGTAGCTAGGAGCACTTTTCTTGACTTCTTTGAGCAACTCGTCCATTCGGACCCCCGCCTCATACATTTGGGAGAAATCTGCATAGCAAGCCCCACTTAGGTGGGTGCGGAGATCAATTTTGAGACATTTGAGAAAGATGTCCATTGGCTCCTTGGTATTTGGCCTTTCCACAATCTCGGAGAGTTTATCATTCCATCTCCTTGTGAAGTCGATGAAGGACTCGTGGTCTCGTTGAGTAGTGTTCTCTAACTCTTTCCTTGTGGGCCGGTGAGTAGTGTTGCCTTGGTATTGGTTCTTGAAGGCAAGCATGGCGGAGTCCCAATCAAGACGGACAGTGAGCGGGAGAGTAGCATACCAATCTTTTGCCGCCCCCTCGAGAGTGACAGGAAAGCATTGAGCCATCACCTTGGGGAGACCTTCTTCGGAACCATTGCCCAAATATAAGTCTCAATGTGAGCCATAGGACAAGAGTTGCCCTTGAATTTGCTTATGTCGGGCATCTTGAACTTATCAGGAAGAGCGGCCATAGTACTCATGAGGATGGATGATTGATAAAGGCTTGTGTCGGAGCCTTTCCCCATGTTGAGCTTATTGAATTTTGGTCGATGTAGGCCATGATAGAATCCACCATTTTGGGCTCATTGTTCTCGGAACTTGGCTCTCCCACTTTCTTGGTGCGGGGGTTGACATAAGGACTTTTGAACAAACCTTCGGTCCATTCGGATTCGTCATCGTCATTTTTGCTCTTCCCCTTGGCAAGATTAGTGAGCTTTTCTTTCATTAGCTCCATCTCGGCCTCGTGGGCCTCCCTTTGGCTGTCAAGGTGGGATTGCCAAATGTCGTCTTTGCTTTGCGCCTCCTTATTAAGGGTGGAGACTTGCTCTTAGAGGAGTTGGACCATGGTTGCGAGTTGCTCGAGAGTCATGGTATTGTTGGTGTTGGAGCCGCCGGCCATTATTGACGTAGGAGCTGTTGGAGTGATCTCTTCACGGACTAACCGATTTGCCGAATCCCGGTAGACTCTGTAAGTACCAATTGAACCTATATTGCAGAAGAGGCCCTTGTCAGTCTTGAGTAACACTTGCGGTCCACGAAGAGGCTTAGAACACACAGTTGGGCACACGACTCGAACCACATAAGAAAAGACTCTTTTTTTTTATAAGTCGGAGGGAATGGATCCCTTTTGGGGTTTCTAAGAAAATAATGGAATCGTCACACTAGTATATAGACCATCTCGCGGTCCCATATACTCATCGGATTCCATCGCGTTTGTGAATCCTACATGTATCGGGATTAAACTAAATTAATGTAGTAAAGCATACATGCGGGGACAGATTTTTATTTTCGTCCAAAATAACCACTTTTGGGGACAGATTTTTATTGCGTCCGTTGGCATGTATGATTTTAAGACATTAGTTTAGGGGAATCTCGGTACATGGAAACCGACTTGAGTCACGGAGTGTTAGACCCTAACTAGAATTATGTGGCTTGTGCTCGGCTTGAATATGAGGCTTAAAGGTCACCCCCGGCATGTAGTCTTGAACTACGCCACGGGCTGAGGTTGACCGCTTCGAAAGAGTCAAGGTCGGGTGGAGCTTGAAACTTTCTAGGACGGGCCTCGACGGGTTTGGGGTTAAACTTGTGCGACTCGATAGTGAGCAATTCATAGGAATATGTGCATGTAGTGTGAGGTCTAACAAGTGACAAAATATTTTTTTATATTTTTTTTTTTAAAGAAATAAAAAAAAAACAAATAAGCACATAATTACAACTTTCGAATCACCCATGGGACCGATAAAATAAAACGCAAAATTAAAACAGTCCGAAGTTCAGAATAACCACTGATGCAGGAAACTGTGCCCACACCCCCATCACACTGCTCTGTTCTGAGACCTGTTTCTATTCTGGGAACCAACCCAGAAGCGTGCGCCTCTGAGTGTTGATACGAGACGCGCGCCCATGGCGCGATGCTATTGGGAGGCGCGCGCTTCTGGGCACACCTGTCAGATTGTCAGATTTTGGACTCAGGGGATTGCCCTGGTCCTATGTGCATATTCTAACCCCTGCAGAAATGATTAGTAGAGAATAGCAGAAGAAGAAGATGAAGAACATGAAGAAGCGGGCGATTCTGGTCCTTGATGCGGGATGAGCGCGCCTTAGGCTGAAGAGGACAGAAGCGCGCGCCCCCCCCCATCAGGAATCAGAATGCCCAGAAAAGATGTAGATTTTGATCAGAATGCAAGTTTAACCCTCAAAAGTCCCCAGCAGAGTCGCCACTGTAGATACCCCGGGAAACCACAACTTGGCTAGAGCGGTGAATTATCCTAGGATGTCTAACTTGTTTTAGATTGTTTAGAGTCGCCACCTATGTTTTGAGGAACATAAGAAAAACCTATTGATAATAGCCTAAGTTTGATTACGAAAACAGAGATTCCTTGTTTTGAGGTTCGGGGGTTAGATTACGAGATGGGAAGTACCGAAACACCCATCTTGCCCAACTAAAGTTGGTCTTGCTTGATCAAAATCTACATGAATAATAAACGTTCTTCTTCTTCTTTCTTCTTCTTCTTTAAATCATAAAAAGGGGTTTTAAAATAGAGTTTGGAATGTAGGAGATAACTCCTTAACCAACCTCAACGAGATGAGGTGATCATTAGAGTCATGTCCCAAAATGATTTGGGTGATTGCACTTTGATAATACAAAAAGAAAGAGAAAAGAGATGAAGTTGAAAAGGGGAAAGAAATAGCTTTACCTAGACTTCAAGAGACTTCAAACACTTATTGTTGAATTACTTGGAGAAATCCTTTGGAAAATGCTTTGAAAGTAGGAAATTTGGTTTATTGCAATATGAGATTGAGAGCCAAAAGTCCCAAGGTCAAGGTCAAGGTTTTTCGGTCCTTGAAAATAGAGGTAAAGGGGGGTTTTTATAGGTGAAAGAGAGATGTTTTTGGTGGCAAAACTCAGTCACCAAGAAATCTTTCCCGGGCAAAATCCTGTAAATTGAGCAAGGGAGAGAATCCTGGCCAAAAATCTGTAATTGACGCCCAGAGGTGCGCCCGCTTCCTGTTTTAGGGGCGGGAGGCGCGCGCGTCTGGATCCTCCTGTCGGAGGCGCGCGACTCAGAGAAGGCGATTTTGACAGAATGGACTAGAAAGTCAGCCCTGTTATTCAGTTTAGTCCCTGGACTTAACGAAGTCAGTCAGGAACTTAACGGAAGTGACAGAAACTAATGAGAAACACTTAAAATGGGGAGAAACACAAGATCAAATGTGCAATCGGGGTGAGTGGTCCAAGGCGGGGTGTCTACAAAAACCTTTAAAACCTGCGTACAAATTTTGAGGAAAGATGCGTAAGTTTTAACATCAAAAGTGCTTACTTGTGCATTGAACTTTGATCTTGTAATTTGTCAGCAAGTTGACTCCTATCCTCTTGAGCAGCTAGATTGGTAACTCAGCAAATCATTTGAACATGTTGATCATGTTGACCTAAGTTGGAACTTTGAATTGCCTTACAAAACAAACACATGTTAGGGGTGGGTGTTAGCTTGGCTAACACCCCTCTAATGCTTAAGTAAGTAATTGTTTCAACAAAGATAACTAAATTGAAATAACAAAAATTGAAATAAAGCTAGTTAAATCATACCTGGTTTTCGGAATTGAATAGACAAGCTACAACTTACATATAGTATGCTTTAAGATGTATTACGTTCCAACTTCTTGGTATCCTAGTGCCATCCAAGGTGGGGAGCCAAAATGCACCCTTACTAGCTTCTGCGTCAACTAGGTAGGGACCCTCCCACTTGGCTGCAAGTTTGCCTGAATTCAGTTCCCTTGTGTTTTGAAATACTTTTCTGAGGACCATGTCTCCAACTTGAAAGCTTCTGATCCGAACGTTCTTGTTGTAAGACTTAGCAATCCTCTGCTGGTAAGCAGCCATCCTGATTTTAGCCAAATCTCTTAGTTCATCAATAGTGTCAAGATCTTCTGCAAGTACTATCTTGTTGTCCTCTGGAGTTATTAGGCCATATCTTGCTGTTGGGATGGAGAATTCTACTGGTATCACAGCTTTAGTTCCAAATACCAAGGAGAAAGGGGTTTGCCCAGTTGCAGTCTTAGGGGTAGTCCTATCTGCCCAAAATACTAAAGGCAATTCTTCAGCCCATCTTCCTTTTTTCTGATCAAGACGCTTCTTTAAGTTGTTCACGATCAACTTGTTGCTTGATTTTGCTTGACCATTAGCTTGAGGATGTACTGGTGTAGACATGATCAACTTGATTCCCCATCTTGTACAGAAATCTTGCGTCTTCTTGCTGATGAATTGGGAACCATTATCACAAATAATTTCTGAAGGGACTCCAAACCTTCTGATGATGTTTCCTTTTAAGAATGAAATCACTTCTTTATCTCAAACTTGAACAAATGCCTCAGCCTCAATCCATTTTGAGAAGTAATCAGTCATAGCTAGCATGAACACTTTGTCCCCAGGTGCCTTAGGAAACTTTCCAACGATGTCCATTCCCCATTGCATGAAAGGCCAAGGTGAAAGGATAGGATGAAGAGGCTCAGCAGGTTGGTGTAAGATGATGTTGTGTCTCTGACAAGCATCACATTTCTGAACATATTTGATTACATCCTATCGCATATTCGGCCAATAGTACCCCGTTCTCAATGCCTTGGAGGATAGTGACTTGCCCCCCAGAATGATTGCCACATTCACCATCATGTAACTCTCTTAAGACCTGTTCAGCTTGTTGGGGCTCCAGGCATCTCATGTACAAACCTGTAAATGACTTTCGGAACAGTATATTATCAATTAATATAAATCTTTATACCTTTATCCTAAAAGCTTTTGCATTCTTGAGACCTTGTGGCACTGTCCCATCCTGCAGAAATTTTACTGTGGGCAGTGTCCAGGATGCCTCTTCATTCAAGGAGCTAGCTGATGTATCAGGTTGGTCATCTACTTGGTTCGTTTCAGGTTGATCTATTACAGGATGTAGGATGTGGATTATAGGTATGGCATTGTTCAGCATGCTCCTGCAACTTGATCCTAAGTTGGCCGATGCGTCAGCTTCAGCATTTTCTTCCCTTGGGATTTGTTGGAAGGTAAATTCTTCAAATCGTCCAGCCAACGCCTTAACATGCTGCAAATAACTTGACATCCTGGTATGCTTGGCTGTATAAGATCCATTGAAGTGGTTAACCAGCAACAAGGAATCACTATAAACATTGAGGAATTTAACTTTTAAATTTAAAGCAGTAACCAATCCATAATGAGGGCTTCATATTCAGCTTCATTATTTGTCGCATTGAACTCGCAAGCCACAGCTTGAGGAATTAGTTCTCCTTGAGGTGATCTCAAGACTATGCCCAAACCTGTACCCCTTGCATTTGATGCTCCATCTGTATAAAGTGTCCAGAATCTAGGAGAGTTTGAGCCTTTAAGTTGTTGGACTTCGAGTTCAACTTCAGGTTGGAGGTTGGGACTGAAATCTGCCACAAAGTTAGCCAAGGCTTGTGACTTGATTGCAGTCCTTGCCTCATACTGGATGTCATATGTACTAAGTTGCACAGACCATTTAGCCATACTGCCAGACATCTCAGGTTTTCTCATCAAGTTCCTAATAGGATAGTTAGTTCTCATAATAATAGGATGTACTTCAAAATAATGGCGCAACTTAATAGAAGCAGTTATCAAAGCAATAATGAGTTTCTCAAGATGGGAGTACCTAGTTTCCGCATCTAGAAGAGACTTACTTACATAATAAACAGGGAGTTGTGTACCATCTTGTTCTCTTGCTAGAACTGCGCTGACTGCATTTTCTGAAACTGAGAGATACAGGTACAAAGCTTCGCCTGCTTCTGGTTTGGACAGTAATGGGGGAGTATCCAAATAATCTTTAATCTGGTTGAAGGCTACTTCATGTTCTTCCGTCCACTGGAACAACTTTTTTTTTCTGAGCACGTCATAGAAAAACTTGCACCTGTCTGACGACTTGGAGATAAACCTGGTTAGAGCAGCAACCTTGCCAGTTAGCCTTTGAACGTCCTTGATGGTTCTTGGGGACTCCAAGTTGATGATGGCTTTGATCTATTCTGGACTTGCTTCAATGCCCCTCTTGGTCACCATGTAGCAGAGAAACTTCCCAGCCTTAACACCAAATTTGCATTTTAAAGGGTTCAGTTTCATGTTGAACGCCTCCAAGATATCAAAAGCTTTCTTAAGATCTTGGGCATGATCTCCAATGCATTTGGATTTTACCACCATGTCATCAATATACACCTCCATTGTCTTTCCAATCTGATTCTTGAAAATCATGTTTACCAGCCTCTGATAAGTTGCAGATGCGTTCCTCAATCCGAAGGGCATCACAATAAAATAGTAAATACCATCTGGAGTAATAAATGCTGTATCTTCCTGATCTGAAGGTTCCATCTGAATTTGTTGGAATCCTGAAGAGGCATCCATAAACGCCAAGACTTCATGGCCAGCTGTGGCATCTACTAGGGAGTCAATGTGAGGCAAATGAAATGGATCCTTGGGACATACCTTTTTCAAGTTAGTAAAGTCCACACAGACTCGCCATTTGCCATTCTTATTCTCAACAACTACCACATTGGCCAACCATCTTGGATAGTCAACCTCCCTGATCATTTTGAACTTCAAGAACCTTTCCACCTCTTCTCTAATAATCTGGTTGCGGCCGTGAGCAAATTTCTTTCTTTTCTGGTTGATAGGCTTGGCATTTGGGTCAATGTTCAACTTCTGAGTAATAACATCTTTACTGATTCCAGTCATATCCTCATGCTTCCAAGCAAAGCACTGCAATCTGCTCTTTAGGAATTCAATGATTTCCTCTTCTGTGTCAGGAGGTAAGTCTGCACCTATAAGAACTTTGACATCGAGATTAGAAGGATCAAGCTGCACCTCCTTATCAAACTCTGCAGCTTCAAGAACATCCCGTGCCTTTCGCTGTAATTGCTATGCCTGCCTAGGACTGCTTGCTGCCTTCATGGACACCTTATAACACTCCTTAGCTGTCTGCTGATCTCTTGACACCTTGACCACTCCCCAAGGTGTTGGCAACTTGAGGTACTGATGGTAAGTTGAAGGTACAGCTTTCACATTGTGGATCCAAGGCCTACCCAGGATGATGTTGTAAGATGACTGGCATTCTATAACACAAAACTTCTCCATGGAATTAATCCCTTCAACATATACTGGAAAGGTAATCTCCCCAAAGGTATGCTTCGTCTCACCACTAAATCCAACCAAGAGGGATGAACTCTTAGTCACATTTTCAAGAGGGATCCCAATTCCTTTCAAACCATCAGTTGTCACGATGTTGACTGAACTTCCATTATCAATCAAGATTCGCCTCACCAAACAGTTGGCAACCTGAAGGCTCACAACCAAAACATCATGATGTGGATCCTGGATGCTGACACTATCATCCTCATCAAAAGAGATCTCCTGCCCCTTAACCTTGTTGATAGACCTTGAAGGCAAATAAGACCTTCCTCCTTTGCATCTGCAGCACGGCACTTTGCAGCTGAGTAAGTTGTTCCACAGGTGTCCGAGCCGCCGCTGATCATGTTGACCACTCTGGTTGGAGGTGGATGAGGCGGTGGATTCTTAACTTGCTTCTCCTAGTTGTCTGCACGATCTTCATTTCATCCACGCCTTCTACCAAGAAATTCTTTGAGGAGACTTTTGGACAACCAGTGGCTAATCTCCTTCCTGAGTGCAATACAGTTCTCCATAATGTGCCCAAAGTCTTTATGATAGGCGCACCACTTGGACTTGTCTTTCCAGATTGATGGTTTATCTGCCTTCTTGGACCATCTTGCTTTTTCACCCAGGTTGTCCATAGTATTGATTAGACCTACAATATCAACGGAGAAACAGTAGTCATAAATTCTAGGATATAAAGAATCATCATCCTCATCATTATCATCTACAACATGAATTCTAGAAGAGTCGGGTTTAGAGTAGGGTTTGCCCCTATTAGATCTGGCATGAGATGTTTCCATCTTGCCACTAGAATAGGAGGAGTCTGTTCTGCCACTAGAATGTTCTGAAGTTGTATTCTTCTTGACTGCTTTATCTTGGAGCAACTTGTCTTCTTCCAGCCTGATGAATTTGGATGCTCTGGTTCTGATTTCATCCAGTCTTTTGCATGGCGTCATAACCAAGTCATCATAGTACGGAGAGTCTTTCTTGAGTCCCATCCTGAAGGCTTCAATTACAGTTGCAGTATCCAGGTTGGAGATGTTCACTGCCTTCCTGTTGAACCTACTCAGGTAGTCCTTAAGTAGTTCATCAGGTTGCTGGACCACCCTGTAAAGATAACTTGTCAGCTTCTCAAACACCTTGTTGCATGAAAACTGATTAGTGAACATGTTGATAAGTTGAGCATATGATCCAATAGAACCCAAAGGCTGGTTGATGAGCCATCTCAAAGCTGCCCCTGTAAGAGTTGAACCAAAAACCCTGCAAAATAAAACTTCCTTGTATTGAGGTGGAATCTTCTCCTGGTATAATGTAACATGCTCCGCTGGATCAGTTGTCCCATTATATTTCTTCATGTGGGGTGGACTGAACTTCTTTGGTATGACCATATTGGCTATGGTTGGAGTGAAGCGGGACTCGTTGTAACATGTTGGACAAGCCTGGTTGTGCGGCATAGTCATCCCTGGCACACTCATAACGAGTTCTTTCAACTCCTGCATTTGTCTGCTAAGTGGACTACCTGCATCATTGTTAGTAGCAGCAAATTGATAATTATTATAATAATTGAAATCAAATTGGGGGTTAAGACTCCCTGCCGTCACTAGGTAGGCGTCACAAATGTTGCTGAGGTTGGAGTAACAGTTTCAGGATTGACAATCGTGATGTTGGTAGTCAGGCTGGTAGCTGGCGTAAACCTACCATATCCAGAACATCCTGCAGCATCGCTTCCAAAAGTAAGCCTTCTAGGTTGGTATGGAGAGAACGGGTCATATGGTAAAATTTGGAGCAACAGACTGGAAGATGCTAGGGAAGCTGGTCTGCTGTGTTGTCGACGTTCCACCTTGCAAATTAGTCACCTCACGCTGCAACCTGGAGACTTGATTCATCAGCATGGTGGCGGTATCGTTTTGCACTTGGATCTGAGTCCTCACGTCACGTAGCATAGCAGTCAAGTTGGAAGCGATGTCAATAGGGATCTCTTGGTTTGTGGCAGCAGATGATCCATCTTGAATCTGGATTGGTCGTGAGATACCACCAACACTCTGTGCAGAGGACACCACGCCTGATGTGATTGGGATTGCCTCTAAAGTTGATCTCAATCCCACTGAAGTCATGGCTGAAGACATTACGGAAGACATCTCGAATTCATTTAACAATTATAAGACAAAAGTTCCCACAGACGGCGCCAAATTGTTTTGGTCATATTTTGTAATTCAACTTCAAGGAATGGAAATTGGGTACAATGGAATAGAATTGCTAAGTAATTCAAGATGAAACGAACACGGTATTTTTAACGAGGTAAGCCCTTGAAGAACGTGTTCGCCGGCATAAAACCTCAAAGATGGAATTTTATTAGTATAGATGATGAACAATGAGAAAAACAAGAATAATCACTGAGAATGATAGTGTATGTGCGCGTGTGTGTATTAAAAATAGTGTGTTATCTACTTATAAATAGAGATTGATCACAAACTAGCTAGAAATGCCTATGATTTCGGATAGCTTGTTAGGTCTCATCCCGTTGATAAGAGTCTTTGCTTGACTTGGTCTTTGAGTCCAAATTGGCCACGTGTAACTGAAACTATGTCCCACTTCTCTTATCGTGTCCATGTAAAATAGGATAAGATTATTCAAATAAAACGTGTTAGTTTATACCTGTAAGTCGTATGGTGATAACTTGAAGGTTCAGGATGCTGTGCCAAGCTGTGACTTTCAATATAGAAAAACAGTTAAAATTTCACCCCACACAGACTTGACATTGCTAAGCCTCCCTGCTCAAGTGCTAAGGCGAGTTGAAACCAAGCGACGCTTCAACCTCCGTTGTAGATTCTTATTTCTTCCCCAAATCAGCTTCTACCTTAATTTCTCTCCGCAAGTCTAACTTCGCCTTCTCCCTCTAGACCCGCCTTTCTCGCAATGCTTCCCCATGAAACTCGGATAAACCTTGTTTCTTGCACTGTCTTTTCTTGGTCAGTTCTCACTTTCTATTAGGGCCACTTGACCTCCGCACCACGTTGATCAACTTTGCGTCACTCTCTCCCGTAACACACCTTTCAGTGATGTCTATCCTTTCTACACCAGCAGGTGGATCCTCTGGCCTCTTGCTCCCACCCGAGTGAACATCAATATTTTAGGTAGAGTACAACATTTTATCCTTAACCCCATGAGCTATCACCTCTGATTCTTTTGTGATTTTCCAAGACCCACCTATGAAGGTCACACTATACTCTTCATTATCTAATTGTCCAACAGAAATCATCCTCCTCCTTAATTTCGGAACATGCATCATTTCATGTAACTGTAAAACAGCCCCATTAGTTATCTTCATCATCACATCTCCCTTACCTTCGATCCTCAATGGTTGATCATCACCAAGATAAACAACCTCAAAATCACCTGGTACATATTGCTCAATTGCCTCTTTATCGCCACTAGCCTGACATAAAGCTTTCAAATCTATCACCCAATCTCACCCTAACAGTTCCTCTCCTAGGATTAATACATCCCCATCATCCACCACGTTTGTATGACCATCATATTCCTTCTACGGGAAATCGTAACTAATATGACCAATCGTGCCACAATTGATTTATCTTTCCCCTTCCCCTACCTTTCTCCACCTTAAGTACAGCTCCATCCCCGGAAGTTTCTCCCCCTATCTCTTTCCTTCGCAACTACTCTGAAAGGATGAGATCTCGAACAATTACCTCCCAACTGCTAGACAACGAATTTAGTAGAAAACATGCTTGCACTTCATCTAACAAAGTAATATCAACACTTTTCAATTGGTTCATCATACCTTTAAAATTGCCGATATAACTTGCTGGTGTCTGCCCCTATGACATCTTTGTATTCGCGAACCTCTTTATCAAGTGCACGTTATTGATATCCGAGGGCTTCTCATACATGTCTGAAAACATATGTATCATCGCCACCATTGTATTGGCCTTCATCACGTTCCATGCAACATCGTCGGTTAAGGCAGTTCTTACCGCTCCTAATTCCTTACGATCTCATGTCTCCCAATCCCCTTCGTCATGTCTGTAGGTTTATCGCCTAAGGGTTTATGAAGATCCTTAAATAAATGTAATCTTCAATCCTTATCCTCCAAAATGTGAAAATCACACCCCTGAATTTCTCTATAGAGTTCTCTCCGATCTTGATTACTTTACAAAGTCCCCAAGAACGTGATTCAAATATCAACGAATGAAACATTGAATCCTCTCCAAACCAAAGCTCTTGATACTAGTTGTTGGGAACTTAGTGGTACCCCCTATAGCAATCAAGATCAAGCACACAATACCAACAAATAGGATATATGAGAGAATCACACACAAGAACACAAGAATTGTTTACCTAGTTCGTTCAACACATGAACTACGTACGGGGGCAATTGCCAAGACAATAATATATTAAAAATTCTTTAATTTGATGCTACAATGTGTTCTAGGTCGAAATATGCTTATATAGGTGTACAAGGAAACCCTAGGTCTATATGGAATAGATTCAATAAAAATAATAAACAAATCAGAAATCAGCTTTGTACCCCGGCGGAAGTGTACGGTTGCCTATACTTATGCGTACGGCCGCCCACTATAGCCGTTTTGGCCCATGTAATCTCTGATCATTCGGGCGACCTCACAGCTCGCCATGTGCACCACCTGCCCTCCGTTGCAGGTTGTTTTCTCGATTTTGAACTCTCTTTCATCTCTACCAACTCCCCACGACTTGAACTCCTTTCCTCCTTTGCTTCCTTGTAGTTTTAGAAGTCCAATCCTAACAATAAAAAGGCAACAAGTGCCTCCAAAAACCCTAGACCAATGTATTTATATGTTCAGCAACCCTAAAACAAAAATAACCCTAATTTAGCAAAAAATACGAAAAGTCCAAAAACTAATAGAAACTCCAAAAGCCCTTTTCAGGGCCTAAATGAGGGTTTTTTTTTCCTTTTAATCCCTGAAACAAGGGGTGAAGCCAAAGAATTTTCCCAGTTCGTTCTCGCGTTCGATTTGATATGCGGTTCGTTCCGTGGTTCGTCCGGAGTCAAAAGTTACACCTGTTTCTGCGCCGGCGCGCAAACGTCTCCAAAAACTCCAATGGTTTACTCTCTGCATCATTACACTCCCCTGCAAGCTGGAGGGTGGTGGAGGGACCATCCCTATGTGTAAATCAGCAAAAGACATAATGGCCATGGACCTTAGTGAAAACAACAACAACCTGATCTTTGAATCAAACAAACTGTGCTATCAATTGTTATAACATATCATGATAGATTAGACAGAAAATAAAAAATAATGTGAATAAAGAAAACAAAGATTATGTAGTTTACTAACAATGTGTTTGCTAGCTTTACCGGTAGAAGGAGAAGATTTTTTTGTTAACGTGAGGAGAATAAATATAAAATTGCATTTTGAAATGTTCAGACTAGGGTAACTGGGGAAAGAGAGTATTTATACTCTCTAACCATGATTGTACAGGCTCCAAAACTGCAAAGGCTCTGATGACCATGCGGCCGCCTCATGCGGTCACATTGGCTCCAAATGGCATGCGACCACATGATGCAGTTACATGGATCCGAATTTTAGTTACATGGATCCGGATTTTAGTCTTCCTTGTTTTAGCTCTCAACTCAAGGCAAGTTAAAAAAACAATACATTTCAACCTGAATCCTCTCTGCCTTAAAATTTCCATGTGGGGCAATTTACAACTTGGTATGGTTTAGATTGTAGTTCAATCGTGTGACGAACTAGGTGAACATATATTGTGTGTTTTTTCTTGTTTATTGCTTTAGAATATATTTGTGTTTGCTTGTTGTTTCTTCCTATCTGCAGATGTATGACACAAAGATTGCTAAGCATATTGTTCCTTAGTTCCTAATAGATAGCCACCTTTTTAGTGATATATTTGGTTAAGTTTTAACCAATAAATTACTACTATCCTCATACTTTAGTATTTTTCATGCATGATCAGTTGTGATTTGATCATATAAAAATATATAAATTGCTTTTTGTGGATTCTTTGCTTTTTCTATAGTTTTTTTTTTTTTTTTTTTTTTTTTTTTTTTTAATAATTTTTTTCATTTGTTCCGAGCAAAGAGTCAAGCTAAAGAAATTATGTTAAGTAATTAGTTATCCTTGACAAAAAAAAATGTATTTCAGCAGCGGAAGTCGTGTAGGAGAAAAGAGAATAATCCGAACATGACTGGATAAACCCTTAATTTTTCGAAGCCGTGGAAAGTTTTGCAAGCAAACAAATGTTTGAACAACAATGCTGACAGGTGCAGGGAAGCCATCATGTACACTTCCCGTACTTGTTATTCCCATGTAACTATGGAGTACGCCTCATTGACATAAGGTAATGGTTCTGTGTTCAGGATGAAGGACTTTACGTTCTTAAACTTTAGCGTTTTCATCCCCATAATGAATTGATGCACGCGTTCATCTTCACGCTGCTTGGTCATCACGACTCTAATATTGCATTTGCAACTTGAACAAGAACACCATGGTAATGTCTCAAAGTCGTTGAGATTATCCCACAGCTTATTGATCCGACCATAGTACGCAGCTACACTTTCATCTTTTCCTTGTCTGCAATTCGCTCTATCTTCCTTGATATGTTGAGTCCGCGACCCATTCCCCACGTAGAATCTTTCCCTCAAATCATCCCCTAAAGTCTTTGCTTCCTCCGTATATGTTACGGTAGATCTCAGAGATGGTTCGATGGTATTGAAAATCCACAATACCACCATTGAATTAACAGTTATCCATTGATCGATCTCCTCCGCTTCCTCTGGCATCTTAATCAACCCATCAATAAAGCCATGATTCGTCTTCGCTCGTAAAGATCCCTTGAAAACACGAGCCCATTCTTTATAATTATCACCCTTAAGTTGAACGCGTGTGATAACTTGCCCCGGGTTGTCACTTTCGACAAGAAATAGGGAGAATGCCTTTCATAAACGGCTTTCTTCTCACCACTCTCTGTATTCATCATGATCGTTTCTTAGCTTGCTCTGGATACCAAGTTAGAACCAAAAATAAGGAGGAAAATAAAGTAATTTTTATTTCTTGATCATTCCGTCAATTACATCGTACATATATACAAGAGCAATCCTTGGTCAACAAGGAGAATCCCTTTCAATCCCTACAATCATGCTAATGATATACATCTACCTAAATTACAATACATTAAATAGGGGAAAGGATATTACAAAATAACAAAACATGGAAAGGATATTGACAAATCTCGTCAATATTTAAACAAGTTATAATCATGAAATTTTAAATATTGTTTTTATAGTAATTTAATGGTGCATCAGCTATAATTTTTAAAAGTTCACGAGGATGTTTATGTTTATCCAAAATTTAATCAAGAACTTTTAAACATTAATATGGGAGTCTCTCTCTCTCTCTCTCTGGATGGAGGGAGTACGTACTTGCTTCAACAAAACAATGTTGTTGAACATGGTTATTTGTATGAATTTACTATAATTCCACCTAGTCTCTTAATGAATGTGTTGAACAAATGGATAATAGATTCCCCGTGATTCTATATAAAAACATCCTTAAACAACAATCAATGGACAAAAATATGAAATAATGAGCATATGCTTTGAATCAATATGGCCCCATTGGTACGAACCATAGTGGCTGATTTTGGAAAGAGAGATTTATCTTGGTGAACGTTGATATAGCTTCCTTATATAGCATAATATATAGTTTGAATTCCCTTGGACAGAGATAATGGTCTTGTTTGTATCTCACCAAAAGAAGTGATAGGAGGCTAAAAAACACCTGTTAACGATTTACCATTAGGATTTCAAGAATTAGGTGTTAAAGGAGGGGAAATTAAGGTGGATTCACTAGGGTTAGTGTAATACCCGGCCTTTGGCCATTTATTTATTTAATTGTAATTGTGTAACTTTATTTTTATCTCGGGTTCATTAGTTAAGAGTAGTAATTGTGTTATTTTGGGCTGTAGTGAATAAAAGCCCAATAGTTTATTAAAACCCTTTTAATAAAGGAATTTAAATCCCTAGTATTTATATACCTACACCCTTCCTCTTACCCTAGTATTATTGTTAACAAAAAAAAAAAAGGGGGAAAAGAAAAACGAGAGAAGAGAAGGGTGGCGGCAGTGCAAGCCGCAAGTGAGAGAAGGGAGACGCGAGAGAGAAAGAGAAGGAGAGGAAGAAGAGATCACCCGAGGTAACACTTCAAACCCTTTTAGTCCTTCCCCTTCGTTTTGAATGCAATGATTTAAGAACCCTAAAAGGTTATAATGAGGAATTAGGGTTTATGATTTGGGATCTATAAGTGAAAAAAGGTATAATTTGGGGAGTATGTAATCATGTAAGCAGTATGTATGTGTTATTGATTTTGTGTATATGTGTGCATTTTACGAGTGTGTGTGTGTGTGTGACAGGGAGTATGCGTGTGTGTGTGTGCAGATTGTGAGTGTGTGTGTGTGTTGTAGTGCATTCGTGTGTGTGTGAGTAGGCTGTGGCGTGTGTGTGCGCATAACAGGGAGTGTGTGTGTGCGTGATTTATATGCTGTGTATGTGTGTGTTTTATTTGTGCTGGGAATAGTACTTTTAAAAGGATGTAAATAGTGTTTTAGTGTGACTAATGGCACACTAAAACCTGTTTATTGAGAATAAAAACTATGGAACCCTAGGGGTATTTTGGTAAACCAAAATAGGGATATTTTGAGTATAAAGTTAATGTATAGTATGACCCTAGTTTGAGTTTAATCTAAAGTAGATCAAAGAGATTAGTCACAAGGTTAACCTAGTAAAATAAAGTATTTTAGGGACGGAAAGTAAAATAGCGTTACTTGTATCTAAGACTGGGTTATTGCATATTTGTAGATTGTACAATCGGAGTAAGCGAGCAAGTAAAACGCAAGGCTAAGGTAAGGGATTACGCTCTTAGTAGTATATCTTGGTCTCAATCCTTTGTTAGGATTCCCAATCTCTGTTTTTATAAAATAAACTATCTGTGTGGCTAGATAGTCTTTTAATAACTATTCCATTCCGCGAATGTTACCGTTCTTTGTTATCCACCCTATTGATTTTATTGTTTTTCAATTGGGTTATCATGAGTATGATTTGTTTTGTGATCTTGGTGTCTAAGTGAGATGCACACCTTTTAAAAAGTGATCAAGTAAAGTTTTGTAAAGTTAAGCTTTGTTTTGTAAAGCTCTTTAAAGTGAAGCTTGTAATAAGTAAAGTGACTACAGTTATCCATAATACCGAGACGGATAAGTGGACCCCTTATAGTTATCCATAGTTCCAAGATGAACATGTGGACCCCTTTACGTTGCTTGATGAAGTAGCGCAGGTTATCATGATATACCGATTTTGGGTGCGGTCAGTAGAAACCCGAGCCCTGGGTACAGTGTGTGCTTAATCCCTAAATGAAGTAAAGTAAGGTAAAGTAAAGAAAAGTAAAGTGTGTGTAAAATGTTGTGGTTTGGAAACTGTCTCTGAAGCCACGTGTTTTCAAGTAATGGATTGTTTTTCATCAAGTTAAATGTTTTCAAACTGAGTGTTTGTTTGATCATTGAGTTATCCTTTCGTTGTTAATTATTGTTACCGTCCGTTTTGGCTATCTCCTCTTAGTACCCGAGGGGATTCCGTATAAACTTGCTGGGCATTGTTCGCTCATTCCTTTCATTCTCATTTTCTTTTTCCAGGTTATAAGTAAGAATATTAAAGATCACAAGGAACCGTCGGCGTAGAAGCTACTTTTGATTAAAGTTAGTTAGTAGTTATATGTTTCCGTTAAGTTAAGTTTGAACGTTACTTTTCCGTTGGTTACCATTCTAAGCTAGTGACTTGTACTAGCCGTTATGAGTTTGATTGTTAGTTAAAGTTTAAATTGTGGTTTGTAGCCGTTGGGACATTCTGATTTAAGGATTTATTCAAGTTAAGTATCGTTTAATAATTGTGAAAAGTTGGGGTGTTACAGTTGGTATCAGAGCCCCGGTTTAGGACTACTTGGGAGACTCAGACTTAGAAGTTAAAACTATTGGGAGAAGTAGTACTTAACGATGTTGGGCTTTAGAACTCTTATAAGAACAAAGTATTTTTGGGAAGCACTAATTGAGGAAACCTGCTTTTTAGGGAAACTTTCCATTTTGGGAAACTTTCTAAGTTCGAAATCTTTCCCTTTATAGAATCCTGCTATTTTAGGAAAGAACCTAAGATAAGATTTCCTCAAGGAATGTAGAGGAATGTAAGTGAACACTTTGGGAGTGACACTTGAAGGGTTACACTAGAACGTTATTCTTTAAGTTGCTTATGCAATTGATGATAATAGTCATATACCTTTGAGTTATATGGTATTGATAATGGTTATATCCTAATTGTAAGTTAATGACGGACTTAGAAGAAACCAGAAGATGAAATTGAGGCAAAGAACAATTAAGAAAAGAGTAATTCAGAGATATGCACTCAAGATTCAAAAGTTAACTGAAGACTTAGAAGCTAAAAAGACCAGAGTAAGCTTTACACTAGAGAAGCGGATGCAAGATAGGAAAGCATTACTAGACACTTCAAAGAACTGGAAGAAGTAAAGGAGACCATGAATCAAAGTGAGAAGTACTATCATGAAACCAGAGAAGAAGCTCACCAATGGTTTTATGAATTGAAAGATTTGAAGAAAACTAGAACTAAAGAGTTGGAACCGACAACACTCATAGGTAATGAAGCGCCAAATGAAAAAGAATTGGTAGCTAAAGAGGAAGTCGAGGATGTAGGAATTAACCTTGGGGACAAGGAAGTTACCCCAATCATTATTGATGATGATGAAGAACTGGAATAAGAGATGGTACCAGTTCGTAGGCCCAGAGGTAGGCCAAGAGGTTATAAGGGAGTTCCAAGGGTGCCAAGTGGAAGGCCTAGGGGAAAGCCTAGGAAGGTGTTCCATGATTGAAAAGTGGGACATAGAGTTTATTCTTATTTATAGTATTGATAGTTAGTTCTAGTTTAGAGGAAAATACTAGAATTTTGTTTTGTTAACTTTTATTCCAAGAAGATCCTCGTAGTAAAAGCTATGATTCATTTAAGCAAATAGCTTTGTTAATTGTCTTGTTCTTAAGTTTTATGACGGGTGAGCTATTTATAACAAAGAAGTACTGGTCAAGTGAAAAGACCATGAGTATTAATTGGCCTATTAAAACGGCCAAAGTGAAATTAGTTTTGGGTCTAGTGAAATGATCGAAACAAGAATAAAGTGACCTATTGAAACGGCCAAGTGTGAATGAAAGTAGGTCTAGTGAATCGGCCTGATAGTAAGTAAAGTCTAGTGAAATGTCTTCGCTAAGTAGAGTTGGTCTATTGAAACGACCAGAGATTTAGTAAACCGATCATTTGTAAAAGTTACGTCCTTTGGGGACAGCCTATTTATGTGAAAATATTAAGCATAGTAGCAATGCTTGTGTTGGCATGAGCAATAGTGTTAAATGTGAGAGTTAACCTAGATTAGGTAAGATTTGTCTAGTAAAGTTGACTAATGAAGATAGTGACGGTTTATTGAAGCGACCAGTGGTCTAGTGAATGACCTATAAATTGAATGTTAGTCTGTGGAGACGATCTATATTATGAGAGTGCGTGAAAACCTTTCGTATTCATGATACTAATGATAGTATCATATTATCCGGCAAGTGTTCGAAACGCCATAGTGTCTGAGTTTATGATGCTAACTCAAGGAAGTACGAAGGTGGATGACTATGGTGCTAGATTCACCGATTTGTTAGAATTTTCCCATTGATCTTCGATGATGAAGAGCAGAAAGCCCGAAAGTTTGAATATGATTTGAACGACCGAATCAGATATAGAATTACTCCGTTAATGCTATCAACCTATGATCAAGCGTTGGATAGGGAAAAGATAGTGGAGGAAGAAGCAGATAGTTATCGCATTAAGCGAGAAGATAAGAAAAAAATCAACTGAGAAGGAGTCGACTGGATCTAAGGGAAGTTAGAACCGCGATGGGAATAGCAATAAGTGGAAGGCTACTGAGGATCGTGAAAAGTACAGTACTGCTAGTAAGTACCCAAGTAAAGGCTATGGAAACCTTAAAGATGGCAAGAAGAGTGATGCTAAAGGGCAAGGTTCTGATGAGAAATGCCAAGTCTGTGAAGGAAGACACAAGACTGTTGAATGTTGCACATTCTATGATAAGTGCTTGCTTAGCTAAGTAAAGGAATTTGATTTCTAAGGTGTTAGAGAGTTATTTGGTAATAGATACCTTAGCTATAGATTTGATCCCTAATACGACGGTATATAGAAATTGTCCCTTGGTATTGGGCGGAAAAGAATCTGAGGTTGATCTCATTAGCTTCGAGATTAAAGAATTTGATGTAGTCTTAGGAATGGACTAGTTAGCAGCATACCATGCCCATGTAGATTGCTGTAAGAAGGAAGTTCATTTCAAATTGCTATCCGGAGAAGAGTGTTGTTTTTAGGGGGCACAAAACCTAGAACCCGATCGAACCTTATATCGGTGGTGAAAGCTCGTAAACTATTAAGGAAAGGGTGTGAAGGAGTTCTGGCATACGTGAGTACTACGGAACAGAAAGAAGTAACGATAGAGTCACTTCTTGTGATTAGAGATTTCAAGGATGTGTTTCCAGAGGACTGTTGGTAGTGGTGCCCTAGGCACGTTCAATAAACGTTGTAATTGTTATCATTTATTTCATATCAATAAAGAGATGTTTTGATTATTATTGTTGTTTATGTTTAATTATAATAATCTCCGTCCCTAGTACTTGGTAAGAACTAGTATAAAGGCTAAATGATCATGGGATGATCATGTTAGATTTATGGGTACTTGTTTGGAACAAGGTACTAGACATGACCCGATGTATGATATTTATGTCATGGTCTATGTCGTACATATATCTCATATTAGTTATGTCATTCGAATCCTTAGACATGAATTTATTATAGTCTTCTACTTGATGGACATTATGTTTGACATATTCAAACGCTACCTTTAACCGGGTAGTTATAAAGGGTATGATTGGCATAATCGGATTCACGTAGGGAAGAATAATAAGCTAAATGGATTTGTCCCTCTTCGGAGAGATCTCAAGCTTAGGCCTCTCGTAGGAATGATGTTGATGAAAATATTCGGCCGGACTCAAATGAATTGATTAGATTAATGTCATTTGGATTATCAACATATTCAGAATTGAGAAAGTATTGAATAAAAACAATTTGACCGTTTGACCATGACTTGTGTTCAATGAGATCGTGGACAAAGGGATTGTGACATATTCTAAAGGAATGCGAACTTGTATCTAGTTATGCTATTTGGGTAGGTATGACGGTTTGCTAGAACCTAATCATACCTTATGGATTCATGTTTGAACCCATTGCCAACTTAGTATAATCCTAGAGGGTCACACACAATAGAACGAATCCTTTAAGGACTGTTTTGGAAAATTAAGGCTCTCTGATCCTGGTGTGCGACCGCACAAACCAGGCTGGGCGGCCGCACATGTTTTGGGCGACCGCACACCTGATTTTGGGCGGCCGCACAGTGTGTCGGGACAGGTTTCCTGATTTAATTAGGAAAAGGATTTTGGACGGGTTTGACACAAGTTTCCTATTTGGAGTAGGTCTAACTTATATATAAACAGCCAAATTCGGGCCAGAACATAACCTAGATTTTGTGCAAGTCTCCAAAGAGTTTGAGAGAGTTTTATTTTTTTCTAAGACATCCTAGATTGAAGAACAAAATAATACACAAATAAAATTCCATATAGTTCATATTAATTGTGGAAACGTGTTTCACAATTTTGGTCTAGCAACCAAGATCAAGTGTTCTTGATATTCATTCAAGGTGTGGATACCGCTAGAGGGTGAAGCTCATCTTCTTCAAAGTTCGTGTTCTTACTTGTTCGTGATTAAAGCTTCAATTTCTCCACCAAGATCAAAGACCAACTTCAAAGTCATCAAGGGTTAGTTTTTCTAGTATTCATATTGCAAGTATTTGATTTAATCATATGAATGGATCTATGGGCTTTGGGTTTCATAAAATTTTAAAGGCTATTTTCCGCTGCGCATGTTACTTGGAAACCCAACAGTGGTATCAGAGCCCCGTTTATGTTGATTATTTCAATACCTAGATCATGTTGTATGTATATAAATTGTTTATGTGCCTAGCATGATATGAATATTGGATTATATGATGTTTATGTGTTATATGATTTTATGTGGTTTATTTTTTTACAACTTTAATCGCACTATTGAATCACACTAAAAATTATGTTGGATTCTGAATTGTTTGATTATTAATTTTTGATTGGATCAAAGTTTTAATAATCGGTGAAAACAATTTTGAGACAAATTTTCAAACTTTAAAAATTCATTCTGATGCTACTGTGCGACCGCACAGAAAACCTTGGGTGGCCGCACAAGTTTGGGCGACCGCACATTTTTTCCTTGGGCGGCCGCACAGTTGTTAGGATTCTGGTTTTGATTTTGGGTCAGAGTCAGAATCTGGAATTTTGATGGGGTCCGACCAGACCAGTGACAAGACCAGCCAGACCTGCTGATCTGGAGTGGGTTTTGGGCAGTTGGTTTGGGTGTGGATCCTGGGGTTTGATTTTCCTATTTGTTTTAGTCTTGTGATTCTAAGATTGGTTCAAGGTTTGGATGGCTAATCTACGTTCATCGAGATTGTGTTTCCCAAACTTGATCGCAATCAAAGTTTCAAAGATAAAACAAAGTTAGAATTATGAATAGTTCATAATTGCTAAAATTGAGAAACAAAGTTCTTGATTCAAAGATTGGAGATCCATGTGGAATTGTGGATGCAATTGGCCTACGTTCAACGAGACCATCTATTGCTTAGTTTCGGCCACATGGACTACTTTCTTGGTTTCTTGAATTAGTGCGGAATTGTGGATGCCTTATGGCTTAGTTTCGGCCGTACTTCTTATTGTCTTGATTTAGAGATAATAACCATAGTTGAAATAGTCTCATCATCATAATTATAGAGAAACTAATGACACATAAATACACAAGTAATTCGAGACCCAGAAAATAGTGGAATAAGAACAAGAACCACAAGGAGTTGTGGAACCTGTTCAAAATACATAAGTAACTCGTAGATCTAGTAGGTTACGATCTGAGCCTGAGAGATATGGATTTCTCATAACGGATAGTAATGAGGTGGAAATCATTGAGAATGATGAACCGACAACCTATCAAGAGGCGATGTCTTCTTCTGATTCGGACAAGTGGCTTGGATCTATGGAATCCGAATTGCAATCCATGCAAGACAATCAAGTTTGGATTTGATTGATGCACCCGAAGGTGTAAAAACCATAGGATGCAAATGGGTCTTCAAGAAGAAGACTGACATGGATGGGAAGGTGCATACTTACAAAGCTAGACTTGTAGTGAAAGGTTATAGGCAAGTTCATGGTATTGACTATGATGAAACCTTTTCACCCGTAGCGATGATCAAGTCTATAAGAATTTTGCTTGCCATTGCCGCATATCATGACTATGAAATATGGCAAATAGATGTCAAAACCGCTTTCCTAAATGAAAAACTGACAGAGGATGTGTATATGACACAACCAGAAGGTTTTAAACAGAATTCTAAGGTATGAAAACTGCAGAAATCCATTTATATATTGAAGCAAGCTTCTAGGAGTTAGAATCTCCGTTTTGATGAATCGGTCAAAGAGTTTGGTTTCATCAAAAACGAAGATGAGCCTTGTGTATACAAGAAGATTAGTGGGAGCATAGTGCTATTCCTTATTTTATATGTGGATGACATATTACTCATTGGAAACGACTTTCCTACACTTCAGTCTGTGAAGACTTGGTTAGGAAAGTACTTCACAATAAAAGATATGGGTGAAGCTGCATATATACTTGGCATTAAGATCTATAGAGATAGATCAAGGAAGCTACTTGGTTTAAGCCAAAGTACATACATTGACAAAGTCATTAGAAGATTCCGTATGGAAAATTCTAAAAGAGGAACCTTGCCGGTGTTACATGGAGTTTCTCTAAGCAAGACTCAATGTCCTAAGACAAAAGATGAGCGTGAGAAAATGAATGATGGTCCATATGCTTCGGCAATTGGGTCCATCATGTATGCCATGATTTGTACTAGGCCGGATGTATCTTATGCTTTGAGCATGACAAGTAGATACCAATCCGACCCCGGAGAGAATCACTGGGTGGCTGTAAAAGCGATTCTTAAGTACTTGAGAAGGACTAAAGACTCGTTTTTGGTCTATGGAGGAATGGAATATGATCTCGCTGTAAATGCTTACACGGATGTAATCTTCCAAACCGACAGAGATGACAGTCGATCGCAATCGGGTTTTGTGTTTATGTTAAATGGTGGAGCTGTAAGCTGGAAGAGTTCCAAGCAGAGTACAACCACTGATTCTACAATGGAAGCTAAGTATATTGCTGCATCGGATGCTGCAAAGGAAGCTGTTTGGATTAAGAAGTTCATCACTGAACTTGAAGTGGTTCCTAGTATTGCTAATCCAATAGACCTTTTTTGTGATAATAATGGTGCTATTGCTCAAGCAAAGGAACCAAGGGCACATCAAAAATCTAAACATATACTTAGGCGTTACCATGTTATTCGAGAAATCATTGACAGAGGTGACGTGAATATATGCAAAGTACCTACTGATAACAATGTCGCGGACCCGCTAACAAAGGGACTTCCACAAGCTAAACATGAAGGTCATGTTAGGTCCATGGGTATTAGATAAATGAGAGATTGGGCATAGGGCAAGTGGGAGATTGTTGGTAGTGGTGCCCTAGGCACGTTCAATAAATGTTATAATTGTTATCATTTATTTCATATCAATAAAGAGATGTTTTGATTATTATTGTCGTTCATGTTTACTTATAATAATCTCCGTCCCTAGTACTTGTTAAGCACTAGTATAAAGGTTAAATGATCATGGGATGATCATGTTAGATTTATGGATACTTGTTTGGAACAAGGTACTGGATATGACCCGATGTATGAGATTTATGTCATGGTCTATGTCGTACATATATCTCATATTAGTTATGTCATTCGAATCCTTAGACATGAAGTTATTATAGTCTTCCACTTGATGAACATTATGTTTGACATATTCAAACGCTACCTTTAATCGGGTAGTTATAAAGGGTATGATTGGCATAATCGGATTCACGTAGGGAAGAATAATAAGCTAAATGGATTTGTCCCTCTTCGGAGAGATCTCAAGCTTAGGCCTCTCGTAGGAATGATGTTGATGAAAATATTCGGCCGGACTCAAATGAATTGATTAGAGTAATGTCATTTGGATTATCAACATATTCGGAATCGAGAAAGTATTGAACAAAAACAAGTTGACCGTTTGACCATGACTTGTGTTCAATGAGATCGTGGACAAAGAGATTGTGACATATTCTAAAGGAATGCGAACTTTTATCTAGTAATGCTATTTGGGTAGGTATGACGGTTTGCTAGAACCTAAGCATACCTTATGGATTCATGTTTGAACCCATTGCCAACTTAGTATAATCCTAGAGGGTCACACACAATAGAACGAATCCTTAAAGGACTGTTTTGGAAAATTAAGGCTCTCTGATCCTGGTGTTCGACCGCATAAACCAGGCTGGGCGGCCGCACATGTTTTGGGCGACCGCACACCTGATTTTGGGTGGCCGCACAGTGTGTCGGGACAGGTTTCCTGATTTAATTTGGAAAAGGATTTTAGACGGGTTTTGACACAAGTTTCCTATTTGGAATAGGTCTAACTTATATATAAACAGCCAAATTCGGGCCAGAACATAACCTAGCTTTTTTTGCAAGTCTCCAAAGAGTTTGAGAGAGTTTTATTTTGTTTTAAGACATCCTACATTGAAGAACAAAATAATACACAAATTAAATTCCATATATTTCATATTAATTGTGAAAACGTGTTTCACAATTTTGGTCTAGCAACCAAGATCAAGTGTTCTTGATATTCGTTCAAGGTGTGGATACCGCTAGAGGGTGAAGCTCATCATCTTCAAAGTTCGTGTTATTACTTGTTCGTGATTAAAGCTTCAATTTCTCCACCAAGATCAAAGACCAAATTCAAAGTCACCAAGGGTTAGTTTTTCTAGTATTCATATTGCAAGTATTTGATTTAATCATATGAATGGATCTATGGGCTTTGGGTTTCATAAAATTTTAAATGCTATTTTCCGCTGCGCATGTTACTTGGAAACCCAACAAGGACTTTCCAGGAATACTGCCTGAAAGATAAGTCGAATTTTCCATTGATTTGGTACCGGAGACTACACCAATATCGGAGGCACCATATATCATAGCTCCGTCAGAATTGAAGGAATTGAAGGAGCAATTGCAAGAAGTTATTGAATAATGGTTTGATTAGATCGAGTGTATCGCCGTGGGGTTCACCGATATTGTTTATAAAGAATAAGGATGGGTCGATGAGGTTGTGTATCGACTATCGTGAATCAAACTATGTAACGGTAAGGAACCAATACCCGTTGCCTAGAATAGACGATTGGTTTGACCAGTTTTGTAGAGCGTGCTACTTTTGGAAGATAGACTTGAGGTCTCATTATAATCAGCTAAGAGTGGTGAAGGAGGACGACATAGCTAAGGCGGCCTTTAGAAAAAGGTATGGCCATTATGAGTTTGTAGTGATGCCGTTTGGGTTGACTAACACACTGGCAGCGTTCATGGAGCTTATGAATAGAATATTTCAAGAGTTCTTAGACCAGTGTGTAATTGTATTCATTGATGACATTTTGGTGTACTCTAAGTCAAAAGAGGAGCATGTAGAACATTTGAAATTAGTGTTGCAGGTTTTGAGAGAGCAAAAGTTATATGCCAAGTTTAAGAAGTGTGAGTTCTGGCTTGAGGAAGTGGCGTTATTGGGGCATATGGTGTCTAAGAATGGGGTGGCTGTTGACCCTGTGAAAATCGAGGCTATAGTGAATTGGGAGAGACCAACTTCTGTTAGCGAAATAAGGAGCTTCTTGGGTTTAGCGAGTTATTACCGAAGGTTCGTGGAAGGATTTTTGAAGTTATCGCTACCATTGACTAAGTTAACCACGAAAGGGACAAAGTTTGTATGGTCGGACGAATGCGAGAAGAACTTTCAAGAATTGAAAAGGTGATTGGTGTCTGCGCCTGTTCTTACTGTACCAACAAACAAGGATGGTTTTGTGATTTATAGTGATGCTTCTTTGAAAGGTTTGGGTTGTGTGTTGATGCAAAATGACAAGGCGATAACTTATGCATCTAGGCAACTCAAGAACCACGAGAAGAACTATCCTACCCATGATTTAGAGTTAGCGGCCGTGGTGTTTGCATTGAAGATTTGGAGACACTATCTGTATGGGGTACATGTGAAATTTACACCGACCATAAAAAGTCTTAAGTATATTTTCACTCAGAAGGAGTTGAATATGAGGCAGAGGAGATGGCTAGAATTACTTAAGGATTATGATTGTAAAATCCTGTATTATCCTGGAAAGGCCAATAAGGTGGCAGATGCGTTAAGCAGAAAGAACCATGGAACATTAGCGACTATGATTTCTAAGGGGGTAAGTGAATTGGGAGATAGTGAAATAGTAAAGCTAGAGGTTAGAGTTAAAGGTTATTTGGCTCAGATGAGTGTTCAACCAACATTATTGGTGAGGATCAAGGAAGCTCAAAATATGTATGGGGAGTTAACAGCAATCCACAAGGTCATAGGCAAAAAGGGAATGGTGGACTTCCGTGTTAGCGACGATGGGATTATGAGGTATCGATCAAGGATTTGGGTGCCTAATAATGATAGTATCAAGAGGGAAATTCTTGAGGAAGCTCACTGTTCAAGGTTTTCAGTTCACCCTGGGAGTACTAAGATGTACCGGGACTTAAAGGAATCCTTTTGGTGGAACAATATGAAGAGCGAGGTAGCGGATTTTTTTTAAGTGTTTAGTGTGTCAGCAAGTGAAAGGTGAACAGCAGAAACCCGCGGGACTACTGCAATCGTTACCTATTCCAGAGTGGAAGTGGGAGCACATCACTATGGATATGGTGATTGGACTTCTTAAGACATTGAAGGGTCATAATGCAATTTGGGTCATAGTGGATAGGCTCACTAAATCAGCTCACTTTTTAGCAATCAATGTGACTGATTCGTTGGAGAAGTTAGCTAAGTTGTACATGGATGAGATCGTGAGGTTACATGGGATACCGGTCTCTATAGTGTCAGACCTAGATGCGAGATTCACATCAAATTTCTGGAAGATTTTACAGAAAGCGTTAGGGACGGAGTTAACTATGAGTACATCGTTCCACCCTCAGACAGACGGACAGTCAGAAAGGACGATTCAAACTCTCGAAGACCTATTGAGAGCAATGACGTTGGATTAGCAAGGAGCGTGGGATGATCATCTACCAATAGTGGAATTTGCCTACAACAACAGTTACTACTCTAGTATTGGAATGGCGCCGTATGAAGCTTTGTACGGGCGGAAATGTAGATCGCCTGCGTGTTGGGATGAAGTAGGTGAGAGGATGTTAACTGTACCCGAGATTGTTCAAGTAACGGCGGATAAAGTTCAACAGATTCGCAAGTGGTTATTAATTGCATAGAGTAGGCAGAAATCGTATGCGAATAATCGAAGACGCGATCTAGAGTTTCAAATAGGGGATCATGTATATTTGAAGATCTCACCGACAAAAGGAGTCATGCGATTTGGGATTCGTGGAAAGTTAAGTCCTAGATATATGGGACCGTTTGAAATTCTGGAGGGAATAGGAGCGGTAGCCTATAGGTTGGCTTTGCCTCCTGTTCTGTCGGGTGTGCACAACGTGTTTCACGTGTCGATGTTGAGGAAGTATGTAGCTGACCAGAGCCACGTCATCGAATACAAGCAGTTACGTTTCCGTGAAGATCTGAGCTAAGATGAAAAGCCAGTGAAGATTGTAGACTGAAAGAATCAAGTGTTACGGAAGCGAGTGATTCCGTATGTCATAGTACAGTGAAGCAACCGCACAGAAAGAGAAGCCACGTGGGAGCTCGAAAGTGAAATGCGTGATATGTATCCCGCTTTGTTTGATGTTTAAGGTACGTTTAGTTTGGAGGACCAAACTCTTTTAAGGGGGTAAGAATGTAATACCCGGCCTTTGGCCATTTATTTATTTAATTGTGTAACTTAATTTTTATCTCGGGCTCATTAGTTAAGAGTAGTAATTGGGTTATTTTGGGCCGTAGTGAATAAAAGCCCAATAGTTTATTAAAACCCTTTTAATAAAGGAATTTAAATCCCTAGTATTTATTTACCTACACCCTTCCTCCTACCCTAGTATTATTGTTTACAAAAAAAAAAAAGGGGGGGGGGAAAAGAAAAATGAGAGAAGAGAAGGACGGCGGCGGTGCAAGCCGCAAGTGAGAGAAGGGAGACACAAGAGAGAAAGAGAAGGAGAGGAAGAAGAGATCACCCGAGGTAACACTTCAAACCCTTTTAGCCCTTCCCCTTCGTTTTGAATGCAATGATTTAAGAACCCTAAAAGGTTATAATGAGGAATTAGGGTTTATGATATGGGATCTATAAGTGAAAAAAGGTATAATTTGGGGAGTATGTAATCATGTAAGCAGTATGTATGTGTTATTGATTTTGTGTATATGTGTGCATTTTACGAGTGTGTGTGTGTGTGTGACAGGGAGTATGCATGTGTGTGTGTGCAGATTGTGAGTGTGTGTGTGTGTGCGTGTTGTAGTACATTCGTGTGTGTGAGTAGGTTGTGGCGTGTGTGTGCGCATAACAGGGAGTGTGTGTGTGCGTGATTTATATGCTGTGTACGTGTGTGTTTTATTTGTGCTGGGAATAGTACTTTTAAAAGGCTGTGAATAGTTTTTTAGTGTGACTAATGGCACACTAAAACCTGTTTATTGAGAATATAAACTATGGAACCCTAGGGGTATTTTGGTAAACCAAAACAGGGATATTTTGAGTATAAAGTTAATGTATAATATGACCCTAGTTTGAGTTTAATCTAAAGTAGATCAAAGAGATTACTCACAAGGTTAACCTAGTAAAATAAAGTATTTTAGGGACGGAAAGTAAAATAGCGTTACTTGTATCTAAGATTGGGTTATTGCATATTTGTAGATTGTACAATCGGAGTAAGCGAGCAAGTAAAACGCAAGGCTAAGGTAAGGGATTACGCTCTTAGTAGTATATCTTGGTCTCAATCCTTTGTTAGGATTCCCAATCTCTGTTTTTATAAAATAAACTATCTATGTGGCTAGATAGTCTTTTAATAACTATTCCATTCCGCGAATGTTACCGTTCTTTGTTATCCACCCTATTGATTTTATTGTTGTTCAATTGGGTTATCATGAGTATGATTTGTTTTGTGATCTTGGTGTCTAAGTGAGATGTACACCTTTTAAAAAGTGATCAAGTAAAGTTTTGTAAAGTTAAGCTTTGTTTTGTAAAGCTCTTTAAAGTGAAGCTTGTAATAAGTAAAGTGACTACAATTATCCATAATCCCGAGACGGATAAGTGGACCCCTTATAGTTATCCATAGTTCCAAGATGAACATGTGGACCCCTTTGCGTTGCTTGATGAAGTAGCGTAGGTTATCATGATATACCGATTTTGGGTGCGGTCAGTAGAAACCCGAGCCCTGGGTACAGCGCGTGCTTAATCCCTAAATGAAGTAAAGTAAGGTAAAGTAAAGAAAAGTAAGGTGTGTGTAAAATGCTGTGTTTTGGAAACTGTCTCTGAAGCCACGTGTTTTCAAGTAATGGATTGTTTTTTATCAAGTTAAATGTTTTCAAACTGAGTGTTTGTTTGATCATTGAGTTATCCTTTTGTTGTTAATTATTGTTATCGTCCGTTTCGGTTATCTCCTCTTAGTACCCGAGGGGATTCCGTATGAACTTGCTGGGCATTGTTCGCTCATTCCTTTCATTCTCATTTTCTTTTTCCAGGTTATAAGTAAGAATATTAAAGATCACAAGGAACCGTCGGCGTAGAAGCTACTTTTGATTAAAGTTAGTTAGTAGTTATATCTTTCCGTTAAGTTAAGTTTGAACGTTACTTTTCCGTTGGTTACCATTCTGAGCTAGTGACTTGTACTAGCCGTTATGAGTTTGATTGTTAGTTAAAGTTTAAATTGTGGTTTGTAGCCGTTGGGACATTCTGATTTAAGGATTTATTCAAGTTAAGTATCGTTTAATAATTGTGAAAAGTTGGGGTGTTACAGTTAGAGGCTTAGTTAACTTGGGTGATGGTCGCAGTATAGCTAGGGTAATGGTAATATGATGAATGGAAGAAAAGATGATAGGCAAGAAGTGGTGGAATTTTTGTGGTAATAAAAGGATGGGCAAATCTAGGGTTAGTGTTAGAAATGGACAATTAGGTTGGAGAAAAACGGTGGGAGTCTTTATAACGAAGGTGAGAGATTTAACACCTGTAGGGTTAAAACTCTAGAAATGTGAGCGAGGGGTCTTCTTTAAAAGAGGGGTGGGGGGGGGGGAGGAAATAGAGAGAAAAAAGAGAAGAGAAGATGTTAGAGCAAAATATATAAAGAAACGATGATCAAGCGAAATAATCAAACGCAACACAAAAATTTACGTGGTTCACCAACTTGGCTACGTCCACGGGCGGAGGGAGAATATATTACTTTCAATGAACAATTACAAAAGACAATCTCTCTAATCTAGTTGCACGAATTATTTAGGCAAATAATTCCGTCAACCTAAATCCTAGATCTCTACTTGTAACTCTAAAAAATGACAGGCTCAAAAAATATTCTAGGGGAGAGGTTGTATTTATAGTCATAAATACTAGAAACCCAAAAGGAAGAGGAAACCTATTTCTTGTGCACAAAGTAAATCTAATCTAATTAGGAATCTAATTTCCTAATTCTAAAAACTCTTTGTACCAAAATAGGAATACTAATTAATTTGGGACGGAAGGAGTTAAAATCCTTATCACATAAGGACTTAAAACCCACGCCTAAACTAAAACAAAAGTCAACTCCTTTGTGGCAGCATCATCATGGTAGCACTGCAGCAGGCTTGGCGCTACTTTTCTGGCTGTGGCTTGTGGCCCTCGCCACTCCTTCAATTTTTGTCTCCGTCCCGAATTTGTCGCGAACATATCTTTAATCAATTGCCTATTTGATTCAAAGGCATATTCCCAACAATCTCCACCTTGACTTTGAATCTCCCCGAACCATAATTCATATCCACGAACCGACCCCAACTCCACCTTGAATTGAATCCTCCGCTTCTGAATATATCTCTCCACCTCCGCCACCGCCTTTGTCTTTGTCAAGACACCATATTTGTTCACCCAAGAACAACCATGTTTACTTAGTCAAGTAAACCATCTTCTAAACTTGTGCAATGAATTTCTAAAACCACTAGAACCTCCACCACAACGTTGACCACCATAAGCATCTGCACAAGCAGAAATTGCACATGAACTGCACGACTGGCGATGTCTGCACGAACTGCTACAAAACTCCACTAACATGTGCTCTTACTTATCTTGAATCTTCGACCTCTCCATAACGTCGATGAGAGCCAAGAAACTAGCATTGATGTCTCAGAAAGCCTTCTAGACTATCAACATAGTGTTTCGCCGAACACTTGAGACTGTACGCCTCTAGAATTTAAGTATCCCCTTTGCCGACTGAACTTTGTGTATCTACTTCTGTACTTCGAATAGACTACACCTTAAATTCCCAGATTGTACCTTGTCTCGATTACCTTCTCAATCCCAATCCAATGATGAGCTTCGAACTAGTTCAGAGAGCTTCGAACCCACTCATTTAAAGGCGAATAGAATGTAATATTATGCTTTACATCAAGCACCCTTTGTCACGTCGGACAACCTTGCTCCTCCCAAGCAACCGGACGATATGCTAAGCCTAGCATTCCTTAGTGCCTCTAGACCGCCTATCTAGAGCACCACCCCTTCCGGGCGACTAACAATTTTTCATGCTTGGTGAGTTCATTCGGCACTTGAACTCGCCCACCGAGATGAATTGTATCAACTCCTTCTGCGGATAGTCATCTTGTAGCTTAGGATCGTCTGCCCATCTACTACCCTTGGTAAAAATAGGCTCCACCTTCTCCTCAACTATCTCGCATTGCTCCACCTTTGGATCTAGAAGCCACACATCACCGCGCCATGAGCCTTCTTCCACTATTAGAGCATAATCACTGTCACTACCTCCCGCAGCAACATCCGCCTCATCTTGACTAAGATCTTCTTTCTTGCTTCTTTCTTGGACATTCATTCTTCCAATGCCCCCTCCTTCCACAGAACCTACAAACATCCTCAGGTTTCAGGCCTTTCTTGCTAGAAGATTTTTGAACATTCTTCTTCTTGCTTGATCCTTTTCTGCCCTCTGTAGCTAACCTTGCAGGTTGACTATCTGTCTCTCCTCTGCTTACCTTTCATCGCAGTTCTCTTGTCTTGAGCAAAGCCTTCACATCCTCAAGAGCTATTGTTTCTTTACCATGCAAACACGAATCCACAAACTGCTCATATGATAAAGGTAGCGACACAAGAAGCATCAATGCAGAATCCTCGTCCTCAATCTTGGCATCTATATTACGCAAATCATGTAATATAGAAGTAAACCTATCTAGATGGTCATCTATAGGCGTACCTTCCACCATTCGGAGTGTAAACAGCTTTTGCTTTAGATAAAGCTTGTTGGTCAATGTCTTAGTCAAGAACATGTCTTCCAACAATAACCACAAAGCACCACCGGAATCCAAATCTGGTATGTTGACTAGAACTTCATCATCCAAACCTCTAATGATTTTTGAATGAACCCTCTCATCTAGATCCACCAAATCTTCCGCTTCCTTCTCTGCTGCTTTCTTCTTCTCCGCATCCGATACTCCAGCCGGAGTATTACCCGTAGAGACGGCCTTTTTGTTAGAATCCTTCCGATCCTTTATCTCCATAGCCACCGGGACCCACAATCCCTTGTCTCTCAATAGAGCCTTCATCTTTACTTGCCATAAAGTAAAGCTATTCTTCCCATTGAACTTGTTGATTGATGATTCAGATCCTTGACCCATCTTCTTCTTTGTGTGTAGCGGAAATCCCAAGATCTCTAACCAACTAAGCTCTGGTGCCACTTGTTAGAGCAAAATATATAAAGACACGATGATCAAGCGAAATAATCAAACGCAACACAAGAATTTACGTGGTTCACCAACTTGGCTATGTCCACAGGCGGAGGGAGAATATATTACTTTCAATGAACAATTACAAAAGACAATCTCTCTAATTTAGTTGCACGAATTATTTAGGCAAATATTTCCGTCAACCTAAATCCTAGATCTCTACTTGTAACTCTAAAAAATGACAGGCTCAAAAATTTATGCTAGGAGAGAGGTTGTATTTATAGTCATAAATACTAGAAATCCAAAAGGAAGAGGAAACCTATTTCTTGTGCACAAAGTAAATCTAATCTAATTAAGAATCTACTTTCCTAATTCTAAAAACTCTTTGTACCAAAATAGGAATACTAATTAATTTGGGACGGAAGGAGTTAAAATCCTTATCACATAACGACTTAAAACCCACGCCTAAACTAAAATAAAAGTCAACTCCTTTGTGGCAGCATCATCGTGGCAGCACTGCAGTAGGCTTGGCGCTGCTTTTCTGGCTGTGGCTTGTGGCCCTCGCCACTCCTTCAAATTTTGTCGCCGTCCCGAATTTGTCGCGGACATATCTTTAATCAATTGCCTATTTGATTCAAAGGCATATTCCCAACAGAAGAGACAGAAAGAGAAAGCAATACAAGAAAAAAAATCCGCGACGCCGAAAGCAATTGCGTATCCAATAAAAGCCATTGCGGAAAGATAACGCAACTGGGATATAATTCGCCAAAGCGGTCACGTATACCTTTGTCGCGGAAGGATAATGCAATTGGAGAAGCAGTCTCCTTACTTTCATTTATTGCGCGTTAATTGTGTATTTAATGTGTGTTTTAGTGTAGGGGGTTTTCTAGACTTATTCTTAGCGAAATCCTTGGGTTTTTGTGTATTTAATGTGTGTTTTAGTGTTTATTTAGAAAACAGGTAAAACAGGTGAAAAATGCATAATTCAGACAAGATTCGGCAAAATTTGCAATTCCAGGGACTTAATAGGATTTTCCAGAAGAGGAGGGGCTGCTGTGAAAAGTTGGAGTATTCAAGGACCAATCTGTCTTTTCTGAGACTTGAGGACCAAACTGCAAATATTCAAAACTTTAGGGGACTGGCCTGTAATTTCTAAAAGTTAGGATGAATAAACTGGAATTTTTAAAAGATGAGGGACTGAACTGCAATTCTCGAAATCCAAGGAGGGAGAGACACTGGGTGCACGTTAATTGATTGGAAAAAGATTAGGATTTTAGGTTTTCAATTTTCTTTAGGATTTTGTTTTAGTTTCCTAATTCTTTTATTATTCTTTATTAGTTTAGGTCTTGTTTTAGGTATAAGAACTATTTCTTTCATTGTTTTTCATTCAGAACTTCATAGACAACTTTACATACAAGATACAATTATTTTCGATCTACGTTTTATTATTTGGATGAAAAATTAATTCCAAGCTTTGGGTTTGAATCTTGAACCCCTTTTTGTTTAATTTGAGGTATTTTTCTTTTCATAATTTTATCTCTATTCATAATTTTACTTGTGATTAATTTAAATTGATTGCTAGGGTTTATAGACTTGATCAACCTGTTTATCATTGTGATTGATTTGTGCTAGAATTTTCTATTTACTGTGCCAGTGTAGAATTTTTACCGTAGCATCTTTACGATTTATGCATGTGTCATGGTAAAATTTGAAGTGAGTAAAATTAAACGATAATCTATATGAAATAATTGTAGAAAGCGTTCTTGATCTTAATTTCTTAAATTGTTCATCAATTAATTTTGCAATCTAGACTGTGCCAGTTAGATTAATTTATTAATTAGGGTTTCTAGTGAGTGTGCCACTACTAGTAACTATTCTGAAAGAAGAAACAGAGATTGAAATAAATCTCGTGATCAAGTGAATAGGGTAAAAAGTGAAAAGAGATATTGATGATAATTGAATAATTAGGTGGGGAAGGAATCAAATCTGAAGTACTCTTTAATTATTGTGTTAGTTTAGTTTAATTTATGTTCTTAGGATTTAATAATTATAAATTTCCCTCAATCTTGTCAAATGACAAATACGTAAACAAATAACCGTTCTTCGTGGATCGATCCTGGACTTATCCCTAGCTATATATTTTTAGAACCTAGTCTAGGTTTAATTTGTAGGTGTGCGATTTGGCCTATCAAATTTTGGCACCGTTGCCGGGGACACTATAATAGAATATTATAATATATTATATCATTCTCCCACTTGTCCCATATGATTACTTGAGAATTTAATGATAATCTTTAAGTGCGCATATGTCAATAAATCATTTCATAATGTCATATGGACAAATTTTTCATTAAGCTAAAACTGATTGGATCATAGCGGTTACACACCATTCAAGTGTCATGCTTCCTTCCATGTATCACAAAATTAATTCAAAACTTTTAGTATATTGAGATGACTTATACGCCTCAGCCATACCTTGGGCTAAATCATTAGCCTCAACAATTATGTCTTCAAGAAAGACAAATCTTTAGTGTACATTTAACAATTCTAATGTACTTAAGCAGAAAGCTTCACATATAATGAGCTCAGAGTGTCAAAACATTTTAACTTTGACGAGAAAATATCTGTAATATATATATATATATATACATATACAAATCTATTACTCTTTTTTATAACAAGGACTTTTCTGTAATACCGATCCTTTTGACATGACCAAAAAATGTCTTAGGAGGTAATATTTTAGTTAACGGACCAGTCATCATTAATTTGGTGCTAATATGCTCTACTGACACTTTGTTTTTGCATTTCTTCATTAATTGACAAGTATATTAAGTCTGTTTGTGAGAGCGCGCGCGTCCTTCTCGTGCTTCGGGTTGTAAGGACTTGATTGTTGCTCGATTTGTTGTGAGTCGCCACCATGTTTAACGGAACATGGACCGTGAGATTCTTGAGTTCGGGGGTTAAGTTATGGATTGGGAAGGTCAAGGAGCACCCAATCCACCCGATCTAGGATCGGTCTTGCTTACGAAATCATCATCGTTATCCTAAAATTATGCAAAACATGTACCAAAGAAACCAAATAAATAATTTCTTATTTATTTAAATGTCGGATCATGTGCTTCGAGACTATCTCCATTAATTGGAGAGGCTCTAGGCTGATCCTTTAATGGAATCACACTACTTCAAAGCAAAGAAGAAGAGGAAAAGAGAGGAAAACCAAGGAGTTACCTAAGCGTTCTTCGAGAATCCTATGGCTGGCCTTGACAAAAGGCCTTGACGATCCAAAGAACTTGACTTGATCTTCTTAATTTTATGGGGAGGAAGAGAGACTGATTATAAGAGCCTTCTTGATCAGATTTTTAGTGGTTTTTAGGTGAATGACCCTTCTAGAGTTTTTTTTAGTTCAAGAACCTCTATATTTATAGGATTTTTATGACTTAGGGACCAAGCCAAGGAGTTGTATATGGATGGGAATCAAAGACTCAATTCTCAAGAGGTTATTTTTGGACCCTAGGATCGTCTATCAGATTCTTCCCGGATTGCATGAGTGTTTGCCAAGAAACGAGGTTGAGATCAACAAGGAAACTGTTGAAAACCCGACTGTCAAAGGGGGATATCTCATACGAGACATCTTGTGTTTGAATCACAAAAAATCCATTTTCTTGAGTTTAAATGTTCATTTTGGCCCCTAACTTACAAAGTCAGTCAGAAACTTAATGAGACATGTTAAACTTAACGAGTTTCAACCCAAATCAAAGGCAAGACACAGAAGTAGTGTAATTATGAATGAGCGTTCAAAATGGGTTGTCTACAGAGCCCCTCGGTGACGATACTTATGAATGAAGTAACGTCGTTGATAGAAAAGAATCCATTTTAAACATTAGGTATGGTCGTGTTGAAAAGCTGCGTACGTATTCCTTGGAAGGAAATCAGACCAAACGTAGTTCGACTCCAAAATACGCAAAAAAGGGAAGCTTGAGGTGTTTTGAAAATCATTTTTGAAAACAATACTGCAGTAAGTAAAGTTTAGAGTTTAGAGAGTAACCCATACTAAGGAATCAATGTCCTTGACCCAATTCTGAATATACCCTATTGTTAATGACGAACCGTATCCAACTGCAATCCATACTGAGGAATCAATGTCCTTGACACAATTCTGAATATACCCTGTTGTTGATGACGAACCGTCTTCAGTTTTGTTGATGCGAGAATGACCATAGAGGTGCTTAGTTTTATGCCTCAGTGACCATAGGGTGCCTTTGATGTGAATCCTATGTTATTAGCGTACGCCTTGATAACAATTATAGGATTCTAGATTTAGAGACGCCAATTGCTCGGACCTTTCTTCTCCTTCCAATGAGACTTCATTTCCGTTGAAAAAGTGAATCCTATTTTATTAGCCTACGCCTTGATGACAATTATGGGACTCGGTATTTAGAGACACCAATTTCTCGGACCTTTCTTCTCCTTCCAACGAGACTTCCTTTCCGTTGAAAAAGTGAATCCTATGCCATTAGCCTTCGCCTTGATGACAATTATGGGACTCTAAAATGGTGGGGATCCTGTGTTATTAACGTATGTCTTGATAACAGTTGTGGGATTCTTGGCTTTGTAAATCCTGTGCCATTAACGTACGTCTTGATGACAGTCATCGGATTTAGAGTTTGTTGTTGTAGATTTTTTTTGCTCACCCATGATCTTGGATGTGTGGTGAGAATAGATTCGTATTGAGAAACAATTTCATTTGTTCCAATTCTGAAAATATTCCTTTGCTGACGACTCAATGTTCCATCTTTAACCGGGTTCAGATTCGACCTCTTAGTCAAAGCAGGGCTTTTTCTGACCTTTCTGTAAAAAGCTGGTCTTTTCTGGAATTTCCCAAGAAAACAGGGTTTTCTGAGGGTTCTCGGGGATACCTCGTATGAGAAAGGATGTCTCGTACGATATTTCCCTATTTTTTTACGCAGATCAGAGCCATATCAGGAACTGAATGTGATTTCAAAATAACTTTTCTCATTATGTTTTCAAGAGTCCTTCAACCCTAGGCAAATTTCTTCCCAAAAATATCTATTTTCACCAAGTTCCAGTGATTCCCAACCCTTTCTAATGGCCGGTGCACATCGTTCTCACAAGGAACATATCTTCGGTAGGCATATGAAGGGTAAAGTGTGAGGGACGAATGAGTTGTGCCGTTTCCCGAGGAACATGTTTCCCACGCCGTTTAGACAAGAAGGGTAAGGATCTCTTCCTTTTGTTGAGTTTCCATGTCAATTTTGCTGTTGCATGCCTCAATTTTATGCTCTCGCAGTTGATTTTTGTCGACTTTTGTCAAATTTTCGCCTAGAATTGCTGCTGCTAGGGTTTGCCATGCATGGATGATTTTTCGATGGGATTTCAACCTTGTTGATAATGATAATCAATGTAGTATAGCAGTACATAATTTTGACTGTCGTTCTAGGTAATTCTGCGATTTTGGGTAAAATGCTTAAATAAAGATTTTACCGTTTTCTGACATTCGTTTCTTTTGTCTTTGTTGTTTGCAGCCATTCAGAGTTATCAACAACTGTAGGGGAAGTATGCGAGCGGTTTCTGAGAGGTGGGAAACTCTCAACAGTGAGTTGAAGGAAGAGATAGAGAATATGGAGCTTAAGCCCTTTTTTGATGGTTAGGTGGGTGAGCGGAGGAACACCCACGTGCTCCAAGTTATTAGGGAGCGTTGGTGGGATAGCACCCACACGATGCACATGAGGTGGGGCGAGGTTACCATGACTCCCACTGACTTTCATGCTATTACCGGGCTATGTATTTCCGGTGATCCGATTGAGGTTGACACGAACTTCTCTCCTAGTAGTGATGATATGAGGCACCTTCTGGGCTTTACTGTGCGCACCTCGGGCAAAGACGTCCCTCTCAAGACCTTGAGGGATAGGGTGGATGCTTATGTCACCGGCAATGCGGGTCAAATGCGATTTGTTAACACCCGCATCGTTGCTCTCCGTAGCTTTCTATGGTGGGCATTTTCTGAGACGCTATTTGCCAATCACGCGTCGATTGCCTCATTCACTCTGCTGAGCTGTTTGAGGGACATGCAGCATGTCATGGATGCCAGTTGGGGTTTAGCTGGCTTGGCCCACTTTTACGTAGCCATGGATGAGAGTTCGTGGGATCGGGCGAACGCTGGCTTAGGTGGCTATAGCCATGCTTGGTAGGTACAATACTCATTTTCAGCTGTATTCCTCTTTTCATTCCAGCCATAGTTTACTTTGTCTTGATATCATGTTCATTTTAGCTATTATATGTTGACATTTTCTATATTTCTCCCATTTGCAGGCTTGGGGTTACGCCATGTTTGGTCTTTATAGCTTTGACATCCAGGATAATACCATCAGGTTTCGAGACACATTGAGGTGGCGTAGGGGTAACAGGGATACCCATGATGAGCATGCTGAGGGGGCAGACTTACCGGTGGAGCAGATGCGGCGGTACTTCGATGAGTGGGTAATCATCCCAGAGGTTGCTACCGCTCTTTTCCCTTGGAGGAGTTTAGGGATTGAGCAGTTTTATGGGTATACGGCCCTGAGATTGTTAATGATCGGCCTTGGTGGGGGATGCTTTTACTTGGGAATGCGGGTCTCTCGCCAGCAGGATGGATCTCATTGTCCCATTGGATCTTCCGGCTCAAATGCTTAATTCTTTCGCCATCGGGGATGAGGAGAGAGAGGATCTTATGATTAGTCAGGTCTCCTTCTACCTTATGCATCTTGAGACGGATTATCAGGATTTTCTGACCCGTCTTATGCCTCGATTGATTTTGGAGGGTGACCAGGCTCATGCCTAGGGGGTTGTCCATGTCCTTTTTCATCCGCAGCTCAGACCTGGTTCATTCACCTATAGCATGCCTGAGGGGGTGGATAGTATCGAGGATCTTCCTGCTGAGTACGATATGCCAGAGGGACTCATACCTCCCACTGATGCGACCATGGTATAACTCATGACTTTCTTTTATCATTTCCGTCACTCTACCACTTCATATCGTTATTTATCTTTTAATTGAGGATTTTGATATTTCATTGTTTCCTTCTCAACAAGTGCCCATTGCTGAGCACAGAGAGGTTTCGGGATGGCTTGTCCAGTTTATGGCCTATGCCAAGAGGGTGAAGAGCGACACAGTGGGGCTCTTAGACCGGTTGGCTCGCCAAACAGCGGAGTCGGTTGCTTGCGGAAAGAGACCTCAGACTGATGAGTAATGATTCGGCAGTAGCAACATCCCTTCCTCTTGATGCCTGAGTAGATAGAATCCCCCAATTCCCTTCTTTATTCTGTTGATGTATTTATTGCCTTGGCGTAGGCGAAGACAATTTTTCTTTCTTTCTTTTTGGCTTTGTACCTGTTCAACAATTATATCCTAACCCTAGCACACATATTTTTTTTCAATTTTGGTTTTATTTCTGACTGTATAATGGATTATTTCACGTTCAGTTGGTCAACCGAGGGTTCTTTTATGATATGGATTCGCGTTGGGTCATTTGTATGTGATGGTGAACTGTTTGGGTAGGTTTCTGAGGTGATTGAGACATGTTTTGACTCGTTGGATAGCCTTAATTTTAAGCAGAAATGTTGCTATCTGAACTGAGGAGATGCCTTGTACGAGACATCGATGTCTCGTATGAGCCATCCTGTTAATCTGCGGCTGTTTCTCCTATTTCCTCGAGGATTTGGTATCCAAACTTGTATATAAAGACCTCTAGTCCGTCCTAGAATATCATGCAGCCTCAAATCAGTTTTGGGAACTTTTCTTTTGGAGTAAAATTCTCAACCTCTTGCTCCCAATGGGCCCAAGCAAGTCCGACAAACTATTGGCTATTGGAAAGCGCAACACCTCAACGAGATTCCCTTATGATTTCAGGACCATTGACTTCATCAATGGTCGTTGATGAATTCTCTCTAGACTCGGAGATGGTGGAACGCTACAAGGATGATTTAGCAGCGTTCTTTCATTCGTTTGACAAGTCTCATCAAGGGATATTTGTAGAGATGTCCGGGTTCAAAATTCACTTTACTTTGAAGAATATAAAGCCGGATTGGGACCTTTTGAAGGGAGTTGTACGTTTTTGGGATCCTTCGACCCATCTCTTCAACTTTTAACTTAATAAGATGGTCCCTACTGTAGAGGAAATGGTGAGTATCTTGGATATGCCATTGACCAGAGTGATTGCAGTTCCCAAGTATGACAAGGCACCAGCGGAGTCTCTTAGGGACTTATTGAGTATAAGCCTTCCCGAGGCGAAGGGTTATATCCACAACTGTCATGTTGATCTCCACGCTTTGCCTAGGAGATTTAGGGGTCGCGAGACACGTACTCATGGTGTGGATTCCCAATGCTGTCTCTTGGCATTGTGCTTATTCTGAACCGTACTTTTTATGAGCAAGTGTGGCATGGCGGACACGGAGCTCATGGATATCATTTTGCAAGCTAGAGGACGGGCCTTCAACGTCGTTTCTCTTATCTTGGGGGTGACTCTTCATGGTCTTAATGAGTTGCACCGAACTAGCTCTATGACCCAAGGAAGTCCACTGTTGTTGACTATTTGGCTTAGAGAGCATATAAATTGTTGAGCTCTCTGACCGAGAATTCTCCTTACACTTTCCATAGGCGGAGATTGTTAGTGAAGGATCTTAGCATTGAGGAGTGGGCCCATATTTTCACAAGAGAGGAGACCGATGATATTGTTTGGTGTCCACCCTTTTGGAAGGTGAAGAGGTTTGTGGCTAATACCTTTGGATATGACAGGGTCGTCCTTCCCGGGTTTGAGATTCTTCTTTTTTACTTTGCTCGAAGGGTGATGCGACAATTTGGTCAGCAGCCGGACACTTTTGTGCTAGAGGGACATGCTTAGAACACTTCTTTCATGGACTCAGAGTTCGCTGCGAGCCTGGATTGTGCTTGGGGGCAAGGCACCACTATGGACCATTGGACCAATCTCCATCATGATGGAGGGAGTATTTACTTATCGGATAAATACTTGGATTGGTTACTCAAAGAACTCTGTCCCAGTGTCGAGGGTATCGACGAGATTCGTCGTCATCTGTTGGGTGACCAATTCGAGCCTAGCTTGCATTTGAGGAAGAAAAAATCTAAGGAGGATCCTTCCAATGTCAGCGTGGATGCTACCCAAGATTTTCTGGATATTGATTCTATGAGAAGAGAGCGAGTGGACTTCCCGGTAAGTTTCAAGCTCTTGACAGGACTCATGTGTTCGCAAGATTGACTCCTTCAGTGTTCAGCAGACTTGATGTTCCTCCGGTTTCAAGATATCTTTGCACAAGAGGAAGAGGAATGACAAGACGGACCGTGGTCAAGCTCCTACTAAGTCAAGGAAGAAATAGGCCTTTAGGAGTATCGAGAGATTGCAATAGATAGACCAATGTTTAGATTTTTAGTATTTTATTTATTTTCTTTTGCAAATTGGTATATCATGTCGGGAATTTTCCTATTGTTTTCTTGAAATGCATTCAATTAATAAAACAACAAGATTTTTATTTTTATTTATTGAATAGACCGGACCAAAAGGCTGCCTACGTTCTCCTTTTACATCAATTAAATAAGGAGCTCAGGTCATCGTAGTTCTTGTTCAAGAAAGAGAAAAATGTGTCTATATGACATGTCTCGTACGAGACTGTCCCCTATTTTTTTTATTTTTTTAATACACACCCTGATTTTTGTCTAGACAGCATTTTCAGGTTTTCAATCTAGTGGGCTTCTTTTCTTGTGCTCTTTGCTCTAACTTTTTCCTAGGCCGCCCTTGCGGGTTTTCAACCTAGCGAGCTATTTTTTTTTTTTTTTTTTTGAAATAGGGGACGGAGGTATGAGTAGTACGTTTTCAGCTTGTCGAAGTCGTCTTTTGTCTAGCAGGGCTATCTGTTCATAACGGCTGTTCAACCATGTGACTTCATTTAATTGGTTTTCTAGGAGTACCCTTAGCGATGGTATCTCTAATTCGATTGGTAACACTGCTTCCATCCCATAGGCTAGGGCGTATTGAGTTTCGTTGGTGGCTATACGGATTGAGGTACGGTAGCCCTAGAGTGCGAAAGGTAGCTTCTCGGGCCAGTGTCTGCCAGTCTTAGCCATTTTTCTAATGATGCTTTCTATGGTTTTGTTAGCAGCTTCGACTGCTCTATTGGTCTGTGGTTGGTACGGTGATGACTGATGTCTCTCTATCTTATACTCTGCGAGTAATTGGTCACATTCTTTCTCTAAGTGTGTGCCATTGTCGGATATCATCTCATGAGGTAACCCATATCGGCATATGATGTTGGTCTTAATGAACTCAGCCACCTTCTTGGCATTTAAGACTTTGTAGGATTGAGCTTCGATCCATTTGGTGAAGTAATCTACGGATACCAATACGAACGAGTGTCCATTATGACCTATCGGTGAGACTTTGCCAATGACGTCTATTGCCTATGTAGAAAATGGCCAGGGAGATGTCATGGGGTATAACACGGACGGTGGTGCGTGTTGTAAGTTAGCATGTATCTGACACTTGTGGTATTTTTTAACCATGTTGGTGCAGTCGGCTTCCATTGTGGCCCACTAGTACCCTAGTCGGATAATTTTCTTTGCTAGCATGTTGCCATTCATGTGGGTTCCACAGACTCCTTGATGGACTTGGTCCATGACTTCTACGGCTTCGTGCTCATCAGCACAGAGTAGACACTGCTTGTAATGTTTCTTGTAGAGTCGATCACCTATAATTACAAATTGGGCAGCGAATCGTTTGAGAGCTATCTTTGCTTTAGGTGATGTGTCCAATGGGAATGTTCCATCTAGGAGAAAATGCCATATGTCATAATACCACAGTTTATTGTCCAAGGTATTGACGGAAATAGAGTCACACGCCTCTTTGTAGTTATGAAGGTCTATGATCGAGTGATAAGCGGGATTCCTTCGTCTCGTGACTTTGAATGTTCTGACTTCAGTCCATTCGGGATCTCCACAAGTGATGCTAGCATGGCTAGCGAGTCTGCTAAATGGTTCTTATCTTTAGAAAGATAGCAAAAGGTGACTTCTTTGAACTGTCTGACCAAGTCTTGGAGATGGTCGTTTTATTTCTGAAGTGTAGGATCTTGTATCTTCCACTTTTTGAGTGACTGATAGATTAGGAGCATTAAATCTTCGTACACCTCTAGTTCGGTCACATTTTTTTCTAAAGCTGCTTCAAGCCCTGCTATGAAAGCTTCATAGCAGGGCTTGAAGCAGGTTTGGAAGAGGTTTGGTGATATGCGACGGCCCACCGTGGCCAATGTTTAGAGTCTAGTTAGCATACTGAGGCTGGAGCCGTTGTAGCGGAACCGTTATGCCCGTTTAAAGTCGTTGAGCGGACCGAAGCTGAAATCCGGTTAGCGAATTCCGTTGCTGATTTAGAGTCTGGTTGGCAGACTGAGGCTGGAGCCGTTTAGCGGAACCGTTATGCTCGTTTATAGTCTGTTGAGCGAACTGAAGCTGAAATCCGGTTAGCGAATTCCGTTTTCCGGTTTAAAGTCGTTGAGCGGACTGGCTGAATCCGTTTAGTGAATCCGTTTGCCGGTTTAAAGTCTGTTGAGCGAACTGGCATTTATGAAGGGGTCGTGATTTCAGTGGTTCACCATGGACCGAAATTGATGTTCGGAGCCGCACTTGCTATTTCTGTTGTTTGAAGCAGCACTTGCTGTTTTCTTCTGTTTGAAGCCGTAATTACTGGTTTCTGCTGTTCGAAGCCGCATTTGTTGTATCTGCTGTTTGAAACCGCACTTGCTGTTTCTGCTGTTTGAAGCTGCACTTGCTTGTTTCTGCTGTTTGAAGTCGCACTTGCTTTATCTGCTGTTTGAAGCCGCACTTGTTATATATGTTGTTTGAAGCCATACTTGCTTGTGTCTGCTGTTTGGAGCCGTACTTTCTTGTGTCTGCTGTTTGAAGCCGCACTTGCTTGTGTCTGCTGTTTGAAGCCGCACTTGCTTATGTCTGCTGTTTGAAGCCACACTTGCTTTTGTCTGCTGTTTGAAGTCGCACTTACTTGTGTCTACTGTTTGAAGCCGCACTTGCTTGTGTCTGCTGTTTGAAGCATTACTTGCTTGTGTCTACTGTTTGAAGCCGCACTTGCTTGCTATTCGGAGCCACACTTGCTATGCTGTTCGAAGCTGCATTTGCTGTGGTACCTGTTATGTGTGTGCTTCACAGATATACGTGCTTGTGCGAGAAAATATATGAAGAGTGAAATTGTGCATGTGGTGTGATGTGATTTGGAAAGCAGATTTGCATGAGAGAGAGATTTTGCATGTATGGAGAAATTTCTTTTGTGAATGATGTTCATACCTTCACTTACCATGGCCGCTTGATTTGGGATGGATTTCTGATGTCGCGAAAGATGCCTTGATGTAGAATGTTTGCTGTCTTGATGATGATGATGAATTGCTTTTGCTTTTGATGGAGTATTGGTGGGATGGCATTCTGGATGATGGGCTGGTCGTGCCAAAGGCTACCCACGTATCCCTTGAAGGGAATCAGACCAGCGTAGTTCTAGGATGTTTGAGAACGCTGGGGAAAAAGCTAGGAGAAAAATAAAACACATACTTTTTACTAAAGTAAGAAAAATAAAAATAAAAATCTTTTTGTCATTTATTTTTTGGAAAGAAAAAGAATATATATGCTTGCGAGAGAAAGATTTTTTTTTAGTTCGTGGGTGAACCATTTTAACCATTGTGTGTTTGTAAATTCAACCCAAGATCAAATCATGTTCGGTCGAAGTCCGGATTGCCTCGCTTGAATTCTGTTGTCGCTGTTGTGCCCAACGAAGATTGATGTCTAGCCCCAAGAGATTTGTCGATTATGGGGCTTCAAAAGACTTTCGATGCTGAGATACCAAGGGGTTGTTGATTGTAAATCCCCTAGAATTCCTTTGATGCAAGACTTTGAGTGACTTGCATAGCCCTAAGATAAATCAGCTCTTGGCCCATTCAAATAAATCGCCTTTTGTCGTTGATGTGAGCAAGCCCCAAGAGAAGATTATTGATACCAAGATTTGAGATATTGCTAAGCCCCAAATGTCATGTACTTGCGAGCTTAAAGATAGTGGAATGTGAAGACCTTTCGATGTAAAGCCGCAAAAACGTCTTGAAATCGGCTTGGCATTATATTGAGAGTGGATGCACCATTTTGTAGAACTCTTGATAGTGATCTCCCTCTTACTCTTTCTTGGAAATGAATTGCCTTATTGTGGTCGGTGCCCAAATGGTGGAAGGTCCATGTGTAGCAAGGTCTTCGGAAAATGTCTTGTGGATGATAAGGTCTTGGCGTGATAAGGTCCCAAATGGGTATGTTTGCTTGAGTCTTCTTGGGTTGAACTAATAACCGATCTTCGGATGCAAGCTTTTGATCTTAGAGAAAGGGGTGCTGAATTGCAAAAACATTGGGTATAGTACCCGCTATAATCCGTTTAAGTGAGTTTATCATATTGAATCTTTTTCCTTTTCTCTAAGACTTCCTTCATAATCTCGTCGTAAGTCACAACATAACAAGAATCATCAAATTCATTCATAACATCAGAGCCCTCATTTCAAATCAAAAGACCTTTGATGTGAAGTACTAAGAGACCTTTAAAGCTTGGACCACTCCCCACATTGCATTGCTCAAGTATCATTTCCCAAAAGATTGTTGAAGCCCCTTAAAAAGACTTTTGGTGCCAAATTTATAGGGGAAGTTTCAAATGTTGCAGATGACTTTGCTAGGTCCATCGTTGGGGGAGGTGAAGTGAATTGCATTTTTTTTGAGGGAGCCTTTCAAACTCGAGTCTAGTCCCAGAGTACCATCATCGATTGTAAGTACAGCAAGAAAGGCCTATCCTTGATTGGGGGGACAGGCATGAGCACACATGACAAGAAGACTCTTAGAAATTCTTTTTGAGAGACTTCGAGGTGTTGGAGATTATTCCCTAGGCCCTTGAGAAAGGCCTTACGTTACATCATGTTCTCATTTGTTATGGAGATAACAACATTGGATTATTATACGTTTTACATGTTTATTACAATAATCTCCGTCCCTAGTACTTATGAAGAACTAGTATAAGTTTAATCGATGATCATATGATGATCATGTGAATGTGATACAAATTAAACTTATGGGTACTTGTTGGTGAACATGTATTGGGCATGACCCACCTATAAGATTTATGTCATGATCAAATATCATAATTAAATCTCATATAGTTATATCGTTTGATATCCTTAGACCTGAGATTATCATGGTCTTCCACATGATGAACATTATGTTTGACATAGTCAATCGCTACCCTTAACCAGGTAGTCATAAAGGATATGATTGGCATGATCGGATTCTTGTAGGGAAGAATGATAAGTCAATATGGAATTTGTCCCTCCTTCAAGAGAGATATCTGCTTAGGCCACTCGTAGAGTGAGATTGATGAAATGCGTGGCCACGCTCAAATGAATTGATGTGATCGATATCATTTGCTCATAATCAATCTCCTTGGGATCGGGAAAGCATTGAATGAGATATGTTGATGTTGACCATGACTTATGTTCAATATTATATAGCGCGAAAAAAGGATTGTGATATGTTCTATGAGGATAACGAACTTCGTTAAGTTATATTAATTGGGTAATCATGATGGCTTGCTAGAGTCCGCTCATGATTTTTGAGTTTGACTTTAGTTGGACTCATTTCCAACTTAATATAATCCTATGGGGTCACACACAAAAGAACGAATTGATCAAAAGGCTAAAATTGGAAAAAGCTGAAAATCTGGCAGGCTCGAACCAAATGGCACGACCGTGCCGTTCTGTGCGCACGATCGTGCCAGTTTTCAAGCTCGACCGTGCCACTATTCAACTTCGGCAGGTCAGGGTCACACCAAGTGGCACGGCCGTGCCATTTGGTGAGCACGACCGTGCCAGCATTCGCCTAGGGAGATTTTGGTCGGCACAATTGGCACGGCCGTGCCAATTTGTGAGTACGACCGTACCCGATTCCCTAGAGGCAGTTTTGGCCAGTTTAATTGGGTGACGAGATTTAGGTCTTCTAGGTCATTAAAGGTTAATGACTAGGGACTATAAATACATCTTTTCACCAGCTATTAAATTAATGCAACCCAATATATTTGAGAAACATAATTCTTGATCTAAGATTGAGAATCAAAGATCAAGAACGCATAAATTCATATTGCCTCTGAAGATTAGAAAAGCGTGTTTTCTAATGGGTCTAGCAACCCAGATCTAGAATGGTTCTAGATATTCGTTTGCGTGTGGATACACATAGAGGATGTTTGCTTTAGCATCTCAAGTTCGTGTTCCTGTGATCCTGATTCAAAGAACGCGAAGAACGAGGTGATCAAATCTAAAGCTTGAAGACGTGAAGATCCAAAAATCTTAAAATGCTCAACAACGGTTAGTATTCTAAATTCATCTTGCTATTAATTTAATTATCATGAATGGATGTTGGGGCTTAGGGTATTGTTGATTTCTTTTGCCGTCTTCTGCTGCGCAAGGACCCTCAAAACCCAATAGTGGTATCAGAGCCCCGTTCATATATGCTTATTTTAATAATATCAAGTTGCTAATATAATTGGATTATATGTGTTAACATGCTATTTGAATTTAGATTCATGGTGTTTATGTGGTCTATGCATTTTATGTGGTTTATTGTTTTTGTAACTTTAATCGCACTATTCAATCGCAATAAAAATTATGATAGATTTAAAATTGTTTGGGTTATCAATTTTTGATTGGATCAAAGTTTTGATAATCTAGAGATTCAAGAATAAATGGTTTATTCAAGGTTTTGATGATCATGGTGATTGGATTATCAAGAACATCAAATCCTAATTGAATCGGGGAAAAACAATTTTGAAACAAATTTTTGAATTTTATTTTTTTTTATTTTTCGTAGGAGGTCCGACCGGACCTAAGTACTGACCCGGCCGGACCGTGTGGTCTGGCCGGCCTACGTTCTTGAGACTGTGGGGTGGAACTTGTGGTTTGAAACTCCTATTTTTATTCTTATGAATTTTTAGATTGGATCAAGGTTTGGACGGCTGGCCTACGTTCTTGAGACTGTGTTTCCCACACTTGATCGCAATCAAAGATTCAAAGATAAAACGAATTTAGAATTATGAAGAGTTCATAATTGCTAAAATTAAGAAACAAAGTTCTTGATTCAAGTTTGGAGATCCATGTGGAATTGTGAAAATGCAATTGGCATACGTTCATCGAGACCATCTATTGTTTAGTTTCAGCCACATGGACCACTTTCTTGGTTTCTTGAATTAATGCGTAATTGTGGATGCCTATGGCTTAGTTTCGGCCGAACTTCTTGTTTTCTTCATTTGGAGATAATCACCAAAGTTTAAAAGAGTCTCATCCTCATTATTATAGAGAAACCAATGACTCATAAATATCATGCTTAAATTAATAGAGATTAATTTAATGACTAATCTTGATGCTTTACATGTTATGTGCTCATAAACGTGTTGTATGCTATATGAGATGAACCTTCTTAAAAAAATTAAGTCATGTGCCAACCCATGATGGACACTTGTAAGTACACCGGGTAGTAGTTTTGTGTGGGCTCTGCCAAAGCGAGGTGCATTGATTCTATCAGTGTATGAAGCAAAGATGAGTGAATGAGAGTTTCCTAAGAGTCACATATGATGTGATTGATAAAAGTTATCTACCTAATTAATTTAGTTTTGAGCAGTATCGTCAAAGCGGACTTGAAATTAAATTAAAGTTGGATCTTAGCCCACATAAATTATATTATACAATTGTTGTATATGAAGGTTATATAATTTAGTGGGAGTATTTATGAAATACAATAATTATGTCTTAAATGATTGGTATAAAATATAGATGTATATTTATTTGCATATTTGTGTAGAATACTATCTTAAACTTCAATTATGTTTGTTACGACAATCTGTTCTTAAAAGGACAAAGTTAAAAGAGAATGAAATTAATTTCATTGATTGGATCATGAGCTTAAGAATTGTTCTAAAGCAAGAACAGAAATTTTACATTCTTAATAATCCTAAGTAACCTAAATTGCAATATTAAATTGATTAATATGTTCCGTAGGATCATCAAAATTTAATTTCATTAACTAGTTGATGATCTTAGATTCATAAATAAATTGTTTATTCTTTGTTTTGATGATCATGATGATTGGATCATCATGAACAACAAATCCTAATTGAATCAAGGAAAGCAATTTTAAGGTAAATTTTGGAAATTTAAAATCTACCGCTTTTATGATAAATATTTTGAGTTGAATTTAATTGTCAGATGGCTGGTTTTAGAAACCGTGTTTCCTGAAATTAAATGTCACTTTCAAAATTAATCTGGGATTGAATCTAGTTTCAAGATGGCTGATTTTCGAAACTGTGTTTCCTGAAAAGTTATGTCAATTCAGAATTCAGAAAACTGAAATCAGAATCCTGAATCGTTCTTGGTTCCTGAAATCAGTTAAATGGATGAGACATGGAATTTAGAAACAGACTAAAGATCCATATGGAAATGTGGATGCCTTTTGGTTTAGTTTCGACTGTATAGTTTGTGCTCTCAATATCTGAACTACAATGCGGAAAGATGATGATCTAAGTCGAAAATTTGTTTTTTTTTACTTAATGAATTTCTAAAATGAAAGATGATTAAAAGATAAAGGTAAGACAAACGTTGTCAAGCCTAAAGGAAGTAATTGTGGCTAAAATTATAACTCTTAATGATGCAATTTGGTAACGTGGCAATTGGATTGACCATTTAAAATTGTAATCAAAATTCTGATGATCAAATAAAGTGAATGGTAGTGGGACTACCACTTGGGATATTTATGTTATAAAAAATAATATTTCTACTTTTAATTATTGGGTATTGAATACCGGATGTTGATCCCATATTTGTATAAATATGCAACAATTAGTAATAGAAAGACTACTTATGAAAAGTAAAGTTAATCTATGAATGGTAATGATGCAAGAGTTGCAACATTATTCGTAGAATACTTATGAAGTGACTTTACTCACTAAGTAGAAAATATTATTTTCTTTTCTGTTAAGATAATGAAGGATATTTATTTCTTATTGAGAATAAGAAAGTGTTTTATTTATTATGATTTACTTTATTGTATTGTTAAATCATATAAATAAATCTTATATCCTAAATCTTGAAGAAAAAAATAATAAATAAATCTATAACATAAATTATTAAATTCTTTATGCATTATTTTTTTGATCAAATAAATGAGAAACGCATATCTAAAATTCCATGGGACGGAGTTTTAAAGTCATATGATTTTGAATCATATGATATATGCAAATATTATTTACTTGGACCAAGACATCTTTTACTAGGAGTAGTAAAAGGGCTAGTGACTTATTAAACCTAATACATGTTAATGTATATGGTTCATTAAGTAGCAATGCTAAATGAGGATTTTGGTACTACTGGGTAAAACTATTCAAAGATTCTGATTTGATCGAGATGATGAATACTTAAACCAAGTATTTGACAATCATCTTTAAGGTTGTGAAGTTGTTTCACAAATTAACACCACCAAGAACACCATTTTGGAATGATGTGTCTACGTGGAGGTGTAGAACCCTGTTGGATATGGTTAATTAGATGATAAAGTCAAATTGATCTTCCATTATTTATATTGGGGTTATACATGGGAAACCGCTATAATTACACTAATTTGAGTTCCATCAAAATAAGTTCAAAGGTACCATATGTGATATGGAATGAAAGAAAACTTGGTTTGTCTTTCATGAAGGTTTAAGAAAGTGAGACCTTTTGGAAATGACTTGTCTAGGACAAGCTCACACTTAAATCTAATAAATGTATTTTCATGGGATATCCTAAGGAAACTTGAGGATATTATTTTACTTTTAAGAAACAAATCGTTTGTTGCTTATGATGGTACTCTTCTAGATAAATTGTTTATCTCTAAAAGAACCAGTGGGAGTAAAATATATCTCGAATGGTTCGAGACCTAGAAAATTACATTGAACATTTGATGGAAGTTGAACAAAGATTCACAAAGAGTTGTGAAAATTTATTCAACTTACACATGTTACTTGCATATATGATAGGATACAATCTATAACAAGAAATATTGGATTTCTCATAATAGAAAGTATTGAGGTAAAGTTCATTGAGAATGGAATATTTACCACCTATCAAAATGCAATGTCCGCTCCATATTTAAATTAATGGCCTGGAGTCATAAAATCTAAAAGGCAATCCATATATAATAATCAAGTTTGGAACTTGAACATTCTAACCTAAGGTGTAAAAACCAAATGATGGAATTGAGTTTTCTTGGAGAAAACTATTATGGGTAGCAAGGAACATACTCTTTAAGCAAGACTAAATGTGAAAAGGTTGACTCATATTTCGACTATGATGAAACTTTCTCACCCATAGTCATGCTTTAAGATATTAGAATTCTCATTGTCATGTCTTCATATTTGGAATATGAAAATTGACAAATGGATGTCAAAACAGCGTTCCTAAGGTAACTAACTTAAGGATGTATTGGATACAACCTAAAGGTTTTGATAGTCTAGAAAATTCTAATAAAGTATGTTTAGTTGCGGAAATCCATGGGATGGATTGAATCAATCTTCTTGGAATAGTTTCCAATAAAATATTCTACGAATAAAATTGAGTGTTTCAGTTGTAGGAGTTGTAACTAAGGGAGTTGTTTGAATATAGATGTTTGAATATAGACGTTATTAGTATAACTAGTAATAGTTTCTAGTACTACTAATCCTACGGACCTTTATTGTAAAATAATGGTTATTCCACAAGCTAAGGTGCCAAAGTCTCATTAATGATCCAAACACACACTCAGACATTTCCATCTTTACGAGAAATCGTTGACATGGGAGATGTCAAAATATGCAAAATACCTTATGATGATAACAAGTATAATCTTCCTATATAAGATTCCACACATGCTATTATGATGGTTATAATCTAAGCTCAATGGTATTGGATACGCATTGATTGGGCCTAGTGCAAGTGGGAGATTGTTGGAGATTATGCCTTAGGCCCTTGAGAAAGGCCTTACGTTACATCATGTTCTCATTTGTTATGGAGATAACAACCTTGGATTATTATATGTTTTACATGTTTATTACAATAATCTCCGTCCCTAGTACTTATGAAGAACTAGTATAAGTTTAATCGATGATCATATGATGGTCATGTGTATGTGATACAAATAAAACTTATGGGTACTTGTTGGTGAACATGTACTGAACATGACCCACCTATGAGATTTATGCCATGGTCAAATGTCATAATTAAATCTAATATAGTTATATCATTTGATATCCTTAGACCTGAGATTATCATGGTCTTCGACATGATGAACATTATGTTTGACATAGTCAACCGTTACCCTTAACCAGGTAGTCATAAAGGCTATGATTGGCATGATCGGATTCTTGTATGGAAGAATGATATGCGTGACCACGCTCAAATGAATTAATGTGATCAAAAGAGATATCTGCTTAGGCCACTCGTAGAGTGAGATTGATGAAATGCGTGGCCACGCTCAAATGAATTAATGTGATCAATATCATTTTCTCATAATTAATATACTCGGGATCGAGAAAGCATTGAACGAGATAAGTTGACGTTGACCATGACTTATGTTCAATATGATATCGCATGACAAAAGGATTATGATATGCTATGAGGATAACAAACTTCATTAAGTTATATTAATTGGGTAATCATGATGGATTGCTAGTGTCCGTTCATGATTTATGAGTTTGACATTGGTTGGACTCATTACCAACTTAATATAATCCTATGAGATCACACACAAAAGAACGAATTGATCAAAAGGCTAAAATTGGAAAAAGCTGAAAATCTGGTAGGCTCGAACCAAATGGCACGACCATGCCATTCTATGCGCATGATCGTGCCAGTTTTCAAGCTTGACCGTACCACTATTCAACTTCGGTAGGTCAGGCTCGCACCAAGTGGCATGTCTGTGCCATTTTGTGAGCACTACCATGCCAGTATTCGCCTGGGGAGATTTCGGTTGGCACAATTGGTACGGCCATGCCTATTTGTGAGCACGACTGTGCCCGAGTCCCTGGAGGCGGTTTTGGCCAGTTTAATTGGGTGATGGGATTTAGGTCTTTGAGGTCATTAAGGGTTAATAATTAGGGACTATAAATACATCTTTTCACCAGCCATTAAACTAATGCAACCCAATATGTTTGAGAAACATAATTCTTGATCTAAGATTGAGAATCAAAGATCAAGAACGCATAAATTCATATAGCCTTTGAAGATTAGAAAAGCGTGTTTTCTAATAGGTCTAGAAACCCAGATCTAGAATGGTTCTTGATATTCGTTCACGTTTGGATACACATAGAGGATGTTTGCTTTAGCATCTCAAGTTCGTGTTCCTGTGATCTTGATTCAAAGAACGCGAAGAATGAGGGGATCGAATCTTAAAGCTTGAAGGCTTGAAGATTTGAAGATCCGAAAATCTTAAAACGCTCAACAACGGTTAGTATTCTAAATTTATCTTGCTATTAATTTAATCATCATGAATGGATCTTTGGGCTTAGGGTTTTGTTGATTTCTTTTGCCGTCTTCCGCTGTGCAAGGACTCTTAAAAACCCAACACGAGGATAGTCTCACACATCTTTCTTGAGCATAGCCCCTAGGGAATCATTATTTATAGAGCAAAGCAAGAGACTCATCCTCGTGTGGGGGAACAAACATAAGAGGACATGGCAAGAGTTACTCCATTTCTCTTGAAACCATTTGACATACTTTAGAGGCACATGCTTGAAGAAGCTCGAAAACTGAGTCACACGTTGTTCCCATTTGTGATCCAAACCAATTGGTGCATTGAAGACCATTCGTGCAACCTTTCACCCCTTTTTTGACTTTTTGATGACATATCAATCATGAGCTCAGTCTCGGACGAGCCTTCTTTCACATGAGCAAAAAAATGCACAATGCAAGAACAATCTCTCTGATTCCGATAACCCAAAACGACCTTTTATTGTGCCACATCTTGTCGAGCATTTTGTAATTCCAAAGTTGACTCAGTGGGGAATTGACTTGCTGAGGAGATTCAATGTAGAACTTGTGTAGTTGTCTTCTTTAGAGGCCGGGGATCTCCATTTCTCTTTCCCTTCTCGCTCTCACTCTCTCATTTTTTTATGTGACGCACCCTGTTTTTTGCCTAGACCGCCCTTTCAGGTTTTCAATCTAGCGGGTTTCTTTTTTGCGTCTTCATTTTGACTCGAATAATGAGGAAGTGTGCATTGACTCTAGCTGAGGATGAGAGATATGTGATTTTGCCGTGGAGACCTTTTGTCACTAATGATGAGTGACATTGACTTGACTAGGAAAGTAGCGCCTAGTATATACTTCATGTATTTATATATATTTTGAATGACTCACGAAGGCAAGTAAGTCATTAAGAGAGAAGAGAAGAAAAGCCCCAATTTGATTGCAAGAAACTGGGAATATCGCTGAAAGATAAGAAGCCCTTAGACTCGATAAGGAACGCAAAGCGATTCCAATTCTAAGAAAGTTATTCAATCTTGAGGTGATTAATTCATTGGCAAATGAATCGTATAAAGATGTCTTGATAAGTTCGAGAGGAAGGCCAATCACCATAATACACTAGGGCTAAACATATCTTCTTTCTTGCATGAGACCGGACCCGAAGGTTGCCTACGTTCCTCCAGTGTAGAGTCACAGGTCACTGTAGTTCTTGTGGATTATCCTTTCATCACGGGGATTGTCGATGTAGCTTTGTCCTTTGTTGGTGGATGGAATGATGATGTTGTTGTGAACTTCTTTGAATGAGGGGGATTTATTTTTTTTATTTTTTTTTTGTGCTCTAACTTTTGCCTAGGTTGTTTTAAATAGTCAACATAGGGAGCCTTATATATATATATATATATATATATATAGGGAGCCTATATATATATATAGGTAGGTGCTCAAATGAGAACCTAAATATCGTGAGAACCGTGAGAACTTGGATACATTAGATAAGAACATAATGTATCCAAGTAATGTATCCAATGTATCTAAGTGAACCATTGGATACATTAGTTTTTACCTAATGTATCCAAGTGATGTATCCAATGTATCCAAGTGAACCATTGGATACATTAGCTAAAAACCTAATGTATCCAAGTTCTCACGGTTCTCACGATATTTAGGTTCACACAGGAGCACGACCCTATATATATATATATATATATATATATATATATATATATATCCCCCTTGAAAACTTTGCTTGATGTTACTCCACCTTGTTTTGCTTCTTGGCTTCGTCGTTGATGTTGTTGCCTCCGTTGCAATGTTTAGCCCCTAGGCGTTCAAGTGATAGCTTTCGTTCCATAACTCGTTTAGACATCTTTTAATCATATTACCAATAATTAAATTGAATAACTTGGAATAGTGTATGGGGACAAGAACGACTTTTATTTGATGATAAGACTCGAATTTTTACATAAGCAAGACGAGAGAAAACTTAATGAACACTTAAGAGGACTTTTGACTCTTTTTTTTTTAGGTAGAGAAAGAGAAACGGAGACTGTTGCTTTCATAGCCTTCCTTGTCGTTGTAGTCCTCCCATTTCAAACCCAAGTCATTCCTTGTTTCACGGTTACTCTTCACCAACGGAAAATTCACCATTGTCAATCAAATCTTGGATGATGTTCTTGACACCATGGCATTCCTCGGTAGTGTGCCCACTATACATGTGGTAGTTGCACCATTCCCCACATGCATGGTTCTTTCCAATCGCCTTCGGCTTGTACCCTTCCAAAGGCTTAATCTTTCCATTTGCTATCAATGTTTCGAACACTTTGGCATGGGTCATTCCTAGGAGAGAAGTGAAATTTCCCTTGTCGACGACACCTTTGTGGCTCTTGAGGGGCGGGGCATTTGAGCTTGTTTTACCGTTGACCTTTGCCTTGTTGTTGGTGAACTTTTGCAAACAGGCCTTAAGTTCAGAAAACCTCTTCATCGTGAATTATTTTCTCAAGAGAAAGATGGGCTTGCCATAAATAATCCTTGCAGCGGGCATCCTCGACAAGTCCATCCATTTGTTCCCCCATGTCTCTTATTATGTTGAAAAGCCTTTCGTTGGACACAGAAATATTCTCACCCTTGATGTTGCCGTTGGAAGCCATTGGACCTATTGGAAGAACACGGTTGATCTTAGGTTGGCCCCACAAATACCTTTTGAGTAAAATAATTTAACCCACAAATAAGAAAAAGACTCGACCACATAAAGAAAATGATTTTTTTTTTATTTACAAAAGTCGGAAGGACGTAGTCCTTTTTGGAATTTCTAGAAAAATAATGGAATGGTCACACTAGTATATAGACCTTCTCGTGGTCCCATATACTCATCAGATTCCGCCACCCTTGTGATTCCTACACATGATGAGATTAAACTAAATTAATGTAGTAAGTCATACATGCGGGGATGGAGTTTTATTTTTTCCATAATAACCACTTGTTTCTTTTGGAAACGGCATGTATGATTTGAAAACATTAGTTCAGGGAAATATCGGCACATGAAAACCGACTTGGTCACGGAGTGTTAGAACCTAGACTAAGAATGTGTTGGCTTGTGCTCAGCTCAGCTAAAGAAAGGCTTAAAGGTCACCCCCGGCATGTAGTCGTGTGTTGGGTTTCGTGCAATCATGCGCAGCGGAAGAAAGACATGAATAAAACCCAATTGCCTAGATCCGCTATGAACAATAATTCATAATATGAAGATGAACGAACTAACCCTTGTAGATCGAAATAAAACTTGGATTAGACGTTAAGAGAAACGCCCTCTACCGGTGATCCACACAATGAACAGATTTCAAGAACGCCTTCTTGAACTTGACTGCTAGGCCTTTGGTTTGAAAAACGATGTTGAAGTACGATTCTTCAAAGCTCCGATGATTATTGTGGCTTGATGATTGGGAATTATCAATCTCAATAACCCAAGAATATAATGTGTATTTTCTCTCTTAAAGAAAGAGTTTGGAATTGATCAAATCAATGTTATGGGAACAATTCCCGCCAGTCCACATTATATACAAGGGGTGTCCAAAACCCTTTAGGACTTAGGTCTTCTTTTCTAACAAGAATTGACTTAAAATAAACTGGTTGCCGGGCATACAGCCGTACGGCTGAGCTGGAGCCGTACGCACAGCATACAGCCGTACGGTGACCATAATCAGTTTCCTCATTTTTCGTTCCTTTTAATTATCCGTTCTGCGTGTGTGACGCAATAGGATTATACTAAGTTGGTAACGAGTCCAAACCATTCAAACCTCGTAAGTCATAAGCGGACTCTAGCAAGCCATTATGACTACCCAATTAGTATAACTTTAAAATCCAAAGTATACTAAGTAGAACATAACACAATCTCTTTGTTTCATGATGTCTATTGAACGTAAGCCATGGTCAATGGTCAACTTACATAGTTCAATGCTTTCTCGATCCCGAATGTATTGATAATCCAAATGTCATTTATCTAATCAATTTGTTTGAGCATGGCCATGCATTTCATCAATACCATTCATCGAGTGGCCAAAGCTTGACATCTCTCTTGACGAGGAACAAATCCCGTCTTGGCTTATTACTCTTCCCTACATGATTCCGATTATGCCAATCATATTCTTTATAGCTACCCAGTTAGGGGTAACGTTTGAATATGTCAAACGTAATATTCATCAAGTGGAAGACTGTGATAACCTCAGGTCTAGACATTCCAGTGATATAACTATATGAGACTTAATTATGACATTGTGACCATAACATAAATCTCATAGGGGTCGGTCCAGTATTTATTCTCCAACAAATATCCATAAGTCTAATTGTATCCCATACACATAATCATCATATGATTATCTATTAAACTTAAACTAATCGTTAATCATAATTATCAGGGGCGGGGATTATTATAATAAACATGCAAAGGATATAATAATCAAACATTCAATTTCTTTATTAAAACATAAGCAAGTGGTAACATTAATCGTTCAAATAACGTGCCTAAATCATACAACACCAACAATCTCCCACTTGCACTAGGCCTAATTAATGTATCGAATACCCATAGACCTAACATGACCATCATGCTTCGCTTATGGAAGACCCTTTGTCAATGGGTCGGCAATGTTATCATCAGTTGGTACTCTGCATATATTCACGTCTCCTCTATCAACGATCTCTCGAATGATATAAAACGCCTAAGTATGTATTTGGATTTTTGATGCGATCTAGGTTCCTTTACTTGAGCAATAGCACCATTATTATCACAATAAGTGCTAGGAACCACCTCTAGTTCACCAATGAACTTCTTAATCCAAATATCCTCTTTAGCAGCATCAGATGCAATAATATACTCAGCTTCAGTTGTAGAATCTGCTACGGTACTTTGCTTAGAACTCTTCTAGCTAACAGCACCTCCATTAAGCATAAACACAAATCTAGATTGTGATCTAGAATCATCCTTATCGGTTTGGAAGCTTGTATCTGTGTAACCATTTAAAACAAGATCATCTTCCATACCTCCATATACCAAGAACGAATATTTAGTCCTTCGCAAGTACTTAAGAATTGTCTTGACTGCAATCCAGTAACTCTCACCAGGATCTGATTGGTATTTGCTCATCATGCTCAAAGCATACGAGACATCGGGTCTAGTACATATCATGGAATACATGATTGATCCAATAGCAGAAGCATATAGGATTCCAATCGTTCTCTCACGCTCATCAGTTGTCTTGGGACACTGATTCTTGCTTAGAGTTATGCCATGACCTACTGGCAAATTTCCTCTCTTAGAGTTTTTCATGCGGAATCTCTTACGAACTTTGTCAATATATGTATCTTGACTTAAACCAATCAACTTCTTAGATCTATCACGATAGATCCTTATGCCAAGGATGTAAGCGGCTTCTCCCATATCTTTCATTGAGAAACACTTTCCTAACCAAGTCTTTACAAACTGCAGTGCAGGAATGTCGTTTCCAATGAGCAATATGTCATCAACATATAGCAAAAGAAATAATAATATGCTCCCACTAATCTTCTTGTATACACAAGGTTTATCATTGTTCTTGATGAAGCCAAACTCTTTGACCGATTCATCAAATCAAAAATTCCAACTCCTAGAGGCTTGCTTCAATCCATAAATGGATCTTTGTAACTTGCATACTTTGTTAGAATTTTTTGGATTTTCAAAACCTTCATGTTGTGTCATATAAACATCCTCAAGTAAGTTCCCGTTAAGGAACGCTGTTTTGACATCCATTTTCCATATCTCATAGTCAAAATATGTGGCTATGGAAAGTAAAATTCTTATAGACTTGATCATTTCTACGGGCGAAAAGGTTTCATCATAGTTAATACCATGAATCTGCCTATAGCCTTTCACTACAAGTCTAGCTTTATAAGTATTCACCTTTCCATCCATGTCAGTTTTACTTTTGAAAACCCACTTGCATCCTATGGTTTTTACACCTTTGGGTGCATATATCAAGTTCCAAACTTGATTATCATACATGGACTTAATTTTAGATTCCATGGCTCCAAGCCATTTATCTGAATTAGGAGCGAACATCGCTTCTTGATTGGGAGTAGGTTCATCATCAACTATGACTTGTACTTCATTGCTATCCGTCATGAGAAATTCATATCTCTCAGGTTCGGATCGCACCCTACCAGTTCTGCGAAGAACTTGAATATTTTGATTAGGTTCCACAACTCCTTGTGAAACTTGATCAGATTCAACCATCGGTTCCATGTTATTTTTGGGTTCTCGAACCTCTTTGAGATTAATTTTACTCCCACTAATTCCTTTGGAGAGAAACTCTTTCTCTGTAAAGGTACCATCTCGAGCAACAAATACTTTGTTGTCCGTGCAGTTGTAAAAATAATATCCCTTAGTTTCCTTAGGCCCACGAAAATATATTTATCAGATTTCGGTGCAAGTTTGTCAGAGATAAGTCTCTTAACATAAGCCTCACAACCCCAAATCTTCATGAAAGACAAACTAGGTTTTCTTCCTGTCCACATCTCATATAGAGTCTTTAGAAAAGATTTAGTTGGAACTCTATTTAGTGTGAGACCAGCAGTTTCTAGTGCATGTCCCCAAAAGGATAAACGAAGATCAACTTGACTCATCATGGAGCGGACCATATCCAATATGTTGGGTTTTGAGGCAACATGCGCAGCGGAATAAAGCAATATGAAATCAACAAAACCCTAAGCCCCAAGATCCATTCATGATGATTAAATTAATGGCAAGATGAATTTAGAATACTAACCGTTGTAGAGCGTTTAAATTTTTCGGATCTTCAAATCTTCAAGTCTTCAAGCTTTAGATTTGATTTCCTCGTTCTTCGCGTTCATTGGATCACGATCACAGGAACATGAACTTGAGATGCTAAAGAAAGAATCCTATATGTGTGTCCACACGCGAACGAATATCTAGAACCATTCTAGATCTGGATTGCTAGACCCATTAGAAAACACACTTTTCTAATCTTCAAAGGCTATATGAATTTTATGCGTTGTTGATCTTTGATTCACAATCTTGGATCAAGAATTATGTTTCTCAAACATACTAGGTTACATTAATTTAATGGCTGGTGAAAAGATGTATTTATAGTCCCTAGTCATTAACCCTTAATGACCTAGAAGACCTAAATCCTATCACCCAATTAAACTGGCCAAAACTGACTTCAGGGGTTCTGGCACGGTCGTGCTCACAAAGTGACACGGTCGTGTCACTTGTGCCAAGCGCACCTGCTCGAGATTAATATTGGCACGGTCGATCTTGTGAACTGGCACGGTCACGCCATTTGGCACGGTCGTGCCATTTGGGCCGAACCTGGCAGTTTTCAGCTTTTTCCAATATCTAGCCTTTTGATCAATTCTTCCTTTTGTTTGTGACCCCATAGGATTATATTAAGTTGTCAATGAGTCCAACCAAGGTCAAACCCATAAGTTATGAGCGGACTCTAGCAAGCCATCATGACTACCCAATTAATATAACTTAAACGACGTTCGCTATCCTCATAGAACATATCACAATCCTTTTGTCACGCAATATCAAATTGGACATAAGTCATGGTCCACGTCAACTTATGTTGTCCAATGCTTTGTCGATCCCGAGTAGATTGATATGAGAAAATGACATTGAACACTTCAATTCATTTGGGTACGGCCGTACACTATCATCAATCTCACTCATCGAGAGGCCAAGCAGATATCTCTCTTGAGAGAGGGACAAATCACATCTTGACTTATCATTCTTCCCTACATGAATCCTATTATGCCAATTATAGCCTTTATAACCATCCGGTTAGGGGTAGCATTTGAGTACATCAAACATAATGTTCATCATGTGGAAGACTATGATAATCTCAGGTCTAAGGATAAATGATATAACTATTATGAGATTTAATTATGACATCTGACCATGACATAAATCTCATAGGTGGGTCAAGTCCAGTACTTATTCTCCAACAAGTACCCATAAGTTTAATTTGTATCTATGATGATCATCAATAGAACTTATACTAGTGCTTCATAAGTACCGGGGATGGGATTATTATATTAAACATGTAAACATATAATAGTCAAGGGTTGTTATCTCCATAACAAATGAGAACATGATGCAACGTAAGGCCTTTCTCAAGGGCCTAGAGCATAATCTCCAACACAATAAAGTCCTATTTCTCCGCTCAGACACACCATTCCATTGTGGTGTTCCAGGTGGAGTTAATTGTGAAACATTTCCACAATCTTTAAGATGATTGTCAAATTCATGGCATAAATATTCTCCACCTCAATCAGACCGAAGTGCTTTAATAGTTTTACCAAGTTGATTCTGTACTTAATTTTGAAATATTCTAAATATTTCAAAAAAAATCACTTTTATGTTTCATTAAGTAGAGATAACCATATCTACTAAAATCATCGGTGAATGTTATGAAGTATTGATATCCACCCCTAGCATTGCTGCTCATAGGTCCACACACATCAGTATGTATGAGTCCCAATAAGTCACTAGCCCTTTCACTACTCTTAGTAAAAGGTGTCTTTGTTATCTTTCCAAGTAAACAAGATTCACAAGTTTCGTATGATTCAAAATCATGTGAATCTAAAAGTCCGTCCCCAGGGAGTTTTGAGATACACTTCTCATTAATATGACTAAGACGGAAATGCCACAAATAAGTGTGATTTACATCATTAGCTTTGGATTTCTTATTTACATTATAGATATTCTCATTATTTCTATTCTCAACATCAAGGACATAAAGGCCATTAAATGAACATGCAGTACAATAAAGCATATCATTTAAATAAATAGAAAACTTCTTATTTTTAATAAGAAAATTATAACCTTCATTATCCAAACAAGAAATTGAAATAATATTTCTACACAAATCCATAATGTAATAACAATTGTTCAAAACAAGAATTAATCCGCTAGGTAAAATGACATCATATGTTCCTACGACTAATGCAGCAACTCTTGCTCCATTCCCCACACGTTGGTCCACCTTGCCATCTTTCAGTAGCCTTCTATTCCTTAGTGCCTGTATATTTTAAAAAATGTGAGATCCACATCCGGTATCTAATAACCAGGAACTAGAAGTAGAAAGGAGAACATCTATAACATAGATATCTGAAGTAGAAGCAGTCACACTGCCTTTCTTCTTCTTTAATTCTTCCTTGTAAACCATGCAATTTCGTTTCCAATAACCAATCTCATTGCCGTGGAAACAGATTGCATCCTTTTGGGAAGTAGGTTTAGCCACAGTAGCATTGGCAACAATTGCCTTGCTAATCTTGGGTTTGACAACTTTTGCATTACCCTTTTCATTGGCTTTAGAGCCCTTTCCTTCTTTTGACACTACAAGCACAGGAGAAGCTTCTTTAATGATTTTCTTCTCTGCCGTATTTAGTATGCCATGTAACTCAGTCAGAGTCTTATCCATACCACGCATATTAAAGTTCATGACGAACTAATTATAGCTTTTAGGTAATGAATTAAGAATAAAATCAAAAGTCAACTCAACTCAACAGAGATGGGATGGACAAGCCTCTCTAGATGCTCAAAGTGGGCCTTCATCTTCAAAACATAAGAACCCACTGTCTCTTACTCATCTTGCATGAGATCAGAGTAGCTATAGTGTCGAACCTTTCTTGCCTTCCCTGTTCTTAAAACATGTCTTTCAATTCAACACCTAAGTCATATGCCTCCAAATGTTCAAGAGTCTTCTAAAGCTCAGGACACATGGAAGCAAGCATGAGACAACCCACCTCACAAGAATCACTTTTGTGCTTCTTGTAGGCGTTTTTCTAATCCTTAGCGGCAGTGGCAGCAGATTCCTCTTTAGGAATGATATAGCATATCTTCATGCTTTAGAAAAATTCTAAGGCATCGGATACAATCCATGAAGTTAGAACCATTCTCTTTAAGCTTTTCCTTCTCAAGGATAGATCAATGAAAGTGAACTTGTATTTTGTGCCATTATCTACAATTATGTAAACATTTAATCACATATAAGTACCAACTTAATTAAAGATATTATAAACATTAGTATTTCACAAATACTCCCACTAAATTATATAACCTTCAAATACATCCAATGTATCATATAATTTAATGGGCTAAGATCCAACTTTAATTTAATTTCATGTCCGCTTTGGCGATACTGCTCAAAATTAAATTAATTAGGTAGACAACTCCTTGTCAATCATATCATATATGACTCTTAGATCCTTTATGAGATTTTAGACATCATATGTCTAACATATTTTAATCTCATCTGTGCCTTAGGCCCAAAAATTTGTCTTTTGATAGCCCAATTAAGTCAAACCATTTTAAACGTATATGAATCACTCTTTCTTCATCTTGCTCATAGAAGAACAGAATTAATGCGCCTCGCTTTGGCAGAGCCCGCATAAAACTGTCCATGTACTCACAAGTGTTTTAATCATGGATCGGCACATAACTCAAATTTTAATTAAAGTTCACACACATAAAGTTAATCAATTAACCGAATTAATTTTATGTGACTTTAGTTACGCTAGTTATAGGATTAAAGTCTAAAACTTTTGAGATTACGCCAATCTTAAACTCCTTTAAGATTCTGATCTCAATGTCTGGACATCTGTACATAGATCTATTTCAGGAAACACGGTTTCAAAAACCAGCCATATGAAACGGATGAAAATCAGTATTGTCCAAACCATCCGCAGAGCATCTTGAAATTGAGAACACAAACCGTACGGTCGAAACTAAGCCAAAAGGCATCCACATTCCCGTACTAAGAACAAGAAACCAAGTAACTTCTCTATACGGTTGAAACTAAGCCAAAAGGGATCCACTTTCCCGTATAGATTGGTCACTCGTCTTAAGACCTTTCATTGTCTCTTAATCTCACAGATTACAGCAGTTCTAAACTCTTTAGAGCTCTAATTTATGCAGTTACTCTGAATACTTGACAGAAAACTGTTTCAAGAAACACGGTTTCGAAAACCAACCGTCTGAAACCAGTTTCTTTTCCAGATTCGAATTCTGTAAACAATTTATAGAACAATATGAACACCAGAAGACAGAGCAACATTCTGGAAATCGGGCTAGGCACCGTACGCTTGCCGTACCGCCGTACGGATCATGTTCCCAGATTTCCAGATTATCCAGTTTTCAGAAATTCAATCAATCCTTTATCGTATTTATACATTATCAGATTACAGAAATACGAAAAAATATAGAATACAAATTTTAACCCATCTAATCTATACAAGAATTGACTTAAAATAAACTGGTTGCCGGGCATACAGCTGTACGGTGACCATAATCAGTTTCCTCATTTTTTGCTCCTTTTAATTATCAGTTCTGCGTGTTAAGTTGGTAACGAGTCCGAACCATTCAAACCTCGTAAGTCATAAGCGGACTCTAGCAAGCCATTATGACTACCCAATTAGTATAACTTTAAAATCCAAAGTTTCCTAAATAGAACATAACACTATATCTTTTTTTCACGATGTCTATTGAATGTTAGCCATGGTCAATGGTCAACTTACATAGTTCAATGCTTTCTCGATCCCGAATGTATTGATAATCCATATGTCATTTATCTAATCAATTCGTTTAAGCATGGCCATACATTTCATCAATACCATTCATCGAGTGGCCAAAGCTTGACATCTCTCTTGAAGAGGAACAAATCCCATCTTGGCTTATTACTCTTCCCTACATGATGCCGATTATGCCAATCATATTCTTTATAGCTACCCAGTTAGGGGTAACGTTTGAATAAGTCATACATAATGTTCATCAAGTGGAAGACTGTCATAACCTCAGGTATAGAGATTCTAGTGATATAACTATATGAGACTTAATTATGACATTGTGACCATGACATAAATCTCATAGGGGTCGATCCATTTTTTGTTCTCCAACAAATACCCATACACATAATCATCATATGATTATATCTATTAAACTTATCCTAATAATTAATCATAATTATCAGGGATGAGAATTATTATAATAAACATGCAAAGGATATAATAATCAAACTTTCAATATCTTTATTAAAGCATAAGCAAGTGATAACATTAATCTTTCAAATAACGTGCCTAGAGCATACAACACCAACATCGTGAACTACGCCACAGGTTGAGTTTTACCACTTCGAGAGAGTCAAGGTCGGGTGGAGCTTGGAACTCTCTAGGACGGGCCTCGACGGGTTTGGGGTTATGGACTTTGTGCGACTCGATTGTGAGCAATTCATAGGAATATGTGCATGTAGTGTGAGGTCAAGCCAAGTGACAAAATATTTTTTTTATATTTTTTTATATTTTTTTTCAAATAAATAAAAACAAATAAGCACGTATGTACAATTTTCGAATCACCCGTGTGACCGATAAAATAAATAGAAAGTAAAATCATTCATGTGCAGGCCTGGTGCCCACACACTGTCAAAAACCATTCTGTTCTGTGAACTGTTCTGTTTCTAGAAAATGCCCAGAAGCGTGCGCATTTGGAAGTAAGGACGAGAGGCGCGCGCCCAGACAGGGAAAGGCGGAAGCGCCCGATTCTGGGCAGTACCTGCAAAATAGTTGAATCAGGGGATTGCCCTGGCCCCAAATTATTGAAATTTTCCCTTGCAGACATTGTTAGCACAGAAACATGGAATTGAAGGACGAGATGAGAGGTGGGTGATTCTGGTGGTTAAGGTCGGAGGTGCACGCCTTAGGCCAAGAAGGCCGGAGGTGCGCGCCTTAGGCCAAGAAGGCCAGAGGCGCACACGTTCTACCTTTTCCACTAGAATGCCCAGAAAACAGTAGTAAGAACACCAAAAATAAAGAACGCAAATTTAACCCTCTATGTTGTTCCCCAGCAGAGTCGCCACTATAGATACCCCGAGAGAGCCCCACTACTTGGCTAGAGCGGTGGAAGGATCCTAGGATGTCTAATTGATTTTAATTGTAGAGTCGCCACCTATGTTATTAAGGGAACATCAAATAAAAAAACCTAAAGATAGCCTAATTTATGTTACGAAACCAAAGATTTGGGAGAGAAGGCTTCGGGGGTTAGGTGACGGGGTGGGAAGTACTTAAACACCCACTCCTCCCCACTTACACGGGTCTTGCCACTAAAGGTGTTCTAATGCATAAATGTCTTTCTAATAATATGAGAAATGTGCTAACAATTGCAAGGGAAAAAAAGAGAAATTCTTATATTGATTTATGCTTAAAGATTACGTGTAATAACTATGCTAGCAATTACATTAATATAAAATGGGGAAATTAAAGTAGAGTTAGAATGTAGGGAGATAACCTTAATCATCTAATATAATAAAGTGGTCATTTGATCATATCCCATTTGATGGGGATTGCATACATTAAGAAGACATGTAAAATAGAGAAGAAAGGTAAAGTTGTACCTTAAGAAGGAGAAAGATGACTTGAACTTTGACTTGAAAAGAATTTTGTGTAGAGTTTTGATGCTTGAGTTGTTGTTCGGAGAATTCTTGTAGGAAGAATTCTTGAGAGAATTGTGTATATTGTAAGTGTAGAGTAAAGTCAAGTCCAAGGTCCCTTTCTAAGGTAAAAAGATGAGGTATTTATAGGTAAAAAAGAGAGGAAAATATGGTCTTTCAACTAATAGGAAAGTAGAAAGAAATTAAATAAAAAGAGAAAATCAAATAATAATAAAAAGAAACATTTTGTTTTAAAGAAAATGCTTGAATAATGGGATTGGGATTTGTAAGATAAAAGGGGGATGAACTTGGATGTAAAAAGGAGTTTTTGCAAGTAGGAAATGGAGGGAAGAATGGCACAAACCGGGAAGGCGCGCGAGTCCGGCCTATTTGACCAAACGTGCGGGCGCCCCATGACCATTACGGGAGGCGTCCGGGGGTAAAAATGATATAATGACATAAATGACTCTAAAGTTAACTCTGTTATTCAGTTTAGTCAAAACTAACGAAATCAGTTAGGAACTTAACCGAAGTAACAGAATTTAACAAAAACAGGTTAAATAAAAAATACTATGTATGCAATTGGGGTGAGAGGTCCAAGGCGGGGTGTCTACACAACTTAATGAGACACTTAGCTATCTTAAAAGGAGAGGTTTTTTGTAGTGTGTACACGTGTTATGTGTTGGGAAGAGGGGAGCTTCATATCCACTAGCCCATACTAGCAGTCATCAATTATGGAGAAAGTAATTCAACACATGAATAAATAATTTGTAAGAACAAATAACACCGATGTATGATAACCTAGTTCATTAACACATGACTACATCTAGGGGAACCAAGCAGGGATATTATTTTAACAATATATGTAGTTGTTACAACTTAATTAGTAAATGCTCTCACGCAGATCTAGCATGGCTACTCTCTTGATATCCTAAGTTTCTCCTACACAAAGTAAGTACCAAATATTTTGGTGGTAGTCACAATATATTTATGGGGTTATAAGTCCTAAACCTAGCCTAAAACCAATTACCTGAGACGGATGGAGTTTAGGAAACTAATTCCTTACTATACTCCATGTTGTTGTTCACGTGGAAAGAGGAATGGATATTCCCTTTTCTTTAATGACTCCTACTCCTACATTGCAAAGTCAACCCCTATCCATCCACGTGAACCAGCAACGCCTAAGTCCATCCCAACTCCAACTTTGAGCTCCGGTCGGGTCTTACACCATGTCCGACCGGATTTTCGCTTCTTCGCTCCCTCCCAGTTTTGACTTCTCGCTTCTACGTGGGTTTGACACCCCTCCTCGGTTTTGACTCCAACTCTAATTCTCTATGAAATACACATAATTTTTCTAATATTCTTGGATCATCCCTCCAAACTATAAAAACATTAAACATTAAGTAGATAAACTATTGTTGAGTTTTGAGGGTCCTTTCGCAGCGGAAAACAGCAATAGAAAATCAACAAAACCCCATGAGCCCATGGATCCATTCATGATGATTAAATTAATAGGAAGATGAATTTAGAATACTAACCGTTGTTATGCGTTTTAATTTTTTTTCGGATCTTCATATCTTCAAGTCTTCAAGCTTTATGATTTGATCTTCTCCACATTTTTTGGATCACAATCACAGGAACACGAACTTGAGATGCTAAATCTAACATCCTCTATGTGTATCCACACGCGAACGAATATCTAGGAAAATTTTAGATCTGGACTGCTAGATCCCATAGAAACTCTTTATATCAAAAGGCTATATGAATATTATGTGTTCTTGATATTTGATTCTCAAACATATTGGGTTGCATTAGTTTAATGACTGGTGAAAAGATGTATTTATAGTCCCTAGTCATTAACCCTTAATGACCTAGAAGACCTAAATCCCGTCAACTAATTACTCTGCAAGAAATTGGCCCAGGCACCTTTGGCATGGTCGTGCCCTAAAACTGGCACGGTCGTGGCAATTGGTGTGCACGGGCGTTCCCCTCTTGATTATTATTGGCACGGTCGTGCTTTATAATCGGCACGGTCGTGCCCTTTATCTGGCACTGTCATGCCAGACCAAAAATCACCCTTTTTGCCTTTTTAACAATTTGATCTATTGTGTGTGACCCCATAGGATTATATCAAGTTGGTAATAAGTCCAAACACATTTGTTTTCATAAATCATGAGCAGACCCTAGCAGGCCATCATGAATACCCAATTGATATAACTTAACGAAGCTCGTTTATCCTCATAGAACATATCACAATCATTTTATCACGCGATATCATATTGAACATAAGTCATGGTCTACGTCTACTTGTATTGTTCCATGCTTTCTCGATCCCGAGTAGATTGATATGAGAAAATGACATTGAACACATCAATTCATTTGAGCGTGGCCACGCATTTCATCAATCTCACTCTTCGAGTGGCCCAAGCAGATATCTCTCTTGAGGGAGGGACAAATTCCATCTTGACTTATCATTCTTCCCTACAAGAATCCGATTACGCCAATCATAGCCTTTATGACTACCTGGTTAAGGGTAGCGATTGAATATGTCAAACATAATGTTCATCATGTGGAAGACCATGATAATCTCAGGTCTAAGGATATCAAATGATATAACTATATGAGATTTAATTATGACATTTGACCATGACATAAATCTCACAGCGGGTCATGTCCAGTACTTGTTAACCAACAAGTAACCATAAGTTTAATTTGTATCACATACACATGATCATCATATGATCATCGATTAAACTTATACTAGTTCTTCATAAATACTAGGGACGAGGATTATTATAATAAACATGCAAAAACATATTATAATCCGGGTTGTTATCTCCATAACAAATGAGAACATGACTAACGCAAGGCCTTTCTCAAAGGCCTAGGGCATAATCTCCAACAACTCTAACCTAATTACTAGAAGATAAGATTGGTTAAAAATATAAAAAACCAAAAGACATAGTTAAATTTGGATGTACAAGATCTTGTGCTCAACACTTGGTAAAAAAATCTTAACTTATTTTGGAAAAATCCAAATGATGAGCAAAAAAATTATCAAAAAATTAGAGTTAAATATCTTTCCAATGATATATTATTCGCACAGTGAAAATCTATTTATTTCATTTGAGAATGCAAGGTGATAACCTCCTTAAATGAGAGAGGTTTCAAAAAAAAAAAAAAAAAAAAACTAGGTTTGTATGGACTTTGAAAGCCACTTTGATTATAAGTTATTTCTATACTAAGGTAGATATATTTTTTTCTTTATTACTAGGGTAGGGCTTATATCATGGATCTGAAATAGGTTTTAAGATGACGTAAAGCTGAATGGATTTGACAACTTAATAAAGAACATTGTTATACAAAAAATCGGATAGGAGATAAGATTTCATAGATAATGTATGGATTTGTCATTATCAAGGTTCATATTCATTAAAAAAGTTTCTTTTATCTTATCCAACAAAAGGAAATTTTTTTCGTCACTAGAAAATATTCATAACAATGATTGTAAGCATTGTCGCGTCATAGTAAACAAATGGCTATGCTTATTAGTTAGATTTCACTAGATTTTTGGCATCAAGCAAACTAACAACTATCAAAAATGTCAGATACGACAATTTTGTTTTCAAATTTATTTCAGATACGATAAATTCACATGTCAGATTAAAATTGTCGTCTTTAAAAGCCGGTTATAAGAATGATATACTGAATGTTGTTCCATATCTATAAATACGTTGTCTATGCCTATCATTTATAATTCATATATTATTTGGCGTTAACTATTTAAAACATATTCAGAAATGTTAGATACAATACATATGTTAATGCAAATTTAGGGGCATGCGATTATGCTTATTTTTACATCCCCTATATCTTTTTTTATTTACTAAAAAACAAAAAGTTTTATTTCTGTATCTAGCAATTACTAGAAAACACTCATCTATCGATACAACCCAAAGTAAAAATTTTAATATAGAATATTAAAATATTTAATGCATCTATTGATGCTGTGATTGTGTTAAGAGCTTTGATTTCAATGACATGTTCTGCGAGGAACTTGAGTATTCTGATTAGGTTCCACAACTCCTTGTGAAACTTGATCAGATTCAACCATCAGTTCCATGTTATTTTTGGGTTTTCGAACCTCTTCGAGATTAATTTTCCTCCCACTAATTCATTTGAAGAGAAACTCTTTCTCTAGAAAGGTACCATCTCGAGTAACAAACACTTTGTTGTCCGTGCAGTTGTAAAAATAATATCCCTTAGTTTCCTTGGGGTAACCCGCGAAAATACATTTGTCAGAGATAAGTCTCTTAACATAAGCCTCACAACCCCAAATCTTCATGAAAGATAAACTAGGTTTTCTACAAAAATCATCAGTGAATGTTATGAAGTATTGATATCCTCCCCTAGCATTGCTTCTCATAGGTCCACACACATCAGTATGTATGAGTCCCAATAAGTCACTAGCCCTTTCACTACTCTTAGTAAAAGGTGTCTTTGTTATATTTCCAAGTAAACAAGACTCACAAGTTTCATATGATTCAAAATCATGTGAATCTAAAAGTCCGTCCCCAGGGAGTTTTGAGATACGCTTCTCATTAATATGATCAAGATGGCAATGCCACAAATAAGTGTAATTTACATCATTAGGTTTGGATTTCTTATTTACATTATCGATATTCTCATTATTTCTATTCTCAACATCAAGGACATAAAGGTCATTAAATGAACATGCAGTACAATAAAGCATATCATATAAATAAATAGAAAACTTCTTATTTTTAATAAGAAAATTATAACCTTCATTATCCAAACAAGAAATTGAAATAGTATTTCTACTCAAATTCGGAACGTAATAACAATTGTTCAAAACAAGAATTAATCCGCTAGGTAAAATGACATCATATGTTCCTACGGCTAATGCAGCAACTCTTGCTCCATTCCCCACATGTAGGTCCACCTTGTCATCTTTGAGTAGCCTTCTATTCCTTAGTGCCTGCATATTTATACAAATGTGAGATCCACATCCGGTATCTAATACTCAGGAACTAGAAGTAGAAAGGAGAACATCTATAACATAGATACCTGAAGTAGAAGCAGTCACACTGCCCTTCTTCTTCTTTAATTCTTCCTTGTAAACCTTGCAATTTCGTTTCCAATGACCAATATCATTGCAGTGGAAATAGATTGTATCCTTTTGGGAAGTAGGTTTAGCCACAGTAGCATTGGCAACAGTTGCCTTGCTAATCTTGGGTTTGACAACATTTGCCTTACCCTTTCCATTGGCTTTAGAGCCCTTTCCTTCTTTTGACACTACAATCACAGGAGAAGCTTCTTTAATGATTTTCTTCCCTGCCATTTTTAGCATCCCATGCAACTCAGATAGAGTCTTATCCATACCATGCATATTAAAGTTCATGACGAACTGATTATAGCTTTTAGGTAATGAATTAAGAATAATATCAGTGGCCAACTCAACAGAGAAGGGATAGCCTCTCTAAATGCTCAAAGTGGGCCTTCATCTTCAAAATATGACGACCCCATGCATGTCCCTCACTCATATTGCATGAGATCAGAGCAGCTATAGTGTCGAACCTTTCTTGCCTTGCTTGTTCTTGAAACATGTCTTTCAATTCAACACCTAAGTCATATGCCTCCAAGTGTTCAAGAGTCTTCTAAAGCTCAGGACACATGGCAGCAAGCATGAGACAACCCACTTCACGAGAATCACTTTTGTGCTTTTCGTAGGCGTTTCTCTCATCCTTAGGGGAAGTGGTAGCAGGTTCCTCTTCAGGAACGGTATAGCTTATCTTCATGCTTTAGAACAATTCTAAGGCATCGGATCCAATCCATAAAGTTAGAACCATTCTCTTTAAGCTTTTCCTTCTCAAGGATAGATTGCAATGAAAGTGAACTTGTATTTTGTGCCATTATCTACAATTATAGAAACATGTAATCACATATAAGTACCAACTTAAGTAAATATATTATAAACATTAGTTTTTCAAAAATACTCCCACTAAATCATATAACCTTCAAATACATCCAATGTATCATATATTTTAAATGGGCTAAGATCCAACTTTAATTTAATTTCAAGTCCGCTTTGGCGATACTGCTCAAAATTAAATTAATTAGGTAGACAACTCCTTGTCAATCATATCATATATTTAGACATCATATGTCTAACATGTTTTAATCTCATCTGTGCCTTAAGCCCAAAACTTTGTCTTTTGATAGCCAAATTAAGTCAAACCATTTTAAATGTATAGGAATCACTCTTTCTTCATCTTTCTCATAGATGAACAGAATTAATGCACATCGCTTAGGGAGAGCCCGCATAATACTTCCCATGTACTCACAAGTGTTTTAATCATGGATCGGCACATAACTCAAATTTTAAAAAAGTTTCACACACATAAAGTTAATCAATTAACCGAATTAAATTTATGTGACTTTAGTTGCGCTAGTAATAGGATTAAAGTCTGAAACTTTTGAGATTACGCCAATCTTAAACTCCTTTAAGATTCTGATCTCAATGTCTGGACATCTTAACATAGATCTGTTTCAGGAAACACGATTTAAAAAACCAGCCATCTGAAACGGATCAAAATCCGTATTGTCCAAACCATCCACAGAGCATCTTGAAATTGAGAGCACAAACCGTACGGTCGAAACTAAGCCAAAAGGCATCCACATTCCCATACTAAGATCAAGAAACCAAGTAACTTCTCTATACGGTCGAAACTAAGCCAAAAGGCCTCCACATTCCCGTATAGATTGGTCACTTGTGTCAAGACCTTTCATTGTCTCTTAATCTCACAGATTACAGCAGTTCTAAACTCTTTAGAAATCTGATTTCTGCAATTACTCTGAATTCTTAACAGAAAACTGTTTCAAGAAACACGGTTTTGAAAACCAGCCGTCTGAAACCAGTTTCTTTTCCAGATTCGAATTCTGTAAACAATTTACAGAACAATCTAAAAACCAGAAGACAGAGCAACATTCTGGAAATCGGGCTAGGCGCCGTACGGCTAGGCGCGCGCCGTACGCTTGCCGTACCGCCGTACGGATCCTGTTCTAAGATTTCCAGATTATCCAGTTTTCAGAAATTCGATCAATCCATTATCGTATTTATACATAATCAGATAACAGAAATACGAAAAAATACAGAATACAATTTTTAACCCATCTAATCCATACAAACAATAACCAATTTATTCCTCATACAAATTAGATCAATATTATCAACAATTATAATCCAATTATATCATGATAATCTAAGCATGCGATCATACATATCAATCGAATTAATATTATAACTACATAATCCAATCACCAACTAGCATGCAAATTCTATATCTCATATAAAATTCATCACATAAATTCATCTTTATCATGATCATACTAATTAAATAATCGCATTAAATAATTATATCATGACTGTATTAGAATTATTGATCATCCATGGGGCTCTGATACCACTGTTGGGTTTCATGCAATCATGCACAGTGGAAGAAAGACATGAATAAAACCTAATAGCCTAGATCCGCTATGAACAATAATTCATAATATAAAGATCAAAGAAACTAACCCTTGTAGATCGAAATAAAACATTGATTAGACGTTAAGAGAAACGCCCTTTACCGGTGATCCACACAATGAACAGATTTCAAGAACGCTTTCTTGAAATTTAACTGCTAAACGATGTTGAAGAACGATTCTTCAAAGCTTCGATGATTATTGTGACTTGTTGATTGGGAATTATCAATCACAATAACCCAAGAATATAATGTGTATTTTCTCTCTTAAAGAAAGAGTTTGAAATTGATCAAATCAATGTTATGGGAACAATTCCCGTCAGTCTACATTATATACAAGGGGTGTCCAAAACCCTTTAGGACTAAGGTCTTCTTGTCCAACAAGAATTGACTTAAAATAAACTGGTTGCCGGGCATACAGCCGTACGGTGACCATAATCAGTTTCCTCATTTTTCGCTCCTTTTAATTATCTGTTCTGCGTGTGTGACCCAATAGGATTATACTAAGTTGGTAACGAGTCCGAACCATTCAAGCCATGTAAGTCATAAGCGGACTCTAGCAAGCCATTATGACTACCCAATTAGTATAACTTTAAAATCTAAAGTTTCCTAAATAGAACATAACACAATCTCTGTGTTTCACGATGTTTATTGAATGTAAGCTATGGTCAATGGTCAACTTACATAGTTCAATGCTTTCTCGATCCAGAATGTATTGATAATCCAAATGTCATTGATCTAATCAATTCATTTGAGCATGGCCATACATTTCATCAATACCATTCATTGAGTGGCCAAATCTTGATATCTCTCTTTAAGAGGAACAAATCCCATCTTGGCTTATTACTCTTCCCTACATGATTCTGATTATGCCAATAATATTCTTTATAGCTACCCTGTTAGGGGTAATGTTTGAATATGTCAAACTTAATGTTTATCAAGTGGAAGACTGTCATAACCTCAGGTCTAGAGATTCCAGTGATATAACTATATGAGACTTAATTATGACATTGTGACCATGACAATAATATCATAAGGGTCGGTCCATTATTTGTTCTCTAACAAATACCCGTAAGTCTAATTGTATCTCATACACATAATCATCATATGATTATTTATATTAAACTTATACTAGTAATTAATCATAATTATCAGGGACGGAGATTATTATAATAAACATGCAAATGATATAATAATCAAACATTCAATATCTTTATTAAAGCATAATCAAGTGATAACATTAATCGTTCAAATAACGTGCCTAGAGCATACAACACCAACATCGTGAACTACGCCACGGGTTGAGGTTTACCGCTTCGAGAGAGTCAAGGTCGGGTGGAGCTTCAAACTCTCGAGGAATCAGGGGATTGCCCTGGCCCCAAATTATAGAAATTTCCCCTTGCAGACATTGTTAGGACAGAAACATGGAATTGAAGGACGAGATGAGAGGCGGGTGATTCTGGTGGTTAAGGTCAGAGGCGCGCGCCTTAGGCCAAGAAGGCCAGAGGTGCACACGTCCTACTTTTTCCACCAGAATGCCCAGAAAATAGTATTAAGAACACCAAAAATAAAGAACGCAAGTTTAACCCTCTATGTTGTTCCCCAGCGGAGTCGCCACTGTAGATACCCCGGGAGAGCCCCAATACTTGGCTAGAGTGGTGGAAGGATCCTAGGATGTCTAATTGATTTTAATTGTAGAGTCGTCACCTATGTTATTAAGGGATCATAAAAAAAACCTAAAGATAGCCTAATTCATGTTACGAAACCAAAGATTCGGGTGAGAAGGGTACGGGGGTTAGGTGACGGGGTGGGAAGTACTTAAACACCCACTCCGCCCTGTTTACACGGGTCTTGCTACTAAAGGTGTTCTAATGCATAAATGTCCTTCTAATAATATGAAATATGTGCTAACAATTGCAAGGGAAAGAAAAGGGAAATTCTTTATATTGATTTATGCTTAAAAATTAGGTGTAATAACTATGCTAGCAATTACATTAATATAAAATGGGGAGATTAATGTAGATTTAGAATGTAGGGAGATAACCTTAACCAACTTTAATATAATAAAGTGGTCATTTGGTCATGTCCCATTTGATGGTGATTGAATACATTAAGAAGACATGTAAAATAGAAGAAGAAAGGTAAAGTTGTACCTTAAGAAGGAGAAAGAAGACTTGAACTTTGACTTGAAAAGAATTTTGTGTAGAGTTTTGATACTTGAGTTGTTGTTGGGAGAATTCTTGTAGGAAGAATTCTTGAGAGAATTGTGTATATTGTAAGTGTAGAGAAAATTCAAGTTCAAGGTCCCTTTCTAAGGTAAAAAGATGAGGTATTTATAGGTGGAAAAGAGGGGAAAATATGGTCTTTCAACCAATAGGAAAATAGAAAGAAATTAAATTGTAAAGAGAAAATCAAATAATAATAAAAAGAAATATTTTGTTTTAAAGAAAATGCTTGAATAATGGGATTGGGATTTGTAAGATAAAAGGGGGATGAAGGGAAATATTTTGTTTTAAAGAAATATTTTGTTTTAAAGAAAATGCTTAAAAAAGAGTTTTTGCAACTAGGAAATGGAGGGAAAACAACGTGATTAACACACACCAAAAACACCTTCACTGCACACACTGCCATACACACTAACACACACACTGCCATACACTAACACACACACTGTTTACATATACAAACACACGCACACACACACCAGCACACACAAAACATATACTCTGTTACACACACACATGCCGACACCCTGCACACACATCGCACTCTTCTTCCTCTTCATAATTCCACATATCAAACCCTAGCTCATCATTTAGGGTTTCAAATCAATAATTTCCCAAGATTAATTCAATCAAGGATGAAAAGAAAGGATTAGGGGGGGGGGGGTTAGGTTTACCTTAGACGGTTGATCTTCAACCTTTTTTTCTCTCTCCCTTGATCTTCCTCTTTCTCGGTTTCTTTCCCTTCACTGCCGCCGCCTCCTTCTCTTTCTCTCGTTCTTTGTTTTTTTTTTCTTTTATGATAGAAAATCATACTAGGGGTCTTAGGGAGTATATATATATATATATATATATATATTAGGGTTTTATTTTCCTAAACTAAAAAGGAATCCAATATCATATTGGGTTTTAATTTCCTAAAGCCCAAAGTAAACCCAATACTTACACCTTAATTAATTGAGTCCAAGATAATTAAAAGATCATCACAAAAATATAAAATAGTTGGGCCAAAATGGCCGGGTATTACATTCTTACCCCCTTAAAAGAGTTTGGTCCTCCAAACTAAACGTACCTTAATCTTCAAACAAAGAGGGATACATATCACGCATTTCACTTTCGAGCTACCACGTGGATTCTCTTTCCGTGAATTCTCCACTGAACTTTTACGTATGGAAAGACTCGCTTCCTCAATACTTGATCTTTACGGTCTACAAATTTTTTTCTGGCTTTTCATCACAACTCAAGTTTTCATGAAAACACAATTGTTTGTATTCTATGACGTGGCTCGGTTAATCTACGTACTTCCTCAACATCGACACGTGAAACACATTGTGCACACCAATCAGTACAGGAGGCAAAGCCAACTTATAGGCTACTGCTCCTATTCGTTCTAGAATCTCAAACGGTCCCACATATCTAGGACTTAACTTTCCATGAATTCCAAATTGCATGACTCCTTTTGTCGGTGAGATCTTCAAGATTACGTACTCTCCTATTTGAAACTCTAGATCGCGTCTTCGATTATCCGCATACGATTTCTGCCTGCTCTGCACAGTTAACAACCACTTGCGAATCTGTTGAACTTTATCCGCCGTTACTTGAACAATCTCGGGTCCAGTTAACTTCCTTTCACCTACTTTATCCCAACACGCAAGCGATTTACATTTCCGCCCATACAGAGCTTCATACGGCGCCATTCTAATACTAGAGTGGTTACTATTGTTGTAGGAAAACTCAACTAGTGGTAAATGATCATCCCACGCTCCTTGCCAATCCAACGACATTGCTCCCAGTAGATCTTCAAGAGTTTGAATCGTCCTTTCTGACTATCTGTCTGTCTGAGGATGGAATGTTGTACTCATATTAATTCCATCCCCGTTGCTCTCTGTAAACTCTTCTAGAAATTTGATGTGAATCTCGCATCTTGATCTGACACTATAGAGGCCGGTATCCCATGTAACCTCATGATTTCATCCACGTACAACTTAGCTAACTTCTCCAACGAATTAGTCAACTTGATTGCTAGAATGTGAGCCAACTTAGTGATCCTATCCACTATAACCCAAATTTCATTATGACCCTTCAATGTCCTAGGAAGTCCAATCACCAAATCCATAGTGATGTGCTCCCAATGCCACTCTAGAATAGGTAGCGATTGTAGTAATCCCGCGGGTTTCTGGTGTTCACTTTTCACTTGCTGACATACTAAACACTTGGACACGAAATCTGCTACCTCACTCTTCATATTGTTCCACCAAAAGGATTCCTTTAAATCTCTGTACATCTTAGTACTCCCAAGATGAATTGAAAACCTTGAACAGTGAGCTTCCTCTAGAATTTCCCTCTTAATACTTTCATCATTAGGCACCCAAATCCTCGATTGATACATTATAATCCCTTTATCACTAACACGGAAATCTACCATTTCCTTTTTACCTATGGTCTTGTGGATTGGTGCTAACTCCTCATCCACATTCTGAGCTTCCTTGATTCTCACCAACAATGTTGGTTGAACACTCATCTGAGCTAAATAGCCTTTAACTCTAACTTCCAGTTTCACCATTTCACTATTTCCCAAATCACTTACCCCCTTAGGAATCATAGTCGCTAATGTTCCATGGTTCTTTCTACTTAACATATCTGCCACCTTATTGGCTTTTCCAGGATGATACAGAATTTTGCAATCATAATCTTTACGTAATTCGAGCCATTTGCTCTGCCTCACATTCAACTTCTTCTGAGTGAAAATATACTTAAGACTCTTATGGTCAGTATAAATCTCAAATGGTACCCCATACAAATAGTGTCTCCAAATCTTCAATACAAACACCACGGCCGCTAACTCCAAATCATGGGTAGAATAGTTCTTTTCATGGTTCTTGAGTTGCTTAGACGCATAAGCTATCACCTTGTTGTTTTGCATCAACACACAACCCAAACCTTTCAATGAAGCATCACTATAAATCACAAAACCATCTCTGCTTGTTAGTAACGTGAGAATAGGCGCATACACCAATCGCCTTTTCAATTCTTGAAAGTTCTTCTCACAATCATCCGACCATAGAAACTTTGTCCCTTTCATAGTTAACTTAGTCAATGATAGAGATAACTTCGAAAATCCTTCCACGAACCTGCGGTAATAACCCGCTAAACCTAAGAAGCTCCTTATTTCACTAACAAAAGTTGGTCTCTCCCAATTCACTATAGCCTTAATTTTTGCAGGGTCAACTGTTACCCCATTCTTAGATACCACATGCCCCAAGAATGCCACTTCCTCAAGCCAGAACTCTCACTTCTTAAACTTGGCATACAACTTTTGTTCTCCCAGAATCTGCAATATTTATTTCAAATGTTCTTCATGCTCCTCTTTTGACTTAGAATACACCAAAATGTCATCAATGAACACAATTACACACTTGTATAAGAACTCTTGAAATATTCTATTCATAATCTCCATGAATGCTAACGGTGTGTTAGTCAACCCAAACGGCATCACTACAAACTCATAATGACTATACCTTGTTCTAAAGGCCGTCTTAGCTATGTCGTCCTTCTTCACTCTTAGTTGATGATAACGAGACCTCAAGTCTATCTTAAAAAAATAGCACGCTCCATAAAGCTGGTCAAACTAATCGTCTATTCTAAGCAATGGGTATTGGTTCCTTACTGTTACACAGTTTGATTCACGATTGTCGATTCATAACCTCATCGACCCATCATTCTTCTTTACAAACAATACCGGTGTACCCCACGGCGACCACTCAATATAATCCAACCTTTATCCAATAACTTCTTGCAATTGCTCCTTCAATTCCTTCAATTCTGACAGAGCCATACTATATGGCGCCTTCGATATTGGTGTAGTCTCTGGTACCAAATCGATGGAAAATTTGACTTCTCTTTCAGGCGGTATTCCTGGAAAGTCCTCTGGAAACACATCCTTAAAATCTCTAATCACAGAAAGTGACTCTATCGTTACTTATTTCTGGTCCGTAGTACTCACTTATGCCATAACTCCTTCACACCTTTTCCTTAATAGTTTATGAGCTTTCATCACCGATATAAGGTTCAATCGGGTTCTAGGTTTTGTGCCCCTAAAAACAACACACTTCTCTGGATAACAATTTGAAATGAACTTCCTTCTTAAAGCAATCTACATGGTCATGGTACGCAGCTAACCAGTCCATTCCTAAGATTACATCAAATTCTTCAATCTCGAAGTCAATGAGATCAACCTCAAATTCTTTTCCGCCCAATACCAAGGGATAATTCCTATATACCGTCGTAATAGGGATCAAATCTATAGCTAAGGTATCTACTACCAAATAACTCTCTAACGTATCAGGAATCAAATTCCTTTTCTTAGCTAAGCAAGCACTTATCATAGAATGTGCAACATTCAACAGTCTTGTGTCTTCTGTCACAGACTTGGCATTTCTCATCAGAACCTTGCCCTTTAGCGTCACTCTTCTTGCCATCCATACGGCTTCCTTGACCTTTATTCGGGTACTTATTCGCAGCATTATTCTTCTTGCGATCATCGGTAGTCTTATGCTTATTGCCTTCGTCACGGTTCCAGTTTCCTTTGGTTAGCTCGTTCTCATTAGACTTCTTTTATCTTCCTTCATACTGCGGTAACTCTTCGCTTCTTTCTTTACTATTCTGGCTCTATCTAACACTTGATCATATGTGGGTAGCATCAACGGAGTGATTCGATAACGAATCCGGTCACTCAACCCAAATTCAAACTTCCGAGCCTTCTGCTCATCATTGTCGAAAAATGCTGGGGTAAACTTCAGCAGCTCAGTAAACTTCTCATAGTACTCATCCACTGTCATAAATTCTGCCACTCCGGCATTTCAAATGCTCATCGGATAATACTTTTCGTTGAACACACGCTTAAACCTTTCTCACGTGAATTTACCATATCCACGTGCAATAGCCGCTCTCATACTCTTATTAGTATCGCAACAGGACGCTATTACTCAAGTCATACAAGCATTGCTACTATACTTTCACGTAAAAAGGTCATCCCTAAAAGATGTTACTTTTACAAAAGATCGGTTTACTAGACCTCTAGTCGTTTCAATAGACAAATTTTACTTAGGGAAGTTATTTCACTAGGCTTTATCATAGGTCGATTCACTAGACCTACTTTCATTCACACTTGGATGTCTCACTAAGCCAATTACTTTTATACTTAACCGTTTCAGTAGGTCATTTCATTCTTGTTTTGAACATTTTACTAGACCAAAACTAATTTCACTTGGCCGTTTCAATAAGCCAATTCTACTTATGGTCTTTTCACTTGACCAATACTTCATTGTCCTAATAGCTCACATGCCATAAATATAAGAACAAAACAATTAACAAAATCGTTTGTTAAAATAAACTCATAAACTTTATTAAGAGGATCTTCTTGGAATAAAGTAAACAAAGCAAAAGTTCTAGTATCTCTCTAAACTAGACTAGCTATCACTACTAAGAAATAAAATAACTCTGGGTTCCATTTTCAATCATGGCATTACATTTTCCCTAGGTCTTCCTCTAGTCCTTCCACTTGGTGCTTTTGGTTAGGGATGGCCAAACCGAACCGGAACCGAAAAACCGGACCGGAGAAGCACGAAACCGGAGCAAACCGGCGAATAAACTGGAACTGGAGTAACCGGAACCGCTATTCATCCGGGCCGGTTACGGTTCACATAAATGGCGAACCGGACCGGAACCGGACTGAAAATCACTTGTTTTTCAATAATGTTAAAGTGGGGACCGGAACCGGAACCTAACCGGAACCGGATTGTGGTAACCGGAACCAAACCCGGGGTAAGCACGGGCCGGTTAAGGGTCACCTATATGCCAAACCGGAACCGGGCCCGGAACCGGTTTTGGCCATCCCTACTTTTGGTGCTTTCTTAGAGCTCTTAGCCTACCCCTTGGCCTACGAACCAGTTTCTCCTCCAGTTCTTCATCATCTTCAACTATAATTGGGGTGCCTTCATTACCCTCTATAATAACATCCATCTCCTCATCTTCTTCTTCATCTACCAAATTTTCTTCTATTGGTGCTTCAATGCCTATAAGGTCTCCTTTAACATTGTTTGCGGCCACTTGTGCTTGAAATTCCTTAAGCTTATATAACCACCGGCGTCCTAGATCCGCAACCATATCAGCATAATTCTCATTTTTAATCAGCTTTTCTCTAGTATCTTCTAGTTCTATGAGGGTGTCTTTTAATGCTTTGTCAGCTAGCATCCACCTCCTTAGGGTAACTCTCCCTTTAGTTTGTTCATTTCTCAATGCCTTGCTTAATTTCTTAATTCTGAGGGAACACCTCTGAATCACCTTCTTAATGGTCAAGTTCATCCTCGGGTTTTATCTATATCCGTTCATGCCCTACAATCAAGACGTAACCATCATTAGTGTCATATAACTTAATGAGTATAATCCTCATTTGCATAAGCAACTTAAAGATCAGTGTACTAATGTAACCCTTCAAGTTTCACTTCCCAAGTGTTAACTCATATTCCCCTACATTCCTTGAGGAGTCCTATCTTAGGTTCTTTCCTAAAATAGTAAGTTTTTATGAAAGGAAAGTTTCTAAACTTAGAAAGTTTTCCAAAAGGGAATGTTTCCCTAAATAGCAGGTTTCCTCAATTTGTGCTTCCCAAAAATACTTTGTTCTTATCAGAGTTCTACAGCCCAAAATCGTTAACTACTACTTCTCCTAATAGTCTTAACTTCTAAGTCTGAGTCTCCCAAGTAATCTTAAACCGGGGCTCTGATACCAACTGTAACACCCCAACTTTTCACAACTAATAAATAATAACTAATTTGAATAAATCCCAAATTCAGAATGCCCCAACGGCTATGAATAACCATAATTCAAACTTTAACCAATAATCAAACCCATAACGGCTAGTACAAGCCACTAGCTCAAGATAGTAACTAACGGAATGTAAAGTTCAAAACTATAACTTAACGGGATTCATAATTACTAACTAAATTTATTAAAAAAAGATAACTCGCCGCCTAAATCCTTGTGACCCTTGATTTGCTTACTTATAACCTGGAGAGAAATAAGAATGAAAGGAATGAGCGAACAATGCCCAGTAAGTTCATATGGAATCCCCTCGGGTACTAAGAGGAGATAACCGAAACGAACGGTAACAATGAATTAACGACGAAAGGATATAACTCAAGGATCAAACAGACACTCAGTTTGAAAACCTTTACCATTAATGAAAACAATTCATTTATTTGAAAACACGTGGCTACAGAAGACAGTTTCCAAAACAAAATATTTCACAAAACACTTTACTTCACTTAACTTTACTTAATTTAGGGATTAAGCACGCGCTGTACCCAGGGCTCGGGTTTCTACTGACCGCACCCAAAATTTGTATATCATGATAACCTACGCTACTTCGTCAAGCAATGCAATGGGGTCCACATGTTCATCTCAGAACTATGGATAACTATAAGGGGGTCACTTATCCGTTTCGGGATTATGGATAACTGCAAGAGGGTCCACTTATCCGTTTCGGGATTATGGATAACTGAAAGTTAAATTATTTGTTACGAAACTTCACTTTAAAGAGCTTTACAAAACAAAGCTTAACATTACAAAACATTACTTGATCACTTTTTAAAAGGGTGTACATCTCACTTTGGACACCAAAATCATAATACAAATCATACACATGATAACCCAATTGAACAACAAGATAATCAATAGGGTGGATGATAAAGAACGGTAACACTCGTGGAACGGAATAGTTATTTAAAATACTTTCTAGCCACATAGATAGTTTATTTTAACAAAACAGAGATTGGGAACCCTAACAAAGGATTGAAACCAAATATATTACTAAGAGTGTAATCCCTTACCTTGGCTTGCGTTAATCCTCTTAGCAAAACCACACGCACGTATCTACAATTATGCACAAAATATTCTTAGGACAAGTATTCACTATTTACTTTCCGTCCCCACATACTTTACTTCCTCTTATTATTAACCTACAAGTTACACTCTTTAACTCCTCTTTAAGGTTAATATACATACTAGGTTTTATATTACCCATTAATATTTATACCCAAGTTACCCTTTTTGGTTTACTAAAATACCCCTAGGGTTTACCCAAAATATCCCGGGTTTTACTATTTTCAATAACTTATTTAAAATTCAACAACATGATTTACACACACCATAAACACCTTCACTGCACACACACAAAACCCGCACACACACACACTGCCATACACACTAACACACACATTGTTTACACACACAAACACATGCACACACACACCAGCACACACAAAACACACACTATGTTACACACACACACACAGCAACACACACACATCGTACTCTTCTTCCTCTTCATAATTCCACATATCAAACCCTAGCTCATCCTTTAGGGTTTCAAATCAATAATTTCCCAAGATTAATTCAATCAAGGATGAAAAGAAAGGATTTGGGGGGTTAGGTTTACCTTAGACGGTTGATCTTCAACCTTTTTCTCTCTCTCTCCCTTGATCTTCCTCTTTCTCGGTTTCTTTCCCTTCACTGCCACCGCCTCCCTCTCTTTCTCCCGTTCTTTGTTTTTTTTTTCTTTTGTTATAGAAAATCATACTATGGGTCTTAGGGAGATATATATATATATATATATATATATATATATATATATATATATATATTAGGGTTTTAATTTCCTAAACTAAAAAGGAATCCAATATCATATTGGGTTTTAATTTCCTAAAGCCCAAAGTAAACCAAATACTTACACCTTAATTAATTGAGTCCAAGATAGTTAAAAGAGCATCACAAAAATATAAAATAGTTGGGCCAAAATGGCCGGGTATTACAGTTATAAATCTTGAATAGGTCGATATGACAAGTAATCCAAACTCAAACCCAAACCAAAACCCAAGTAATCAGCATTTTCTTGCTCACTCCCATCATCATTATCATTATTAATATCTTCAGGAGTTTATTGGGAAAGAAATAGTAAATGAGGATAGAAAGTAATAGATCTATTTTCAGCACAAGTTTTTTGTTTACTTTAATGCTTAAAACAAGAAGAAGATTAAATTAGTTTTGGAAATTGGAATGAGAGATGGAAGCAGTAAGAAAATAACCTGGTTTGTTCACATCACTCTTCATACTTCTATACATCTGCTTGAGCAAAAGTAAAGAAAATGAAAAGGAGATTTTTTTTAAAAAAAAAAAAATAAGCTCTTAATAATTAAATTTTACATGAGCTGGAAAAAAATAGTAATGATATTGATAAAAATAGTAGCTAACCTGGAGATGACTTTTGACATAAGAAATGGTAGGTCCTCTCACATCCATCATCTGAAGAACGAGCTTCGGTGTTGCCTCTACACACATGACAAAACCAACATTAATTTAAATCTAAAAATTTCTCTAAATAAATAATCCCTCCGTCCTAGCACAAGTAAGACTAGAGGAGTGGACACAATATTTAAGAGAAAAGTAGTGTATGTGTGGTAGAAAATGAAGAGAGAGAATGCCAAAGAGCTCTTGCTCAAGCGGCATCCGGTGTTCCTTTCTAAACGAGAGGTGAGGGGTTCGAACCCAACCAACTAAGATTTCTAGCACTTTGAAGTGCAAACTCTTGTAATAGAATAAGTCCTTCATTTAATAAAAAACCCAATTTAAAAAAAATGAAGAGAGAGAATGAGTGGGGTAACTAGTAGTATTGGTTGAATAAATTGAGTGATGGAAAATGAAGAGGAGAATGAGTGAGGTTAAATGTTGGGGTTGGTTGAATATAGAGATATTAAAACATTTCCATTTTGGGTAGTCTCAATTGTTTTGGGACGGCCTAAAAAGGAATGACGTCCTAGTTGTGCTAGGACGGAGGGAGTATACATTAAACACACTCACATCCAACATCAATCTAACTCCAACATTAGTTCAATTGATAGACAACAAAATACGCGCACACACATGGAGAAACACAAACAAACCCAGAATTAATCCAACTAGAAGATTTGGTTCATATAAAACAAGAAAATATACATGATTTGAAAAAAACATTTTTTGAGTTTTTTTTATTTTGAGGGGGGGGGGGGGAGGGCAACAATAATAGTTATAAATAGAATTAAAAATGATCTCACATGACTGTATGCCTCAATTGTAGTCTGCTGCTCTCTAAATTTGAACGCATACAAATAGCCCAAGTCAACAAAACCTACTCCTGTAGATACAGTATATCATAATTAGAAGCAGAATATCATAATTTTCATCTGTAGTCCGCTCCTCCAGATATTTGAAGCAGAATATCATAGTTTTCAGTACCCATAAGTAAGCTAGCACTAATACCCCTATAGCCCCCCCCCCCCCCCCCCCCTTTCCCGGCTAGAAAACAGAGAATATGTAATGTACTAGCACCAAGAAACATGAAAAGAATTACCATTGTAATTTTCATACTTTAATACAAACATAGTCAAAGGAACTACCCCCAACTGGAAAGTAAAGCCAAAAAACTTGTGGCATACCTTTCCCTCTTCGAGAAGTGTTTCTCATTATCTCTTTTTTGAGATTCGCGGAGATTAACCCTGTCACATACAAATTACTGCCAGGATTAGTAGCTGCAGAATTGTAATTTATTCCTACCTAGAAATTCTAGGTTAAATTTGACCCTAGTCAGCTCTTAGTGAAGATATATTCACTAACCGGAAAACTTGCAAATAATCTCAACGCTAAAGGGTTAATATATTAAAATTTTAAAAAGCATAAATATGATGAAATGGAGCTATTTGCAAGTAAACAAACATACTCGATGAAATTGTTGTACTCAAGCTACCGTAGGCACAATACAGGTCAATTCAATTTCATCCCCAATATGCCAACTAATCACTACAACAAAAGGATATCAGACGATCAATAAGTTTATGTTAATTTCACGAAGGTACTTTGAGCAATAAATTTGGGTTAATTTCATTATCCTACAATTATTTCCAGCAATAAATTTAGGTTAATTTCAGTAACCTAAAATTATATTTCAAAGCACCTTCGTGGTAACAACGAAAAAAAGTAGGAAGATTATTTTGGGACATAGGGAGTATATAACAAAAATGGATAAATAGAAGAGCTTGCTCAAATTACCTATGTGGTAACAACGAAAAAGTAGAAAGCAAGCCTCAATTGAACAAGCACTCACCCATCCATCACAAGAATATTAATTAAGTTTAGACTGTAACTTTCAAACGACAAAGCAGAGTATAAACAACTCATTTTAGTGGTTATGCTACTGATGGATAAAATCCTCGTATAATAAAAACCTTGCAAGTGTACAAGTACCGAAGCAGCAGTATACAAAAGTAAGGGTCGAACCACAGAGACTTGTATGATTATCAAGTGAATTTGATTAGTGAAAAAGTAACCAAGGGGTTTTTTTATTTGAATTGATTTTATTAACTAAAGACTGAAATGAAATACTAAATTAACAAAACAATGATCAACTAGCAAGGATGTAAATAGATTAAAGAGATTCACGGGTTGGATTTCACACTATCATCATTCTATGTTATTTTGAAATAAAATTACTGATTCCATTCCAGGGTTCGTTCATTTCTTGTAAAGATTAGGACGGTGAGGCGGTCGGATTGCAATCTGTTTCTCTCTAGCTAATCACACTTCGCAAATCAAGTCCATGTAATTATTTAAAGAGTCATTACGTTCTAAAGAACATATAAACCTACACCCACTTGATTTCTATCACGGCATCAAATAGATATATTAATCAAAGCATTGGTCTACGCTTTAATCCCCAAATCAATGGCGGAGTTAAAACCCTGAATTGTTAAAAAGGCCAATAATGACTTGTTCAATTATTGAAACCCTAAAAACTTGATTAGAATACTTTGAATAACTAGAATGAAATCAATTTGAATAAAAACTCTTATAACATAGAACTAGATAGTGTTTTACTTCCAACCCGTGAATTAAGAACTTAGTTACTCATATTCAACATAATGAACACAAGTAATAAAATAAAGAACATAAAACCTAGATCTTGAATCCTGAAAAGATAATACTTCAATCTCACTTTCACCTTCGAAACTAAATAAAACCTAAGAATAAAGCATAAGATCCCTAATGGCTGCTGCAGTATTTGTTTTTATACTAAGGTACTATATCTCAAAATAAGGAAAGGAGATACAATCCTAAACAAAGGAGGACAACTTCAAAAAGCTGAATCAGGGAAAGGAGCGCGCGCACCAAAATAGGGAGGGCGCACGCACCCTCTTAACATCACAAGTCCCACCTTCTGGAATCTGAGGGCGCGCGCACAAAATGGCCTAGGGCGTGCGCACCCTTATGAGTACCAAAAACCACCCCTTCTGGAATAAGAGGGCGTGCGTTCCTTGTGAGATGGGGCGTGCGCACCCCTGGTTATTCCTCAGGAGTCTTCATCTTTTCATAATTTCCTATATAGTCCTTGGCCCATGTATTCTCTGATATTCCCCTCAGCTCCTTTCTCCGTTATACAACCAAAATTTCTCCATTTTTCAACAGTTTTCCCTGTACTCAAAGACACTCAAAACAGTCATTAAAACACAAAAATACTCGAATATTAGCTCCAAGATAAGAACGAATGTATTAAATAATGATGTGTAAAAACACATCCATTAAATACCCCCAAACTTATCTTTTTTGCTCGTCCTCGAGTAAAACCAAAATACAACAATTAAAAAACTACCATTAAACACAACTAAAAACAAACTAAACACAACTAAACACAAAAGAAAATAATTTTTGGCTTTTTCTCATTACAAATGGGGGATTGTTAACCACAAGTCTCAGGTTCCTCACACAAGTGTCAATAAATGGACACCAATTGTACAACCAAATTGGAACACATATACACTACTAACTCGTTTGATTTTCCACCGCATCATGATAGGATGAGTGACGTGGTGATCAATGCGACCAACATACGATTATTTTATCGGATCACTTAAGTTAATGCTCTTATTCCACAAATGATGATGATGTTGCACGTTAACCCAATCAAGGACACTCATAATCATGTATACATAGTTGTCAACCCAGTTACCGATATTTAAAGAAAATATGGCATAAAGTTTTAAGCACAACAAACGTGCGAGGCTAGGTTCACGGTTACAAATGAAGGTAAGGACATACGAAGCTAAGAAAGTGGACTAAGAAGTCTTCTATAATATGTACATCCTCACAATATGTTAAACTCCCCGCTCACCCAATTCCCACACTCTCTCACCCCTAAACTTGAACTTTATATAATTACATAGGGTGAGACATGATTCCCTATTTCTTGCGGCCTTTTCCAAATCATCATTTCAATACATTAAGGGAACAAGCTTTTTTTTTTTTTTTGAATTTCAACTTACACAAGACAAATGTGTGCTTATTTACTCACTTTGCACACTACTATTGGATCACAATTTATTTATTTATTTATTTTATTTTTTTTGCTTGCCCCTTCCTTTCATTACATACACCCATTTCATATCTTTGGCAATAAACCATAATTCCCCAAATCATTCTCCCAATTTCTAACCATAAATTCCCATCATTCCCTAATACACTTCCTCATCAAGGTGAGTCTAACCTATTCTAAGTGCAAAAGGGTAGGAAATCGGGTATCAAAAGAAGGTGAACGGCGGTCTTTAATGTGTCTTTCTTTCATTCATTACTAGGCTCAAAAGGGTGTTCTAGCGATGATATTTTTTAGTGACTAGGTAGACAAAATAAGGCCAAGAAAAGGGTTTAGAAAAAAATGCCATAAATACTGAATAACCTATTGACTTGTTATTGACAACCATGCAACAATGTTCTAGGGTCCCCGAACATACACCAAGTGATCCCATAAATTATTCTTAAGTTAATAACATGATCATGGAAAAAAATGTAAGTGAGAGGTGGTGCAATCATGCCTTTAGTAGTGTTAATGCAGTCCCAACTCTAGGTTAAACAATTTCACCCATAATGACTGAAATAAACCCTCGGATCATCATCGACCGTGGCCAACATCCCCAAATATAATACGAACATTTTTTAAAAAATTTTACCCTAAAACCAACACAACTAATTAACTTCTACTAGTGGTGATAGCAGATAACCAATTAACCATACCCCATACCCCCAAACTTAAAGATTTACATTGCCCCTAATGCAACAAATCATAACAAAATTAGTAAAGAAGTAGGGGTACCTCAATCATCTCATTGCGGTGGGGGAAAGAAGTGATCCCAAGGACCACTTGGACTACCACCTTGAAATTGTGGTGTTTGCGTTGCTCGCTGCTCATCCCAAGTAGAGCCAGTCCATTACATGTTTGGCGGTCTCATGTAGGGCAGATATTGAGGAGGGTAATATTGTGGGGGATATGGCTCACCGGGAAAGAAATTGGCCATCATCCTCTGTCGAAAATAATGGTTCTCCCCAGCCTCCCTGTGGACTACCTCCTCCAAATTGTCCAGCCTTTGATTCGTCCTTGCTTTCCACACGCTGTTGGAATAAGATTCCATTGCAGTTTCTCTTCTGGACTCCCGCATTTGCTCCTCATGACTTTTCACTTGACCCCTAGATAGTGTGTTGCCTCATACGGGTTGAGGTTATGCATTTCCTCCTCCACCTCTTCTCCAGCTTGACTATTACTCCTAGATGCAGAAGTGGCTCCCCTCCTTAAATTGGTGGCTTTCCTCAATGTGATCGGAGCCCGGCCTTAATATCCTTGATATTACTTGCAAAAGTGTACCCGTCCAACTCCACCAACTCGGTGACTAGAATAGGAAATTTATAGCTCGAGGACCCCATCACCTGAGTCAACTGTATCATCTTCTGCCTGATTATTAGCCCAGTGTTTATCTTCTCTCTGCTCATTACCACATGCATCAATGCATCCCGACGCCAATGTACATCCCCCTTGTGCAAAGATGGTATTACTCGCTCACAAATAAAGCGGTGCAATATTGCAACTCCGGCACCAGTTCATTAGTCTTGAAAATATTTCCCTTATGGTACCTCCGAGGATCAATGTTCACCCCTAGAGTCGTAGAGAACATAGGAAGCTTTCCTTTTTCTTTGTCAACCGTGTCCATCTCCCTCAATAACTTTTGATATGCACACTTTTCCTCAGTCGTCCCCACTGGCATACGGTATTATTGACTGATCGTACTGCTAGTGTATTCAACCTCCACACCATGCATAAACGAAGTGTCTGTGTCCCCTCTCCCAAAAACATTGGCATAAAAATGCTTGACCACATTCGATATTCCTCGAGCAATCGGATCCATAGCCAACTCTTTCCATTTATAAAAAGTGAACACGTCCTTCATACCAAAGCTTTCCCAATCAAATTCCCTCTCAGCCATAAAACTATTCCCCTTGTGATCATTATAAGTTTTTTCAGCTTTTGCATTCACAAATGTAGTGTGATCATACAGGGGTTCCACCGGGACATTGGGTGTGGGAGTATTTCTCTTAGTTCTTCCCATTGTCTCAAAGCTCACAATAAACTTCTTTACTGTTTGAAGATGCACTTGCTTGTTTCTGCTGTTTAAAGCCGCACTTGCTTTATCTGCTGTTTGAAGCCGCACTTGTTGTATATGTTGTTTGAAGCCACACTTGCTTATGTCTGCTGTTCGGAGCCGCACTTGCTTGTGTCTGTTGTTTGAAGCCGCACTTGCTTGTGTCTGCTGTTTGAAGCAACACTTGCTTTTGTCTGTTGTTTAAATCCGCACTTACTTGTGTCTGTTGTTTGAAGCCGCACTTGCTTGTGTCTGCTGTTTGAAGCCTTACTTGCTTGTGTCTACTATTTGAAGCCGCACTTGCTTGCTATTCGAATCCACACTTGCTATGCTGTTCGAAACTGCATTTGTTGTGGTACCTGTTATGTGTGTGCTTTACAGATATACGTGCTTGTGCAAGAAATATATGAAGAGTGAAATTGTGCATGTGGTGTGATGTGATTTGGAAAGCAGATTTGCATGAGAGAGAGATTTTGCATGAATGGAGAAATTTCTTTTGTGAATGATGTTCATACCTTCACTTACCATGGCCGCTTGATTTGGGATGGATTTCTGATGTCGAGAAGGATGCCTTGATGGAGAATTTTTGCTGTCTTGATGATGATGATGAATTGCTTTTGCTTTTGATGCAGTATTGGTGGGATGGAATTCTAGATGATAGGTTGGTCGTGCCAAATGCTACCCACGTATCTCTTGAAGGGAATCAGACCATCGTAGTTCAAGGATGATGGAGAACGCTGGGGAAGAAGCTAGGAGCAAAATAAAACACATACTTTTTACTAAAGTAAGAAAAATAAAAATATTTTTGTCATTTTTTTTTTGGAAAGAAAAAGAATATATATGCTTGCGAGAGAAAGATTATATTTTTTTAGTTCGTAGGTGAACCATTTTAACCATTGTGTGTTTGTAAATCCAACCCAAGATCAAATCATATTCGGTCGAAGTCCGAATTGCCTCGCTTGAATTCTGTTGTCGCTGTTGTGCCCAACAAAGATTGATGTCTAGCCCCAAGATATTTGTCGATTATGGGGCTTCAAAAGACTTTCAATGCTGAGATACCAAGGGGTTGTTGATTGTAAATCCCCTAGAATGCCTTTGATGCCAGACTTTGAGTAATTTGCATAGCCCTAAGATAAATCAGCTCTTGGCCCATTCAAATAAATCGCCTTTTGTCGTTGACGTGAGCAAGCCCCAAGAGAAGATTATTGATACCAAGATTTAAGATATTTCTAAGCCCCAAATGTCATGTACTTGCGAGCTTCAAGATAGTGGAATATGAAGACCTTTCGATGTAAAGCCGCAAAAACGTCTTGGAATCGGCTTGGCATTATATTGAGAGTGGATGCACCATTTGGTAGAACTCTTGATAGTGATCTCCCTCTTACTCTTTCTTGGAAATGAATGGCCTTATTGTGGTCGGTACCCAAATGGTGGAAGGTCCATGTGTAGCAAGGTCTTCGGAAAATGTCTTGTGGATGATAAGGTCTTGGCGTGATAAGGTCCCAAATGGGTATGTTTGCTTGATTCTTCTTGGGTTGAACTAATAACGGATCTTCAGATGCAAGCTTTTGATCTTAGAGAAAGGGGTGCTGAATTGCAGAAACATTGGGTATAGTACCCGCTATAATCCGTTTAAGTGAGTTTAGCATATTGAATCTTTTTCCTTTTCTCTAAGACTTCCTTTATAATCTCGTCGTAAGTCACAACATAACAAGAATCATCAAATTCATTCATAACATAAGAGCCCTCCTTTCAAACCAAAAGACCTTTGACGTGAAGTACTAAGAGACCTTTTAAATCTTGGACCACTCCCCACATTGCATTGCTCAAGTATCATTTCCCAAAAGATTGTTGAAGCCCCTTAAAAAGACTTTTGGTGCCAAATTGATAGGGGAAGTTTCAAATGTTGCACATGACTTTGCTAGGTCCATCGTTGGGGGAGGTGAAGTGAATTGCATTTTTGTTGAGGGAGCCTTTCAAACTCGAGTCTAGCCCCGGAGTACCATCATCGATTGTAAGTACAGCAAGAAAGGCCTATCCTTGATTGGGGGGATAGGCACGAGCACATATGACAAGAAGACTCTTAGAAATTCTTTTTGAGAGACTTCGAGGTGTTGGAGATTATGCCCTAGGCCCTTGAGAAAGGCCTTACGTTACATCATGTTCTCATTTTTTATGAAGATACAACCTTGGATTATTAAATGTTTTACATGTTTATTACAATAATCTCCGTCCCTAGTACTTATGAAGAACTAGTATATGTTTAATCGATGATCATATGATGATCATGTGTATGTGATACAAATTAAACTTATGGGTACTTGTTGGTGAACATGTACTGGACATGACCCACCTATGAGATTTATGTCATGGTCAAATGTCATAATTAAATCTCATATAGTTATATCATTTGATATCCTTAGACCTGAGATTATCATGGTCTTCCACATGATGAACATTATGTTTGACATAGTCAATCGCTACCCTTAATCAGGTAGTCATAAAGGATATGATTGGCATGATCGGATTCTTATAGGGAAGAATGATAAGTCAATATGGAATTTGTCCCTCCCTCAAGAGAGATATCTGCTTAGGCCACTCGTAGAGTGAGATTGATGAAATGCGTGGCCACGCTCAAATGAATTGATGTGATCGATATCATTTGTTCATAAGCAATCTACTCGGGATCGGGAAAGCATTTAACGAGATAAGTTGATGTTGATCATGACTTATGTTCAATATGATATAGCGTGACAAAAGGATTGGGATATGTTCTATGGATAACGAACTTCGTTAACTTATATTAATTGGGTTATCATGATGGCTTGCTAGAGTCCACTCATGATTTTTGAGTTTGACCTTGGTTGGACTCATTACCAATTAAATATAATCCTATGGGGTCACACACAAAAGAACGAATTGATCAAAAGGCTAAAATTGGAAAAAGCTGAAAATCTGACAGGCTCGAACAAAATGGCACGACCGTGCCGTTCTGTGCGCACGACCCTGCCAGTTTTCAAGGTTGACTGTGCCAATATTCAACTTCGGCAGGTCAGGGTCGCACCAAGTGGCACGGCCGTGCCATTTGGTGAGCACGACCATGCCAGTATTCGCCTAGGGAGATTTTGGTCGGCACAATTGGCACGGCCGTGCCAATTTGTGAGCACGACCGTGCCCGATTCCCTGGAGGCGGTTTTGGCTAGTTTAATTGGGTGACGAGATTTAGGTCTTCTCGGTTATTAAGGGTTAATGACTAGGGACTATAAATACATCTTTTCACCAGCTATTAAATTAATGCAACCCAATATGTTTGAGAAACATAATTCTTGATCTAAGATTGAGAATCAAAGATCAAGAACGCATAAATTCATATAGCCTCTAAAGATTAGAAAAGCGTGTTTGCTTTAGCATCTCAAGTTTGTGTTCCTGTGATCCTGATTCAAAGAACGCGAAGAACGAGGTGATCAAATCTTAAAGCTTGAAGATGTGAAGATCCAAACATCTTAAAATGCTCAACAACGGTTAGTATTCTAAATTCATCTTGCTATTAATTTAATCATCATGAATGGATGTTGGGGCTTAGGTTTTTGTTGATTTCTTTTGCCGTCTTCTGCTGCGCAAGGACCCTCAAAAGTCAACAGTGGTATCAGAGCCCCGTTCATATATGATTATTTTAATAATATCATGTTGATAATATAATTGGATTATATGTGTTAACATGCTATTTGAATTTAGATTCATGGTGTTTATGTGGTCTATGCGTTTTTTGTGGTTTATTGTTTTTGTAACTTTAATCGCACTATTCAATCGCAATAAAAATTATGGTGGATTTAAAATTGTTTGGGTTATCAATTTTTGATTGGATCAAAGTTTTGATAATCTAGAGATTCAAGAATAAATGGTTTATTCAAGGTTTTGATGATCATGGTGATTGGATCATGAAGAATATCAAATCCTAATTGAATCGGGGAAAAACAATTTTGAGACAAATTTTTGAATTTGATTTTTTTTTTAATTTTTCGTAGGAGGTCCGACAGGACCTAAGTACTGACCCGGCCGGACCGTGTGGTCGGGTGCGGGGGGGGGGGGGGGGGGGCTTAGGGTTGTGGGGTGGAACTTGTGATTTGAAACTCCTATTTATTTTATTCTTATGAATTTTTAGATTGGATCAAGGTTTGGACGACTAGCCTACGTTCTTGAGACTGTGTTTCCGAAACTTGATCGCAATCAAAGATTCAAAGTGACACGCCCCAAGTCTCGGGATTCCCTAATAGAACCTCGAACCTGGTGCGCGTAACTAACAAGAAACAAGAAACTAACGGGAAACAGGAACAATACCTGTTAAAAACAAAACTGACATGATATATATACTCAAGAGTAGGGAGCTAAGATAGCTCACACGAGTTCTAGACCAAAAAAATTAAAACCAAACAAGGTTACATACAGCGGAAGACATGCCTAGCAAATAAGCTGGCATCAAGAACTGTCTAGGGACAACAAATACTACCCCAATACAAGCCCAGAGTTTATTAACTCATACAAGATCGTCCTTACCAAAATATAAAAGGACACTAACTTCGAACAAGAATATCCTGCTGAGTAAGTTCCCAGCTAAGTCGATCCTCACTGCGTACTATCCCCTGCTTTCCTGGGGGGGAAACAATTAAACAAATAAAGGGTGAGATAAATCTCAGTAAGCTATTAACATGCAACTATATGTCATGCTATCAAGTATCATCAAGTAACAAGTATAGGAGAGGCTAAACCAACTCAACAAGTAATCAAGCTCAAGAAAGGTTCAGGTAACAAGTAGTCAAGTAGAGTGAGAGGCTAGACCAACTCACCAAGATGCACATAGGCCTATCACGCATTTGTACTTGAATCCTTCCTTATTCCTCCTAAGATTACCATTTGTTGTCGATGCTTTTCTAGCTGAGGACAACAAAGAACAGGAACAAGAACTGCTGTGCAGTATATAAGAAGACATGGTAACCAGTGTCATCCACAAGAACAAGATCCACGTGGTAGATGAATTATACTTCAAGTTACTGTCTCATCTTAAGACATTCAAGACATTCAGGACATTAAGGACATTCAAGACATTCAAGACATTCGAGACATTCTAGACGTTCAAGACATTCAAGACATTCAGGACATATACAAGATTTTATCATCTTATATCCAAGTTCTCAATCCATTTCTTTGGATGGTTAAACATGTACAAGAGTTAAACATCTTATACTTCGAGTTCAAACTAGGTAGATGAATTATACATCTTTCACGTACTATTTTCCAAATCCTTTTCTTAGGACATTCAAGACATTAGTTGGTGCCCCTAAGGTACACAATCATTAACTTCAAGACACATAAAAGAGTTACTACTCTTATACTCAAGTTATTATTTAATTATGATTTAAGTCCACATTTCATTTGTTCACAAAGGGACTATTTTCAGTACTAGAGTGTTCTACAACACTCATCTAGGCCATCTAGGGTAGTACCCTAAACCTAGACCAAGACTATTTCAAGTTCAAATTAAGTAAATGAGCTATACCACTCATACTTACAAGTTCATAATCCCCTACATAGGATATTCGAGCTCAAGACACTAATTTGGTGCTCTCACGGTGCACAAACATTAGTTCCAAGACAAGCATAACACATAAGTGCTTGTTCATAGCACTTTCAAGACATATAAAAGAGTTGTTACTCTTATACTTAAGTTCTCATTTGAGTTCTATAAGTGTCCATGTACAAGAATAAGTTCTCATTTTAATTAAATGAGTATACACGTTTAAAACCAAGTTCTGATGCCCCTAAGGTGTCACAACACTTGCTAGGACATCTTATACTAAGGTTATATACCTTAACTAGAGTTACTTCCAACTTATACAAACTTTAAACAACATTTTGTTCTTCAGGTAACTGTGCGGTCGCCTAAAATGTCCTGTGCGGTCGCACACAAGCAGGTCAATTCCTTTGAAAAACCTTTCAGAAAGATGGGCGGTCGCCCAAGGGTTTTTGTGCGGTCGCACAAGGTACCAAAATGCGAAATTTTTATTTCTTTCCCAGGTTAAGAAATTTCCCGTCCCAAGCGTAGGAGTAACTTTTACTAACTCTTAGGCAATACCCAAAACATTATTTCAGGCTCAATTCATTTCTTTTACCGTCCCACAAATAATAGGACAATTTCCTTTTATTTCAATTTAATATTTCACCGTCCCCAAAAGTATAAGTACAATTTTATAATATACTACTATAAACATTTAGGGATACTTCCATTCATTTCCCCGTACCGCAAATAATGATACAATTTTTCTAATAATATTTAAATCAAGTTACTATTTTACCGTCTCACGAATAGGAGTATAATTTCCTTTTCACATTACCAGGACACTTTTAAGTTAAATTTCATGCTTTGAAATTTATACTAAAGTTCTTTCATCATTTTCACACACAGAGGGTTTATACTCCATCTGTCCCAAAATTACAAGTATCACAAAAATCACCCCAAATCACGAAATTCACAAGCACAAGTATCAAAAATAACATATAAGCATGTTATTACAAGCAAGGGGAGCTAATAACTTACCTAGTCAAAATTCAAGTTGACCCAAATTAATTTCTGATCGGCCTGGAACGCTCTATTCAACGCCACGAATATTTATCCGGGACCGGAATCACGAACAGAGAGATAATTAATCGCGAGGAGTCGAGAATAGGGTAAAACTGAACTCCCTTCTACAAACAGAGAGAAAGTACGAGAAGTTTGAAGAATTGAATTGCCTTTCTCAGGCAAACACACTTTATATACTTGGAACTTTCCAAGAATTGCAACTAGGCCCCTCAAGTTCCAACTTTGACAAAAAGGCCCCTAAACTTTCAACTTTGACATTTAACCACCTTAATTTTCTAAAGTAGTTAAATAATTAACTCAAATAAAATAGCATATAAATATGCTACTCAAGAATTTAACAAGCAAGTCAAGAATTTAACAAATAAGTCAAATATTTAACGAGATTAAGGATGGGCGTTACATCCTCCCCACCTTAAAGAAAATTCATCCTCAAATTTTTACTAGATCAAAATTATAACATATATAATCAACAAGTAGAACTCAAGAACATCACGACTATGCACAGATACTCACAAATATTCTATGCAATTTAGATGTATCAATTATAACATCAAAACACATAAAGTCAAGTAGACTCGATTAGTCAATCCACTATATCGGTGAAACTTGACATATCTACTAGAAATAATAGGACTGGTCATATCCTCCAGATCACTGTAATACTAGTCAAATCCACTAGGCAATCTCAGATACTGAAGTCGTGGTTATCCATCGTTTCAATATTCAGAACTGACTTTACGAATTTCAATCCATCAAGACAATCCATCAAAAGATGTAGCTCTCGGTGTCAAATGGTTAACAATGGAGCTGCCTTCGAAATTCATTCATGAATCTCTAACAAGACCACGAAATCTCAAGAACACACGTACCTTGGTTGTTTCCACTTATAGGTCAACACAGATACTCACTTCAGACATCCACTACAAGGTAGATATATCCTCTATCAAGAAATTCTCAAGTTGAATCTTCAACTCGTTTAACTCAATCTAGGTCAAGAACATTAATCCAGATGTCAGCACTGTATTCGCACTGTAACCACTCAAGATAACCCAGGTTCTCATCAAGTAACATGCACTACTCAGTAGGAATTCCACTGTCAATCGCATAGGTTAAATACCCAGTACAATCTCAAGAACCCTTTCTAGCCTTTCAATGTAGAACATAAAGGTTATCCATAAATCTATCATGCTCACCTATACAGTCAAGCATACTAGCATAGAAATAATTACCATCTATTGTGGTAAACAAGAATGACCTAACACATAGAAAGTCAAGTCATGACACGTAAGAGCCAAGCCATAACACATATCACATCAATGTCCCATCTAGGTAACATAATCAAGTCAACATAGAACGTATAGGGTGTTATCACCCACACTTCTATCAAGCTCTTACTAATAACAATATCAACACGTAGTCTCTTACTAGAGGATACACTTCCACGCAATTCACGAGATAAGGACAAGCATGCATATATAGCACGAAACAATGTCCACTAGACAAGATAGATACGCCTAAGTCTTTAAAGACTCGCGCTCTCGATTCTCAAACCATCTAATCCAATTGGATCAACACTATTAATACCAGTCCTATGCCTGGTATAACAACAAGTAACGAAGCACTCGGCGTCAAAAACACACCCAAGACTAACCCAACCTAGGCCATAGACCCTATCCAGGCTTAGAGCTAAACCATAGCTCTGATACCACACTGACACGCCCCAAGTCTCGGGATTCCCTAATAGAACCTCGAACCTGGTGCGCGTAACTAACAAGAAACAAGAAACTAACGGGAAACAGGAACAATACCTGTTAAAAACAAAACTGACATGATATATATACTCAAGAGTAGGGAGCTAAGATAGCTCACACGAGTTCTAGACCAAAAAAATTAAAACCAAACAAGGTTACATACAGCGGAAGACATGCCTAGCAAATAAGCTGGCATCAAGAACTGTCTAGGGACAACAAATACTACCCCAATACAAGCCCAGAGTTTATTAACTCATACAAGATCGTCCTTACCAAAATATAAAAGGACACTAACTTCGAACAAGAATATCCTGCTGAGTAAGTTCCCAGCTAAGTCGAGCCTCACTGCGTACTATCCCCTGCTTTCCTGGGGGGGGGAAACAATTAAACAAATAAAGGGTGAGATAAATCTCAGTAAGCTATTAACATGCAACTATATGTCATGTTATCATGCAATACAAGTAGATACTCAAGTAATCATATATCAAGTATCATCAAGTAACAAGTATAGGAGAGGCTAAACCAACTCAACAAGTAATCAAGCTCAAGAACGGTTCAGGTAACAAGTAGTCAAGTAGAGTGAGAGGCTAGACCAACTCACCAAGATGCACATAGGCCTATCACGCATTTGTACCTGAATCCTTCCTTATTCCTCCCAAGAATACCATTTGTTGTCGATGCTTTTCTAGCTGAGGACAACCAAGAACAAGAACAAGAACTGCTATGCAGTATATAAGAAGACCTGGTAACCAGTGTCATCCACAAGAACAATATCCACGTGGTGTTCAAGACAATCGCATTCACTTAGGTCAGGCTTATTGCTCTAACCAAGGAAGCTATGCCCTTACTATGGCCGGTAGTAAGGGGTCAGGCGGAAATACATAGGGACCCGATTGTCACTTAAACCCCAGCTCTCGCGACAAGCGTGAACCTATATATTTTCGAACAAGCAAGGAGAACCAGCTGGACTCACACAATAATGCACAAGTAGATGTTTACTTGAACTACGAGAACAGAACTAAGTCCCTTAGTAGTGGACCATTCTTTATGCACCATGTAATCATGTATCATGTGCTCACGAGAATACAAGTACACGTACTCAATTATTGCGAATACCAATCAAGTTCAACTATGGCACGTAAGTGTCCATGTAACACGATCAATCCAAGTTAGGGTCTATTAATAACAGACCTCAATCACGTAGTAGGGTATATCACTTAATCACATGCCTAGTTTGCACGTACATATTTATATCACGTTTAACACATTAAAGTGTCTATCACTATACCCTTACTATCAAGTAGAGCCCAACACCTTAGACTCTAAACACGTAGTAGAATAGGTCACCTTGTACCTAGACACAGTCATACTTCACGTATATGTATTGTTAGTAATCGAATACATTTTCTAACACATATTGTGTTCTGTAATCATTCTTATTAATTTAAATCGTAGTATTCACGATTATATGAATTATCTTCATATTTAACTAGTCCCTATTTTCTTTAGGAACCATTTCAAGACAAGATATCTTCTTTATATTTTCTATACTTCATTGAGTATATACATGATTAAAAACTAAATCATTTACACTTTAGTGCTTATTTATAGCACTTCCAATATACACGTATCAAGTTCAAGTATGTAGTAGAGTTAATCATTCTCTATCTAGTTCCATAACCCAATTCTTTGGTTATTCATACCATGTACCAATCAATCAAGAAGCCACATTCTATCAAGTAAATATATGCAAGATTTGCATATACACATCAAGACTCTTTCAAGTTTATTACCATACACATATATTGGTGTCAAGGCACGTACAAGATTCTATAATCTTATATTCAAGTCTTAATCCAATTATTTGGATGTTCAAGTCATGTACAAGATTTTATTGTCTTATACTTCAAGTTACTGTCTCATCTTAAGACATTCAAGACATTCAGGACATTCAGGACATTCAAGACATTCAAGACATTCAAGACATTCAGGACATATACAAGATTTTATCATCTTATATCCAAGTTCTCAATCCATTTCTTTGGATGGTTAAACATGTACAAGAGTTAAACATCGTATACTTCGAGTTCAAACTAGGTAGATGAATTATACATCTTTCACGTACTATTTTCCAAATCCTTTTCTTAGGACATTCAAGACATTAGTTGGTGCCCCTAAGGTACACAATCATTAACTTCAAGACACATAAAAGAGTTACTACTCTTATACTCAAGTTATTATTTAATTATGATTTAAGTCCACATTTCATTTGTTCACAAAGGGACTATTTTCAGTACTAGAGTGTTCTACAACACTCATCTAGGCCATCTAGGGTAGTACCCTAAACCTAGACCAAGACTATTTCAAGTTCAAATTAAGTAAATGAGCTATACCACTCATACTTACAAGTTCATAATCCCCTACATAGGATATTCGAGCTCAAGACACTAATTTGGTGCTCTCACGGTGCACAAACATTAGTTCCAAGACAAGCATAACACATAAGTGCTTGTTCATAGCACTTTCAAGACATATAAAAAAGTTGTTACTCTTATACTTAAGTTCTCATTTGAGTTCTATAAGTTTCCATGTACAAGACTAAGTTCTCATTTTAATTCAATGAGTATACACGTTTAAAACCAAGTTCTGATACCCCTAAGGTGTCACAACACTTGCTAGGACATCTTATACTAAGGTTATATACCTTAACTAGAGTTACTTCCAACTTATACAAACTTTAAACAACATTTTGTTCTTCAGGTAACTGTGCGGTCGCCTAAAATGTCCTGTGCGGTCGCACACAAGCAGGTCAATTCTTTTGAAAAACCTTTCAGAAAGATGGGCGGTCGCCCAAGGGTTTTTGTGCGGTCGCACAAGGTACCAAAATGCGAAATTTTTATTTCTTTCCCAGGTTAAGAAATTTCCCGTCCCAAGCGTAGGAGTAACTTTTACTAACTCTTAGGCAATACCCAAAACATTATTTCAGGCTCAATTCATATCTTTTACCGTCCCACAAATAATAGGACAATTTCCTTTTATTCCAATTTAATATTTCACCGTCCCCAAAAGTATAAGTACAATTTTATAATATACTACTATAAACATTTAGGGATACTTCCATTCATTTCCCCGTACCACAAATAATGATACAATTTTTCTAATAATATTTAAATCAAGTTACTATTTTACCGTCTCACGAATAGGAGTATAATTTCCTTTTCACATTACCAGGACACTTTTAAGTTAAATTTCATGCTTTGAAATTTATACTAAAGTTCTTTCATCATTTTCACACACAGAGGGTTTATACTCCATCTGTCCCAAAATTACAAGTATCACAAAAATCACCCCAAATCACGAAATTCACAAGCACAAGTATCAAAAATAACATATAAGCATGTTATTACAAGCAAGGGGGAGCTAATAACTTACCTAGTCAAAATTCAAGTTGACCCAAATTAATTTCTGATCGGGCTGGAACGCTCTATTCAACGCCACGAATATTTATCCGGGACAGGAATCACGAACAGAGAGATAATTAATCGCGAGGAGTCGAGAATAGGGTAAAACTGAACTCCCTTCTAGAAACAGAGAGAAAGTACGAGAAGTTTGAAGAATTGAATTGCCTTTCTCAAGCAAACACACTTTATATACTTGGAACTTTCCAAGAATTGCAACTAGGCCCCTCAAGTTCTAACTTTGACAAAAAGGCCCCTAAACTTTCAACTTTGACATTTAACCACCTTAATTTTCTAAAGTAGTTAAATAATTAACTCAAATAAAATAGCATATAAATATGCTAGTCAAGAATTTAACAAGCAAGTCAAGAATTTAACAAATAAGTCAAATATTTAACGAGATTAAGGATGGGCGTTACACAAAGATAAAACGAAGTTAGAATTATGAAGAGTTCATAATTGCTAAAATTAAGAAACAAAGTTCTTGATTCAAGTTTGGATATCCATGTGGAATTGTGAATGCAATTGGCCTACGTTCATCGAGACCATCTATTGTTTAGTTTCGGCCACAAGGACTACTTTCTTGGTTTCTTAAATTAGTGCGTAATTGTGGATGCCTATGGCTTAGTTTCGGCCGCACTTCTTGTTTTCTTGATTCAGAGTTAATAACCAAAGTTCAAAAGAGTCTCATCCTCATAATTATAGAGAAACCAATGACACATAAATATCATGCTTAAATTAATTGAGAATAATTTAATGACTAATCTTGATGCTTTACATGTAATGTGCTCATAAACGTGTTGTATGCTATATGAGATGAACCTTCTTAAAAAAAATTAAGTCATGTGCCAACCCATGATGGACACTTGTAAGTACACCAGGTAGTTTTGTGTGGGCTCTGCCAAAGCGAGGTGCATTGATTCTATCAGTGTATGAAGCAAGATGAGTGAATGAGAGTTTCCTAAGAGTCACATATGATGTGATTGATAAAAGTTATCTACCTAATTAATTTAGTTTTGAGCAGTATCGTCAAAGCGGACTTGAAATTAAATTAAAGTTGGATCTTAGCCCACATAAATTATATTATACAATTGTTGTATATGAAGGTTATATAATTTAGTGGGAGTATTTATGAAATATAATAATTATCTCTTAAATGATTGGTATGAAATATAGGTGCATATTTATTTGCATATTTGTGTAGAATATTATTTTAAACTTTAATTATGTTTGTTACTGCGATCTGTTCTTAAAAGGACAAAGTTAAAAGAGAATGAAATTAATTTCTTTAATTGGATCATGAGATTAAGAATTATTCTAAAGCAAGAACATAAATTTTACATTCTTAATAATCCTAAGTAACCTAAATTGCAATATTAAATTGATTAATATGTTCCGTAGGATCATCAAAATTTAATTTCATTAACTAGTTGATGATCTTAGATTCATGAATAAATTGTTTATTCTTGGTTTTGATGATCATGATGATTGGATCATCATGAATACCAAATCCTAATTGAATCAAGGAAAGCAATTTTAAGGTAAATTTTGGAAATTTAAAATCTACCGCTTTTATGATAAATATTTTGAGTTGAATAATTGTCAGATGGCTGGTTTTAGAAACCGTGTTTCCTGAAATTAAATGTCAGTTTCAAAATTAATCTGGGATTGAATCTAGTTTCAAGATGGCTGATTTTCGAAACTGTGTTTCCTGAAAAGTGATTTCAATTCAGAATTCAAAAAACTGAAATCAGAATCGTGAATCGTTCTTGGTTGCTGAAATCAGTTAAATTGATGAGACATGGAATTTAGAAACAGGCTAAAGATCCATATGGAAATGTGGATGCCTTTTGGTTTAGTTTTGACTGTACAGTTTGTGCTTTCAATATCTGAACTACAATGCGGAAAGGTGATGATCTAAGTCGAGAATATGTTTTTTTTACTTAATGAATTTCTAAAATGAAAGAGGATTAAAAGATAAAGGTAAGACAAATGTTGTCAAGCCTAAAGGAAGTAATTGTGGCTAAAATTATAATTCTTAATGATGCAATTTGGTAACGTGGCAATTGGATTGACCATTTAAAATTGTAATCAAAATTCTGATGATCAAATAAAGTGAATGGTAGTGGGACTACCACTTGGGATATTTATATTATAAAAAATAATCTTTCTACTTTTAATTATTGGGTATTGGATACCGGATGTTGATCCCATATTTGTATAAATATGCAACAATTAGTAATAAAAATACTACTTATGAAAAGTAAAGTTAATCTATGAATAGTAATGATGCAAGAATTGCAACATTGTTCGTAGAACACTTATGAAGTGACTTTACTCACTAAGTAGAAAATATTATTTTCTTTTCTGTTAAGATAATGAAGGATATTTATTTCTTATTGAGAATAAGAAAGTGTTTTATTTATTATGATTTACTTTATTGTATTGTTAAATCATATAAATAAATCTTATATCCTAAATCTTGAAGAACAAAATAATAAATAAATCTATAACATAAATTATTAAATTCTTTATGCATTATTGTTTTGATCAAATAAATGAGAAACGCATATCTAAAATTCCATGGGATGGAGTTTTAAAGTCAAATGATTTTGAATCATATGGTATATGCAAATCTTATTTATTTGGACCAAGACATCTTTTACTAGTAGTAAAAGGGCTAGTGACTTATTAAACCTAATACATGTTGATGTATATGGTTCATTAAGTAGCAATGTTAAATGAGGATTTTGGTACTACTTGGTAAAACTATTCAAAGATTCTGATTTGAACGAGATGATGAATACTTAAACCAAGTGACAATCATCTTTAAGGTTGTGAAGTTGTTTCACAAATTAACACCACCAAGAACACCATTTTGGAATGATGTGTCTACGTAGAGGTGTAGAACCCTATTGGATATGGTTATTTAGATGATAAAGTCAAATTGATCTTCCATTATTTATATTGGGGTTATACATGGGAAACCTCTATAATTACACTAATTTGAGTTCCATCAAAATAAGTTCAAAGGTACCATATGTGATATGGAATGAAAGAAAACTTGGTTTGTCTTTCATGAAGGTTTAAGAAAGTGAGACCTTTTGAAAATGACTTATCTAATGAATGTATTTTCATGGGATATCCTAAGGAAACTGTAGGATATTATTTTACTTCTAAGAAACAAATTGTTTGTTGCTTATGATGGTACTCTTCTAGATAAGTTGTTTATCTCTAAAAGAACCAGTGGGAGTAAAATATATCTCGAATGGTTCGAGACCTAGAAAATTACATTGAACATTTGATGGAAGTTGAACAAAGATTCACAAGGAGTTGTGAAAATTTATTAAAGTTACACAGGTTACTTGCATATATGATAGGATACAATCTATAACAAGAAATATTGGATTTCTCATAATAGAAAGTATTGAGGTAAAGTTCGTTGAGAATGGCATATTTACCACCTATCAAAATGCAATGTCCGCTCCATATTAAGATTAATGGCCTGGAGTCATAAAATCTAAAAAGCAATCCATATATAATAATCAAGTTTGGAACTTGAACATTCTAACCTAAGGTGTAAAAACCAAAGGATGGAATTGAGTTTTCTTGTAGAAAACTATTATGGGTAGCAAGGAACATACTCTTTAAGCAAGACTAAATGTGAAAAGGTTGACTCATATTTCGACTATGATGAAACTTTCTCACTCGTAGTCATGCTTTAAGATATTAGAATTCTCATTGTCATGTCTTCATATTTGGAATATGAAAATTGACAAATGGATGTCAAACCAGCGTTCCTTAATGGGAACTAACTTAAGGATGTATTGGATACAACCTAAAAGTTTTGATAGTCTAGAAAATTCTAATAAAGTATGTTTAGTTGCGGAAATCCATGAGATGGATTGAAGCAAGCTTTTGGAATAGTTTCTAATAAAATATTCTATGAATAAAATTGAGTGTTTAGTTGTAGGAGTTGTAACTAAGGGAGTTATTTGAATATAGATGTTTGAATATAGATGTTATTAGTATAACTAGTAATAGTTTCTAGTACTACTAATCATACGTACTTTTATTGCAAAATAATGGTTATTCCACAAGCTAAAGTGCCAAAGTCTCATCAATGATCCAAACACACACTCAGACATTTCCATCTCTACGAGAAATCGTTGACATGGGAGATGTCAAAATATGCAAAATACCTTATGATGATAACAAGTATAATCTTCCTATATAAGATTCCACACATGCTGTTATGATGGTTATAATCTAAGCTCAATGGTATTGGATACGCATTGATTGGGCCTAGTACAAGTGGGAGATTGTTGGAGATTATGCCCTAGGCCCTTGAGAAAGGCCCTACGTTACATCATGTTCTCATTTGTTATGGAGATAACAACCTTGGATTATTATATGTTTTACATGTTTATTACAATAATCTCCGTCCCTAGTACTTATGAAGAACTAGTATAAGTTTAATCGATGATCATATGATGATCATGTGTATGTGATACAAATAAAACTTATGGGTACTTGTTGGTGAACATGTACTGGACATGACCCACCTATGAGATTTATGTTATGGTCAAATGTCATAATTAAATCTCATATAGTTATATCATTTGGTATCCTTAGACCTGAGATTATCATGGTCTTCCACATAATGACCATTATGTTTGACATAGTCAACCGTTACCCTTAACCAGGTAGACATAAAGGCTATGATTGGCATGATCAGATTCTTGTAGGGAAGAATGATAAGTGAATATGGAATTTGTCCCTCCCTCAAGAAAGATATCTGCTTAGGCTACTCGTAGAGTGAGATTGATGAAATGCGTGGCCACGCTCAAATGAATTAATGTGATCAATATCATTTGCTCATAATCAATCTACTCGGGATCGAGAAAGCATTTAACGAGATAAGTTGACGTTGACCATGACTTATGTTCAATATGATATCGCATGAAAAAAGGATTGTGATATGCTATGAGGATAACGAACTTTATTAAGTTATATTAATTGGTTAATCATGATGGATTGCTAGTGTCCGCTCATGATTTATGAGTTTGAACTTGGTTGGACTCATTACCAACTTAATATAATCCTATGGGATCACACACAAAAGAACGAATTGATCAAAAGGTTAAAATTGGAAAAAACTAAAAATCTGGTAGGCTCGAACCAAATGGCACGACCATGCCGTTCTGTGCGCACGATCGTGCCAGTTTTCAAGCTTAACCGTGCCACTATTCAACTTCGGCAGGTCAGGCTCGCACCAAGTGGCATGGCTGTGCCATTTGGTGAGCACTACCGTGCCAGTATTCGCCTGGGGAGATTTCGATCGGCATAATTGGCACGGCCATGCCAATTTATGAGTACGACCGTGCCCGAGCCCCTGGAGGCAGTTTTGGCTAGTTTAATTGGGTGATGGGATTTAGGTCTTCTAAGTCATTAAGGGTTAATGACTAGGGACTATAAATACATCTTTTTACCAGCCATTAAACTAATGTAACCCAATATGATTGAGAAACATAATTCTTGATCTAAGATTGAGAATCAAAGATCAAGAACGCATAAATTCATATAGCCTTTGAAGATTAGAAAAGCGTGTTTTTTAATAGGTCTAGAAACCCAGATCTAGAATGGTTCTTGATATTCGTTCGCGTGTGGATACACATAGAGGATGTTTGCTTTAGCATCTCAAGTTTGTATTCCGGTGATCCTGATTCAAAGAACGCGAAGAACGAGGGGATCAAATCTTAAAGCTTGAAGACTTGAAGATTTGAAGATCCAAAAATCTTAAAACGCTCAACAACGGTTAGTATTCTAAATTCATCTTGCTATTAATTTACTCATCATGAATGGATCTCGGGGCTTAGGGTTTTATTGATTTCTTTTGCCGTCTTTCGCTACGCAAGGACCCTCAAAATCCAACACGCGGATAGTCTCACACATGTTTCTTGAGCATAGCCCCTATGGCTCATTAACTATCAAATGAAGCAACAGAAGGTCTCGTTCTTGAGTCACATAGCCCCTACAAAATCATCATTTGTAGACAAAAGCAAGAGACTCATCCTCGTGTGAGAGAACAAACATAAGAGGACATGGCATTAGTTACTCCATTTCTCGTGAAACCATTTGACATACTTTAGAGGCACATGCTTGAAGAAGCTCGAAAACTGAGTCACACATTGTTCCCATTTGTGATCCAAAACAATTGGTGCATTGAAGACCATTCGTGTAACCTCTTACCCCTTTTATGACTTTTTGATGACATATCAATCATGAGCTCATTCTCAGATGAGCCTTCTTTCACATGAGCAAAAAAATGCACAATGCAAAAACAATCTCTCTGATTTCGATAACCCAAAACGACCTTTGATTGTGCCACATCTTGTCGAGCATTTTGTAATTCCAAAGTTGACTCAGTGGGGAATTAACTTACTGAGGAGATTCAATGTAGAACTTGTGTAGTTGTCTTCTTTAAAGGCCGGGGATCTCCATTTCTCTTTCCCTTCTCTCTCTCACTCTCTCATTTTTTTATGTGACACACCCTATTTTTTGCCTAGACCACCCTTTCGGGTTTTCAATCTAGCGGGTTTCTTTTTTGCGTCTTCATTTTGACTCGAATAATGAGGAAGTGTGCATTGACTCTAGCTGAGGATGAGAGATATGTGATTTTGCGGTGGAGACCTTTTGTCACTAATGATGAGTGACATTGACTTGACTAGGAAAGTAGCCCCTAGTATATACTTCATGTATTTATATATATTTTGAATGACTCACGAAGGCAAGTAAGTCACTAAGAGAGAAGAGAAGGAAAGCCCCAATTTGATTGCAAGAAACTGAGAATATCACTGAAAGATAAGAAGCCCCTAGACTCGATAAGGATCGCAAAGTGATTCCAATTCTAAGAAAGTTATTCAATCTTGAGGTGATTAATTCATTGGCAAATGAATTGTATGAAGATCTCTTGATAAGTTCGAGAGGAAGGCCAATCACCATAATACACTAGGGCTAAACATATCTTCTTTCTTGCATGAGACCGGACCCGAAGGTTGCCTACGTTCCTCCAGTGTAGAGTCACAGGTCACCGTAGTTCTTGTGGATTCTCCTTTCATCACGGGGATTGTCGATGTAGCTTTGTCCTTTGTTGGTGGATGGAATAATGATGTTGTTGTGAACTTTTTTGAATGAGGGGGATTTTTTTTTTTTTTTTGCTCTAACTTTTGCCTAGGTTGTTTTGAATAGTCAACATAGGGAGCCTTATATATATATATATATATATATATATATATATATGAAAACTTTCCTTGATGTTACTCCACCTTGTTTTGCTTCTTGGCTTCGTCGTTGATGTTGTTGCCTCCGTTGCAATGTTTAGCCCCTAGGCGTTCAAGTGATAGCTTTCGTTCCAAAACTCGTTTAGACATCTTTTAATAATTTTACCAAGAATTAAATTGAACAATTTGGAATAGTGTATGGGGACAAGAACGACTTTTATTTTATGATAAGACTCGAATTTTTACATAAGCAAGATGAGAGAAAACTTAATGCACACTTAAGAGGACTTTTGACTCTTTTTTTTTAGGTAGAGAAAGAGAAACGGAGACTGTTGCTGTCGTAGCCTTCCTTGTCGTTGTAGTCCTCCCATTTCAAACCCAAGTCATTCCTTGTTTCACGGTTGCTCTTCACCAACGGCAAATTCACCATTGTCGATCAAATCTTGGATGATGTTCTTGACACTGTGGCATTCCTCGGTAGTGTGCCCACTATACATGTGGTAGTTGCACCATTCCCCATATGCAAGGTTCTTTCCAATCGCCTTCGGCTTGTACCCTTCCAAAGGCTTGATCTTTCCATTTGCCATTAAAGTTTCGAACACTTCGGCTTGGGTCATTCCTAGGAAAGAAGTGAAATTTCCGTTGTCGGCGGCACCTTTGTGGCTCTTGAGGGGCGGGGCACTTGAGCTTGTTTTACCGTTGACCTTTGCCTTGTTGTTGGTGAACTTTTGCAAACAGGCCTTAAGTTCGGAAAACCTCTTCATCGTGAATTATTTTCTCAAGAGAAATATGGGCTTGCCACAAATCATCCTTGCATCGGACATCCTCAAGAAGTCCATCCATTTGTTCCCCCATGGCTCTTATTATGTTGAAAAGCCTTTCGTTGGACACAGAAATATTCTCACCCTTGATGTTGCCGTTGGAAGCCATTGGACCTTTTGGAAGAACACGGTTGATCTTAGGTTGGCCCCACAAATACCTTTTGAGTAAAATAATTTAACCCACAAATAAGAAAAAGACTCGACCACATAAAGAAAATGATTTTTTTATTTACAAAAGTCGGAAGGACGTAGTCCTTTTTGGAATTTCTAGAAAAATAATGGAATCGTCACACTAGTGTATAGACCTTCTCGTGGTCCCATATACTCATCGGATTCCACCACGCTTGTGATTCCTACACATGACGAGATTAAACTAAATTAATGTAGTAAAGCATACATGCGGGGACGGAGTTTTATTTTTTTCATAATAACCACTTGTTTCTTTTGGAAACGGCATGTATGATTTGAAAACATTAGTTTTGGGAAATCCCGGCACATGAAAACCGACTTGGTCACGGAGTGTTAGAACCTAGACTAAGAATGTGTTTGCTTGTGCTCGGCTCGGCTAAAGAAAGGCTTAAAGGTCACCCCCGTCATGTAGTCGTGTGTTGGGTTTCGTGCAATCATGCACAGTGGAAGAAAGACATGAATAAAACCCAAAAGCCTAGATCCGCTATGAACAATAATTCATAATATGAAGATGCACGAAACTAACCCTTGTAGATCGAATTAAAACTTGGATTAGACGTTAAGAGAAACGCCCTCTACCGGTGATCCACACAACGAACAAATTTCAAGAACGCCTTCTTGAACTTGACTGCTAGGCCTTCGGTTTGAAAAACGATGTTGAAGAACGATTCTTCAAAGCTCCGATGATTATTGTGACTTGATGATTGGGAATTATCAATTACAATAACCCAAGAATATAATGTGTATTTTCTCTCTTAAAGAAAGAGTTTGGAATTAATCAAATCAATGTTATGGGAACAATTCAAGCCAGTCCACATTATATACAAGGGGTGTCCAAAACCCTTTAGGACTTAGGTCTTCTTGTCCAACAAGAATTGACTTAAAATAAACTGGTTACCGGGCATACAGCCGTACGGCTAATCTAGAGCCGTACGCACAGCACACAGCCGTACGGTGACCATAATTAGTTAACTCGTTTTTCGCTCCTTTTAATTATTCGTTCTGCGTGTGTGACCCAATAGCATTATACTAAGTTGGTAACGAGTCTGAACCATTCAAACCTCGTAATTCATAAGCGGACTCTAGCAAGCCATTATGACTACCCAATTAGTATAACTTTAAAATCCAAAGTTTACTAAATAGAACATAACACAATCTCTTTGTTTCATGATGTCTATTGAACGTAAGCCATGGTCAATGGTCAACTTACATAGTTCAATGCTTTCTTGATCCCGAATGTATTGATAATCCAAATGTCATTGATCTAATCAATTTGTTTGAGCATGGCCATGCATTTCATCAATACCATTCATCGAGTGGCCAAAGCTTGACATCTCTCTTGACGAGGAACAAATCCCATCTTGGCTTATTACTTTTACCTACATGATTCCGATTACGCCAATCATATTCTTTATAGCTACCCAGTTAGGGGTAACGTTTGAATATGTCAAATGTAATATTCATCAAGGGAAAGACTGTAATAACCTCAGGTCTCAACATTCCAGTGATATAACTATATGAGACATAACTATGACATTGTGACTATGACATAAATCTCATAGGGGTCGGTCCAGTATTTGTTCTCCAACAAATACCCATAAGTCTAATAATTAATCATAATTATCAGGGGTGGGGATTATTATAATAAACATGCAAAGGATATAATAATCAAACATTCAATTTCTTTATTAAACCATAAGCAAGTGGTAACATTAATCGTTCAAATAACGTGCCTAGAGCATACAACACCAACAATCTCCCACTTGCACTAGGCCTAATTAATGTATCGAATACCCATAGACCTAACATGACCATCATGCTTCGCTTATGGAAGACCCTTTGTCAATGGTCGGTAATGTTATCATCAGTTGGTACTCTGTATATATTCACGTCTCCTCTATCAACGATCTCTCGAATGATATGAAAACGCCTAAGTATGTGTTTGGATTTTTGATGCGATCTAGTTTCCTTTTCTTGAGCAATAGCACCATTATTATCACAATAAATGTCTATTGGATTAGCAATGCTAGGAACCACCTCTAGTTCACCAATGAACTTCTTAATCCAAACTGCCTCTTTAGCAGCATCAGATGCAACAATATACTCAGCTTCAATTGTAGAATCTGCTATGGTACTTTGTTTAGAACTCTTCTAGCTAACAGCACCTCCATTAAGCATAAACACAAATCTAGATTGTGATCTAGAATCATCCTTGTCGGTTTGGAAGCTTGTATCTGTGTAACCATTTAAAACAAGATCATCTTCCATACCTCCATATACCAAGAACGAATATTTAGTCCTTCGCAAGTACTTAAGAATTGTCTTGACTGCAATCCAGTAACTCTCACCAGGATCTAATTGGTATTTGCTTATCATGCTCAAAGCATACGAGACATCGGGTCTAGTACATATCATGGCATACATGATTGATCCAATAGCAGAAGCATATAGGATTCCAATCGTTCTCTCACGCTCATCAGTTGTCTTGGGACACTGATTCTTGCTTAGAGTTATGCCATGACCTACTGGCAAATTTCCTCTCTTAGAGTTTTTCATGCGGAATCTCTTACGAACTTTGTCAATATATGTATCTTGACTTAAGCCAATCAACTTCTTAGATCTATCACGATAGATCCTTATGCCAAGGATGTAAGCGGCTTCTCCCATATCTTTTATTGAGAAACACTTTCCTAACCAAGTCTTTACAAACTGCAGTGCAGGAATGTCGTTTCCAATGAGTAATATGTCATCAACATATAGCACAAGAAATAATACTATGCTCCCACTAATCTTCTTGTATACACAAGGTTCATCATTGTTCTTGATGAAGCCAAACTCTTTGACCGATTCATCAAATAAAAAATTCTAACTCCTAGAGGCTTGCTTCAATCAATAAATGGATCTTTGCAACTTGCATACTTTGTTAGAATTTTTTGGATTTACAAAACCTTCAGGTTGTGTCATATAAACATCCTCAAGTAAGTTCCTGTTAAGGAACGCTGTTTTGACATCCATTTGCCATATCTCATAGTCAAAATATGCGGCTATGGCAAGTAAAATTCTTATAAACTTGATCATTTCTACGGGCGAAAAGGTTTCATCATAGTCAATACCATGAATCTGCCTATAGCCTTTCACTACAAGTCTAGCTTTATAAGTATGCACATTTCCATCCATGTCAGTTTTACTTTTGAAAACCCACTTGCATCCTATGGTTTTTACACATTCGGGTGCCCTAGGCACGTTTAATAAACGTTGTAATTGTTATCATTTATTTCATATCAATAAAGAGATGTTTTGATTATTATTGTTGTTCATGTTTACTTATAATAATCCCCGTACCTAGTACTTATTAAGCACTAGTATAAAGGCTAAATGATCATGAGATGATCATGTTAGATTTATGGGTACTTGTTTGGAACAAGGTACTGGACATGACCCGCTTTATGAGATTTATGTCATGGTCTATGTCGAACATATATCTCATATTAGTTATGTCATTTGAATCCTTAGACATGAAGTTATTATAGTCTTCCACTTGATGAACATTATGTTTGACATATTCAAAAGCTACTTTTAACCGAGTAGTTATAAAGGGTATGATTGGCATAATCGGATTCCCGTTGGGAAGAATAATAAGCTAAATGGATTTGTCCCTCCACGGAGAGATGTCAAGCTTGGGCCCCTCGAAGAAATGATGTTGATGAAATGTTCGGCCGAACTCAAATGGATTGATTAGATCAATAGCATTTGAATTATCAACATATTCGGAATCGAGAAAGTATTGAACAAAAACAAGTTGACTGTTTGACCATGACTTGTGTTCAATGACATCGTGGACAAAGGGATTGTGACATATTCTAAAGGAATGCGAACTTGTATCTAGTTATACTATTTGGGTAGGTATGACAGTTTGCTAGAACCTAATCATATCTTATGGGATCATGTTTGACCCCATTGCCAACTTAGTATAATCCTAGGGGGTCACACACAATAGAACGAATCTTAAATAAAAGGACTATATTGGAATTTAGGGTCGAAGGATCTCAAAGGAATTTTTGGAAAAGTTCTGGGCCTCCTGGTCAACCAAGCGGGCGCTTGGGTTGCACCAGGCGGGCGCTTGAACAAGCCGAAAAGGAACTTGACCTTCTGGTCAAATGAGCGGGCGCCTGGGTAGGACCAGGCGGGCGCCCGGTATGCCGACAGGAAAATTCCTAATTCAATTAGGAAAGGTTTTTGGCACAAGTTACCTATTTGGAATAGGTCTTAATTGTGTATAAAAACACCAATTCGGCCAGACCATATTTACTAGTGTTTTTGTGAGTCTCAAAGAGTTTGAGAGAGATTTTATTTTGTTCTAAGATATCATTTATTGAGGAACAAAATAATTCATAAATAAATTCCATATAGTTCTTTATTGAATTGTGAAGGTGTGTTTCACAATTTTTGGTCTAGCAACCAAGATCGAAGAAGTTCCTTTGATATTCGTTCGAAGCGTGGATACCGCTAGAGGGTGAATTTTATCATCTTACAAAGTTCGTGATTTGTTCGTGATAAAGCTTCAAGATTGCTACCAAGACCAAAGAGAAAAGTTCATAGCCATCAAGGGTTAGTTTATCCTATATTCAATATGTTGTATTTGATTTAATCATATGAACGGATCCATGGCTTTGGGTTTCTTAAAATTTTTATTGCTATATTCCGCTGCACATGTTACTTGGAAACCCAACAGTGGTATCAGAGCCCCGTTCATGTTGATTAATTCAATACTTGGATCATGTTATGTGTATATAAATTGTTTATGTGCCTTGCATGATATGAATATTGGAATATATGATGCTTATGTGTTTTGTGATTTTATGTGGTTTATTGTTTTGCAACTTTAATCGCACGATTCAATCGCAATAAAAATTATGGTGGATTCTGGATTATTATGATTATTAATTTTTGATTGGATCAAAGTTTTAATAATCGTGGAAAAATAATCTTGAGACAAAATTTTCGAACTCAAAAATTATGTTCCATTCTGGGCAATCAAGCGCCCGCCCGTACTGGACCAGGCGCGCGCTCGCTAGGCCAGAATGTTCTGATTCTTGTTGAAATCTGATTCTGGAATTTTTCAATAAATTCAACAAAACCAGTAACAGAACCAATTCAGACTTGATGATCTGGAATGGGTTTAAGGGTAGTTGGTTTGTGTGTGGATTTTGGGGTTTGATTTTCCTATTTGTTTTAGTCTTGTGATTCCTAGATTGGTTCAAGTTTTGGATGGCTAATCTGCGTTCATCGAGATTGTGTTTCCCAAAATTGATCGCAATCAAAGTTTCAAAGATAAAACGAAGTTAGAATTATGAAGAGTTCATAATTGCTAAAATTGAGAAACAAAGTTCTTGATTCAATGATTTGAGATCCATGTGGAATTGTGAATGCAATTGGCCTACGTTCATCGAGACCATCTATTGCTTAGTTTCGGCCACATGGACTACTTCCTTGGTTTCTTGAATTAGTGCGGGATTGTGGTTGCCTAATGGCTTAGTTCGACCGCACTTCTTGTTGTCTTGATTTGGAGATAATAACCAAAGTTGAATTAGTCTCATCCTCATAATTATAGAGAAACTAATGACACATAAATATCATGCTTAAATTAATGGGATTAATTTAGTGGCTAAACTTGATGTGTAACATGTTTATATTATGTGCTCATAAATGTGTTATATGCTATATGTGATGAACCTTCAAAGAAAGTTTTAAGTCCTTCTTTGCCATGCCATGACTAAAACACTTGTTTATATATGGATGATTTTGATGTGGGTTCGCCTCCGCGAAGTGCATTGATTTTATTCATGTATGAGCAAGATGAGGTTCATTGATTTAATGTGGGCTTGCCTCCGCAAGGTGCATTAAATTGAATGGTTCCTATGCGTTTAAAATGGTTTGACTTAATTAGGCGTCAAAACAGTTTTGGGCCTAGGCAAAAGATGAGATTAAACATGCTTTGGAAATTGGATTTCTCGAAGAATCTCATAAAAGGATCTAAGAATCATATGGGATATGATTGACATGATTGTCTACCTAATTAATTTAGTTTTGAGCGGTCCGCCTCCGTGGACTCAAAAGTTAAATTAAAGTTGGATCTTAGCCCAATTAAATTATATTATACATTGGATGTATATGAAGGTTATATAATTTAGTGGGAGTATTTTGTTTTAAAAATACATTATTTATCTCTTTAATGAAAATCGGTACTTATTAAATTTTGGAAATTTTGCATACTTGTAGATAATGACTAATAACACTCAATCAATGTCATTGCGATCGATCCTTGAGAAGGATAAGCTCGAAGAGAATGGTACTAACTTTATGGTTTGGATCCGTAGCATAAGAATCGTTCTTAGGCAAGAAGATAAGTTGTACATTCTCGATGGGCCTCTCCCTGCTGAACCACCGCCTACTGCCCCTAGGGTGGAAAGAGACAATTACAAGAAACATCGTAATGATTCTAGAGATGTAAGTTGTCTCATGCTTGCTGCTATGTGTTCAAAACTCCAACAAAGTTTGGAACATTTGGAAGCCTATGAGATAGGCGTGGAGTTGAGAACCATGTTTCAAGAACAAGCTAGGCAAGAGAGGTACAAGACCATTGCTGTATTCACTACTTGCAAAATGAATGAAGGGCAACAAGTGAGTCCTCACTTTCTTAAAATGAAAGGTTATGTAGAGCACCTTGAGAAACTTGGCTATCCAATCCCATTGGAGCTAGCCACGGATCTCATTCTTAATTCATTGCCTAAAAGTTATAATCAGTTTGTGATGAATTATAACATGCATGGAATGGATAAGAATCTCTCTGAGTTGCATGGGATGCTCAAAACTGCAGAGATGAAAATTGTGGAGAAAGGTTCTCCCGTGCTCTTGGTTCATGATGGGAAGAAGGCTAGTGCCAAAGGAAAGGTTAAGAAAGTTGTCAAACCCAAAATAAGCAAGGCAGAGGTTGCCAAGACTTCTGAGGCAAAACCTGATTCACAAAAGGATGCAATCTGTTTCCATTGTCAAGAAATTGGTAATTGGAAACGTAATTGCAAGGCTTTCTTGGAAGAGCAAAAGAAGAAGAAGAGCAGCAAGGCTGCGTCGACTTTAGGTATCTATATGATAGATATTCTCCTTTCTGCCACTGATTCTTGGGTATTGGATACCGGATGTGGTTCTCACATTTGTCTAAATGTGCAGGGACTAAAGAATAGGAGACTGCTTAAAGAAGGTGAAGTAGATCTACGCGTGGGGAATGGAGCAAGAGTTGCTGCATTAGCCGTAGGGACTTATGAAGTCACTTTACCTTCCGGATTAATTCTTGTTTTGAACAATTGTTATTATGTTTCGGATTTAAGCAGAAATATTATTTCAATTTCTTGTTTGGATAATGAAAGTTTTAAGTTTCTTATTGAGAATAAGAAATTTTCTATTTATTTAAATGATGTGCTTTATGGTATTGCTAATTCATTTAATGGCCTTTATATCTTGGATGTCAAGAATGAAAATAATGACAATGTCTATCATGTAAACAAGAAATCTAAACCTAATGATGTAAATCATACTTATTTGTGGCATTGCCGTCTCGGTCATATTAATGAGAAGCGTATCTCAAAGCTCCATGGGGACGGACTTTTGGGTTCATGTGACTTAGAGTCATATGATACTTGTGAGTCGTGTCTTCTTGGAAAAATGACTAAGACACCTTTTACCAAGTTGGGTGAAAGGGCAAGCGACTTATTGGGATTGATACATTCCGATGTATGCGGACCATTAAGTAGCAATGCTAGGGGAGGATTTCAATACTTCATAACCTTCACTGATGATTATAGTAGATTTGGGTATGTTTAACTAATGAAACATAAAAGTGAAGCATTTGAGATATTTAGAATATTTCAAAATGAAGTAGAAAAACAACTTGGCAAAAGTATTAAGGCACTTCTATACTTGAGTCAAGAATTTGATGATCATCTAAAGAATTGTGGAATAGTTTCACAATTGACTCCACCCGGAACACCACAATGGAATGGTGTGTCCGAGAGGAGGAATCGGACTTTGTTAGACATGGTTCGATCAATGATGAGTCAAGTTGATCTTCCAATATCCTTTTGGGGTTACGCCCTAGAAACCGCTGCTTTCACACTAAATCGTGTTCCAACTAAATCGGTTCAAAATACTCCATATGAGATGTGGAGCGGAAAGAAGCCTTGTCTGTCTTTCATGAAGATTTGGGGTTGCGAAGCTTTTGTCAAAAGACTTGTCTCAGACAAACTTGCACACAAATCTGATAAATGTATTTTCGTGGGATATCCTAAGGAAACTAGAGGATATTACTTTTACAACCGTGAGGACAACAAAGTGTTTGTTGCCCGAACTGGTGTCTTTCTAGAGAAAGAGTTTCTCTCCAAAGAAATCAGTGGGAGTAAAATAAATCTTGAAGAAATTCGAGACCCAGAAAATAACATTGAACCAATAGTGGAACAAGAACAAGAACCACAAGGAGTTGTGGAACCTGTTCAAAATACACAAGCAACTCGCAGATCTAGTAGGTTACGATCCGAGCCCGAGAGATATGGATTTCTCGTAACGGATAGTAATGAGGTAAAAATCATTGAGAATGATGAACCATCAACTGTAGATACCCCGCCTTGGACCGCTCACCCCGATTGCACATTTGATTTTGTGTTTCTCCCCATTTTAAGTGTTTCTCGTTAGTTTCTGTCACTTCCGTTAAGTTCCTGACTGACTTCGTTAAGTCCAGGGACTAAACTGAATGACAGGGCTGACTTTCTAGTCCATTCTGTCAAAATTGCCTTCTCTGAGTCGCGCGCCTCCGACAGGAGGAGCCAGGCGCGCGCGCCTCCCGCCCCAAAGCAGGAAGCGCGCGTCTCTGGGCGTCAGTTACAGATTTCTGGCCAGGATTCCCTCCCTTGCTCAATTTACAAGATTTTGCCCGGGAATGATTTCTTGGTGACTGAGTTTTGGCACCAAAAACACCCCTCTTTCACCTATAAAAACCTCTCTTTACCTCCATTTTCAAGGATCGAAAACTAGACAAAAAATCACTTTCTAAAGGTTCTCCAAGGATCTCATTAAGCAACATTTGAAGTTCTTCAAATTATAGGTAAAAGTCCATCTTTTCCTTTCTTTTCTACTTCATCTCCTCTCTCTCTTTTACTTTAATCAAATGTGCAATCACCCAAATCATTTTGGGACATGACTCTAATGATCACCTCATCTCATTGAGGTTGGTTAAGGAGTTATCTCCTACATTCCAAATCCTATTTTAAAAACCCCCTTTTTATGACTTAAAGAAGAAGAAGAAGAACATTTTCATTCATGTAGATTTTGATCAAGCAAGACCAACTTAAGTTGGGCGAGATGGGTGTTTCGGTACTTCCCATCTCGTAACCTAACCCCCGAACCTCAAAACAAAGAATCTCTGTTTTCGTAATCAAACTTAGGCTACAATCAATAGGTTTTTCTTATGTTCCTCAAAACATAGGTGGCGACTCTAAAAACAAGTTAGACATCCTAGGATAATTCACCGCTCTAGCCAAGCCGTGGTTCCCCGGGGTATCTACAGTGGCGACTCCGCTGGGGAGATGTATTTGAGGGTTAAACTTGCATTTTGATCGAAATCTACATCTTTTCTGGGCATTCTGTTTCCTGATGGGGGAGGCGCGCGCGTCTGGCCTTTTAAGCCTAAGGCGCGCGCATCCCGCATCAAGAACCAGAATCCCCCACTTCTTCATGTTCTTCATCTTCTTCTTCTGTTATTCTGCACTAATCACTTCTGCAGGGGTTACAATATGAACATGGGACCAGGGCAATCCCCTGAGTCCAAAGTCTGACATTCTGACAGGTGTGCCCCAGAAGCGCGCGCCTCCCATAAGCATTGCGCCATGCGCGTGCGTCCCACATCAGCACTCAGAGGCGAACGCTTCTGGGTTGGTTTCCAGAACAGAAACAGGTTTCAGTGACTGAGCAGAACAGTGGGGTGTGGGCACAGTTGCCTGCATCAGAACAGAATTGAACCCTCGGACTGTTTTAATTTTGTGTTTTATTTACCGGTCACACGGGTGATTCGGGAGTTGTAATTTTATGTGCTTATGTGTTTTGTGTGTTTTTCTTTCTTTTCAAAAAAAAAAATATAAACAAAAAAAAAAAAAAAATACTTTGTCACTTGTTAAACCTCACACTACATGCACATATTCCTATGAACTGCTCACTATCGAGTCGCACAAGTCCAACCCCAAACCCGTCGAGGCCCGTCCTAGAAAGTTTCAAGCTCCACCAGACCTTGGCTCTTTCGAAGCGGTAAACCTCAGCCCGTGGCGTAGTTCAAGACTACATGCCGGGGGTGACCTTTGAGCCTCATATTCAAGCCGAGCACAAACCACACAATTCTAGTTAGGGTCTAACACTCCGTGACTCAAGTCGGTTTCCATGTACCGAGATTTCCCTAAACTAATGTCTCAAATCATACATGCCAACTTGTTGAAATGGACGCAATAAAAACCCGTCCCCAAAAAGTGGTTATTTTGGACGAAAATAAAAATCCGTCCCCGCATGTATGCTTTACTACATTAATTTAGTTCAATCCCGATACATGTAGGATTCACAAGCGCGATGGAATCCGATGAGTATATGGGACCGCGAGATGGTCTATATACTAGTGTGACGATTCCATTATTTTCTTAGAAACCCCAAAAGGGATTCATTCCCTCCGACTTATAAAAAAAAAAAAAGAGTCTTTTCTTATGTGGTTCGAGTCGTGTGCCCAACTGTGTGTTCCAAGCCTCTTCATGGACCGCAAGTGTTACTCAAGACTGACAAGGGCCTCTTCTGCAATATAGGTTCAATTGGTACTTACAAAGTCTACCGGGATTCAGCAAATCGGTTAGTCCGTGAAGAGATCACTCCAACAGCTCCAACATCAACCATGACCGGCAGCAGCAACACCATGTCTCTCGAACAGCTCTCAATTATGGTCCAACTCCTCCAAGAGCAAGTCTCCACCCTTAACAAGGAGGCACAAAGCAAAGACGACATTTGGCAATCCCACCTCGACAACCAAAGGGAGGCCCACGAGGCCGAAATGGAGCTAATGAAAGAAAAGCTCACCAACCTTGCCAAGGGAAAGAACAAGAACAATGATGACGAATCCGAATGGACAGAGGGTTTGTTCAAGAGTCCTTATGTCAACACCCGCACCAAGAAAATGGGGGAACCAAGTTCCGAGAATAATGAGCCCAAAATGGTGGATTCTATCATGGCCTACATCGACCAAAAATTCAATGGGCTCAACATGGGGAAAGGTTCCGACACAAGCCTTTATCAATCATCCATCCTCATGAGTACTATGGACGCTCTTCCCGATAAGTTCAAGATGCCCGACATAAGCAAATTCAAGGGCAATTCTTGTCCCATGGCTCACATTGAGACTTATATTTGGGCAATGGTTCCAAAGAAGGTCTCCACCAAGGTGATGGCTCAATGCTTTCCTCTCACTCTCGAGGGGGCGGCAAAAGATTGGTATGCTACTCTCCCGCTCACTGTCCGTCTTGATTGGGACTCCGCCATGCTTGCCTTCAAAAACCAATACCAAGGCAACACCACTCACCAGCCCACAAGGAAAGAGCTAGAGAACACTACTCAATGAGACAATGAGTCCTTCATCGACTTCACAAGGAGATGGAATGACAAACTCTCTGAAATTGTTAAGAGGCCGAACACAAAAGAGCAAATGGACATATTTCTCAAGTGTCTCAAGATTGATCTCCGCACTCACCTAAGTGGGGCTTGCTACTCCGACTTCTCCCAAATGTATGAGGCGGGGGTACGCATGGATGACTTGCTCAAGGAGATTAACAAGACCACTCCTACTTACCGCTACAAGGCCGCTTCCAACTCCACAAAAGAGGCCTCGGTCAACGCCGTCACTATTGACAAGGGGAATTACAAAAAGGTTCCTCCGCCTCAAAGGAAGAAGTCCCGAAGTGACCATGTCTACACGCCTCTCCAAGGCATGACTCAAACCGAAGTGTTCGAGGTCCTCAAGGCGAAGGGTCAAGTTACACCCGTGCAAGGGTACCAACCCAAGACGATCCAATCCAATCATGCTCACCACAAATATTGTGGCTACCACCAATATAGTGGCCACACCACCGAGGAATGCTTCTAAGAAACAAGAAGCAAGATGGGAGATAGGAGAACTCGAGGGGACCACCCATTCAATCCCAATTGTGAATGGGGGCCCCAATGTTATGAATAAACTTGACAATTCTTGTTATGTAGTGACTTACGATGAGGTAATGAGGGAAGTACTAGAGAATAGGAAAAAGAAGCAAGATGGGAACGTCAACATGCTAACTCGATCCGGTCGAGTCATAGCAAGCAACCCTTCCACTTCCGCACCGAGCTCCTCTTCTCAAAAGCCGCAAGCTCACAACGCTCCCGAAGATCCTCTACTTGTCCAACTCAAGAAAACTCAAGCCAACATCTCTATTTGGGACCTCATTGCATCCTCAAAGAAACACCGAGATCTTGTCATCCGCAATCTCGATGATACATCAGTTTCTCCCGATACTACTCCCGAGGACCTCACGGCAATTATTGGTCACATTCATTTTGGCAACGTCATCACCTTTGCCGATATGGACCTTCCACCGTTTGGTTCCGACCACAACGAAGCTATTTACCTCAAGGTACGAGCAAGGGGGAGGCCCGTCTCAAGAGTCTTAGTGGACGGTGGTTCCGCACTCAATCTCATGCCTGGTAGAATCATGGCCATACTGGGGCTTAAGGATTCTGATTTGAAGCCTTCTACTCAAGTAATCCGAGGTTATGACAGCACCGCCCGTACAGTCATGGGTATGTTCGAAATAGACATTGAGTTTGGGAGCATGGTCATGTCCGTTCCATTCCAAGTGCTTGATATCCCGGCCTCGTTCAACTTACTGTTGGGTTGACCATGGATTCACAGTGCTAATGCCGTACCGTCAACTCTCCACCAATGTGTCAAGATCCGAAATGGTGATGAAATAGTGACCGTAATGGCTGAAAACATCACTATCCACAGAAAAGGTGAGCCCGTCCACCAAGTTCAGCATGGTCTACCAGACTCCACTCTCTCCGGCGTCTCAATCAACGCCATTAACAAAGAAGGGGGAAACGGATCATGGACCCCCAGCAATCACAAAGTCCTCCGCATGATGAGGAATATGGACTACTTCCCTGGTTTAGGCTTAGGGAAATATCAGCAAGGAATCCTACATCCCGTGCAAGTCCCATTTGTCAAGAACACCTTCGGTTTGGGGTATGAGCCTTCCAAAGAAGACTTGAAACAAGAGCAAGAGATCAAGAACGAAAAGGCCCGAGCTCGTAAAGAAGGCCGTCGATATGAAGTCCCTAATCTAAGGCCTTATCGCAAGACGTTGAATGGTTATTTTGTCCGCCAAGGGGAAGACGTTCCATACATGATCTTTCCCGAGCCGTGGGTTAACAATAAAGGTGTCAAAAAGCCCGGCCTCGAAATCTTCTCCGATTGTGAGGTCCAGATATCCAAAAGAGAACCAACTCCCATGTCGCCCCGTGAATGGTGGGGAAGGAAGATGACTATAGAATCCGAGACATAAATCACCGTGAGGGAGGAACTGACAGATTTAGCCTCCATGTTCGATGAGCTCGCCGTGATGAATAAATGCCAAGTTAACGCCATCCATGACACCGTCATCATGAACGAGACTATCAGTGAGATCCCGCCAAGCTCCGAGCCGATCAACAATTGGTATTCAACAAAAGGGCCCGTGGTATCCGAGGAATTCTTAGTCCAAGAAATGGGTTGCATACCCCGCACAGCAACAAAGGAAGAGCAGCTCACACTTACTTTCGAGTCCGAGAGTGTCTCTAATACCCTCACCCAAGAGGATTTGGAGGCCATAGCCGAGCGTGTGTTTCCTTTCTTTGCTAATGAAAAATTTGATATTTCTGAGTACCCTGAGATTGCAAATATCATAAATGATGAATTAACTAATAATGAACTTAACAAACAAGTTAATAACAATTCAAATTATGATGAAATAGACCACGAAAACACAACATACTTAAATGAACTTGCTCAACAAGTCCGTAGTCGTGGCGAGAATGGTCCAAAGGCTGACGAAGAATTGCATGTTGTTAATCTGGGTACCGAAGAAGAGCCAAAAGAAACTAAGATTGGAAGCTTCTTCAAGGGGGACGACAAAGACAGATTGACTGCACTACTACGGGAGTTCGTGGATGTGTTCGCATGGTCATACAAAGACATGCCGGGTTTAGACAGAAAGGTAGCGGAGCACAGGATTCCGATCAGAGAAGATGCCAGGCCAGTAAAGCAGAAGCTCAGAAAGATCAAGCCAGAATGGTCTCTGCAGGTCAAAGAAGAGATTGAGAAGCTCCTCAGTGTGGGGTTCATCAAGGTTATCGAGTATCCGACATGGTTAGCCAACATTGTGACAGTCAGGAAGGCGAACGGCAAGGTTCGAGTTTGTGTAGACTTCCGGGATTTAAACAAAGCTTCCCCAAAGGATGATTTCCCACTCCCTAATATCGACATGCTAGTCGACTCCACTGCTGCCTACGAGGTTCGTTCATTCGTGGATGGGTTCGCTGGGTACAATCAGATTCTCATGGCCGAGGAGGATCAACATAAGACAGCCTTCACAACACCGTGGGGTACCTTTTGCTACACAGTCATGCCATTTGGGTTAAGAAATGCTGGGGCTTCCTACCAAAGAGCCGTGACAGACTTGTTCCACGATATGATTCGCAAAGAAATCGAGGTCTATGTGGACGACATGATCATTCACTCCAAAGGAACCGATGGTCAACACCTAATCGATCTCCGCAAGTTCTTCGAAAGGCTTCGTCAACACAAGATGAGGCTCAACCCTGCAAAGTGCACATTTGGGGTTATCCGAGGCAAAGTTCTTGGTTATATGGTCACTGAAAGGGGAATCGAAGTAGACCCCTCCAAAATCAAGGCAATCATTGACATGCCTCCTCCAAAGACGCAGAAAGAGATTAAAGGTTTCATGGGAAGACTACAATACATCAGTCGGTTTGTGCACCAACTCACTTCCATGTGCGAGCCAATCTTCAAGCTACTCAAGAAGAATGTGGCTCTAGAATGGACCGACGCGTGCCAAGAAACCTTCGATCAAGTAAAGCATTACTTGACGTGCCCTCCTGTTCTAGTTCTGCCGCACAAGGAGAAACCTCTGTTGCTTTATCTCACTGTCAATGATGAAGCCCTAGGGGCTATGTTAGCACAAGAGCAACGAGAGTCCACAAAGGAGAACGCCATTTATTTTGTCAGTCGCCGATTCCAAGGAGGCGAAAAGAACTACTCTGTCTTAGAGAAGCCATGTGCAGCATTGGTTTGGGTCACTCAAAAGCTCAAACACTATATGGAAGCTTTTCCGATCAAGCTAGTAGCAAAGGTGGACCCGCTCCGCTACATCTTCGAGAAGCCTTTCATGTCAACAAGAATAGCCAAATGGTACTTCATGCTCGCCGGCTATGATATCACTTACGTCACACTAAAATCCGTCAGGGGGAAAGTGTTCAGTGACCAGCTTGCCGAATTCCCGTGTGACAAAGTGAAGGGGGAAGATGTACAGTTCCCCGACGAGCATTTAATTTGTACTGCAACCGAAGAAGACAAGTGGCAACTTTTTTTCGATGGCGCCGCCAATAAACACGGTTTTGGTATAGGGGTATTGCTTGTCGATCCAAAAGACATCTACACTCCCATTGCCATACGCCTGGAATTCGAAGCTACCAACAACATTGCCGAGTACGAAGCATGCATAGCAGGGCTCGAAGCAGCTCTCGAAAGAAACGTCACGGAACTAGAAGTGTTCGGCGACTCTTTGCTCCTTATCAATCATCAATCGGGTAAATGGCGAACCCAAGACCCGACTCTCCAACAGTATGGTCAGCACCTTGAAGAACTGGTTGAACAATTCCAAGAGATCACTTTCAACTACCTGCCAAGGGATAAGAATCGCTTCGCTGATGCACTGGCCACTATAGCTTCATTAGTTGAAATGCCCAAAGGGAAAATGGTGAAGCCTTTCAAAATTGCTCGAAGGAACAGTCCGGCATATTGCATGAGCATCGAGATCAACGAGGTTCAAACAAACTCTCCGTGGTATTCGGATATCATGAACTTCCTCAAAGACGGCACTTATCCCGAGAACATCAATAAGAAGTCTCAAGCAGCTCTGCAAAGGTTAGCCTCTCGGTACGTACTGATTGGGGATCGAGTCTATAAAAGGCACCACGACGGGATCAATCTCTTATGCGCCAATGAGACCGAAGCTCAAGAGATAATGTGTGAAGTGCACGAAGGAGAATGTGGACCCCACATGAATGGGTTTATGCTAGTCAAGAAGATACTTCGCATTGGTTACTATTGGAGCACTATGGAACGAGACTGTATCGAGAAAGTCAAAAGGTGTGCCAAGTGCCAATTCCACGCTAATCTGCAACATGCTCCACCCTCACAACTTTACAACATGGTCACACCTTGGCCTTTCTCTTGTTGGGGGATAGACATCATCGGTAAAGTTCATCCTGCCGGAAGCAATGGGCAGTCATTCGTCCTAGTGGCAGTCGACTACTTCACAAAGTGGGTCGAAGCACAAGCCTATCGAACCATCAACGCCAAGAAAGTGGCCGAATTTGTAAAGATTAATATCATGTGCCGATACGGCGTGCCTCATGAAATCATTTCAGACAACGGCTCTCACTTCGAGAAGGAAATGGATGCACTTTTGGTAGAATACAAGATCACCAAGCACAAGTCATCTCTTTACCGGCCCCAAGCAAATGGCGCAGTCGAAGCAGCAAATAAGACCATCGAGACCATCGTCAAAAAATGGACTCAACAGGAAGGGATTGGCCCGAGAAGCTACCATTAGCATTGTGGGGCTACCGCACATCAATACGATCCGCAACAGGAGAAACTCCTTATGCATTGGTCTATGGTTCAGAAGCCGTACTCCCTATCGAACTTGAAGTCCCATCTCTACGGGTCCTCCTCGAGAATCAAGTCATCGAGGTCGACTGGATGCAAAGTCGATATGAACAACTAGCCTTGCTCGACAAGAAAAGGTTAAGAGCACTCGAACGCACAAGGGCGTATCAGCAAAGGATGGCAAGAGCTTTCAACAAAAAGGTGAAGCCTCGAAACATCAATGTGGGAGATTTGGTTTTAAGACAACATCCTCCTAATGCCATGAATCCCCTGGGGAAATGGGGACCCCGATGGATCGGTCCGTACGTGGTCAAAAAGATACTAAGCGGTGGTGCATTCCGGCTCGTGGATTTAGATGGTGACCAGCTGCCAAAGGAGGTCAACCTCGACAAGCTCAAGAGGTTCTACGCTTAATAAACAAAGACCATAACAAAAAAAAATAAAAAAAAAATCGCTCGCTAGGTTGAAAACCCGCAAGGGCGGCCTAGGCAAAAATTAGAGCACGTGCAAAAAAAAGAAGCCCGCTAGATTGAAAACCCGAAAGGGCGGTCTAGGCAAAAAACAGGGTGCACAACAAAAAAAAAAAAAAAAAAAAATGGTCTTTGTTTGTTTGAACTACGAAGACCTGAGCCTCCCAACTGGAGGAACGTAGGCAACCTTCGGGTGCGGTCTAAAACATATCAAAAATACCCAATTCACTTCAAATAACAAAATGCAATTTCTATTCATTCAATGAATTATTCAAACCATTACAACGGATTTATTGAGCAACAAAAGACATCAAAATATTAAATCCTAAAACAAAGTGGTCTAATTGCAATCTCTTAGGGTACTAAGAAAAATCCAATTTTCTCTTAGCTTTCAAAGGACCACCCGATCGTCTCTCAATCCTTTTCTTCTTGGGTAACGAAGGAGCACTAATACGCACCGAAACCTTCTGTGTTGCAACACGTCTCCTAGCATAAAAGTCATCCAAAGGAGTAGCGAAAGGGTCAGCGAGAATGTTACTCGAATCAGCAGCAGCCTCCTTATATCTCAAAGTGCTGCTAGGCTCAAAACCCTGTCCCAACAACTCAGCACGAAGAACATCAACCCAAGTGATGCCACGGTAAAGGGTGTCAAATAAATAGTCCAAGTAGCTCTCGGGAAGGAAGACACTCCCCCGATGCAGAGGAGCGAAAGACCAACGATTGCGGTCATCTCCCCAAGCCGAATGAAGCTCACTCGAGAAGTCAGGACCCATGTAAGCAACTGGACGAAGCATTCCATCCCTCGGAAAAGGAATTGTCTGTTGGCGACCGAACTGCCGCAGAACCCGCTCTGGCTGGTAAAATGAAGAATCTCTCAAACCGGGTACAACCACGTGCTGAAAACCAAGAGTCCATTCCACAAAAGGACGAAGAACCCAAGAAGGAGGACACCACTCAATATCGACGGTCGCCCTAGAGGCAATGAATTTCTTCCAATCATCTTCAGATAAATCCCGGATCAACAACTTCCTCCTATGAACAGCAAAAGGAGACAAATCACCATCCGGAGAATAAATTCTGAAGTGTTCTCGGAGCCATATGGTCAAGAGCAAAGGGCTTCCCCGACACATCTTGCCCGTCCTATGTAACTCATCAAGGCCGTGCAGCGTCTCCCCTACAATAAGAGGGATTACACTAAATTGCTGCTCCTTAGCTTGCAAAATAATCTTAGCCAACTGCACGTCCGCAGTCCCGAAAGGTGTAACAAACAGTACTTCGCTGAAGAGACAAACGGCCATGGCATTTCTTTTGAAAGATTGAACCATCGGGTCCTCCGAGTGTAAACTGAAGAACATCAGCAACTCAGTTATGTCAATCACGGTACCATGCAACATCTTCCTCACGTCCTCAACGGGGAGATTCAGTAACCCAACCCAAGAGTCGATGGCACCACGGTGATATTTAGGGACGGAAATCCGACCGGCCAAAGGCATGCCAAGGATGGCCCCGAAATCGTCAACAGTCGGCACCATTTCATTAGCCGAAAGGTTGAAGGTATGGCTGTCGCAATCCCAGAAAGCCGTGGCAGCTCTCAACAAATCCCAATCCGGCTTCAACGTCAGCAAGGTGAAAAGAATTCGGAACCCGAAATCTTTAATGAAGGCCTTCTTGGGATGGGTCTTGAAAGAATACACAAAAGTGCCCAAGTCCTTTTCATACGCACTAACGACCTTGGCATCAAGGGCAAAAGAATTGGAAGCCATGGAAAATGTTGATCACAAGCGAAGTTAAGCAATAATATGATGTTCAAAAATGGCAGAAAGGAGCTGTGAGAATCAAGTGGTCGAACAGAAGATGATATTATAGCTGTTGGGGGCTCTTTTGGTCAGCAAATGTCAAGCCCGGAATTCCGCCTCCCAGACGCACGCGCCACCCGCCAGCAGTCTGAAGTGCGCGCGCGTCCCAAGCCTACATAGGAAGGCGCGCGCCTCCCAGGTCTAAATCACTTCAAGAAAAGGGCCTTGTCAGAGATCTCCAGCCTAAATCAAGACACTGTCCCGATCCTCGGACACCCAGTTGGGCACACCTTTTTCTGGTCCCCCTTAAGGCATGTCAAAAATCGAAAGTAGGATAGAAACTCCCACTCAAAAGTAGGCTGTCCTCTTCAAAATTCCGAACTCCCTAAGTTCTGTCACGGGTGCCACACCCCCCTTAAGAGTCAATCTCAACATTTCATCCCCAGCAGGAACATTTTTCTGGTCGCGGTCAACTATGCCCGTACCCCGCAATTCAAAAAGTCAAGTGTGACTCCAAATGGCACGAGACTTCAAAGCAATATTTCATCAAACGGATTCACTAACGGATTCGTCAACAAGGGTTCACCAACGGACTCATCCAAGGGATTCACTAACGGATTCATCAAACGGATTCACTAACGGATTCGCCAACAAGGGTTCACCAACGGACTCATCCAAGGGATTCACTAACGGATTCATCAAACGGATTCACTAACGGATTCGTCAACAAGGGTTCACCAACGGACTCATCCAAGGGATTCACTAACGGATTCATCAAACGGATTCACCAACGGATTCGTCAACAAGGGTTCACCAACGGACTCATCCAAGGGATTCACTAACGGATTCACCAAAGGATTCGTCAACAGGGGTTCACCAACGGACTCATCCAAGGGATTCACTAACGGATTCATCAAACGGATTCACCAACGGATTCGTCAATAAGGATTCACCAACGGACTCATCCAAGGGATTCACTAACGGATTCATCAAACGGATTCACTAACGGATTCGTCAACAAGGGTTCACCAACGGACTCATCCAAGGGATTCACTAACGGATTCGTCAACAAGGGTTCACCAACGGACTCATCCAAGGGATTCACTAACGGATTCATCAAAAGGTTCACTAACGGCCTCATTCAAAACATTCAGCCGGCAGGTTCACCTAACGGATCATGCCACCCCCTCTATCAACAAAAGCCGCTCACACAGGGAGCGCACCACTATCTCTCGCAATTTCAAATTCCTGCTTTCATCGAGTCTTTACCTTTTCTTGGTGATGTCCTCGGCGGGTGTTTTTAACTTTCGTCGACGCGTTTTGCTTTGCAATCCACATCGCCGAGGGGCTCTGTAGACACCCCGCCTTGGACCGATCACCCCGATTGCACATTTGATTTTGTGTTTCTCCCCATTTTAAGTGTTTCTCGTTAGTTTCTGTCACTTCTGTTAAGTTCCTGACTGACTTCGTTAAGTCCAGGGACTAAACTGAATGACAGGGCTGACTTTCTAGTCCATTCTGTCAAAATTGCCTTCTCTGAGTCGCGCGCCTCCGACATGAAGAGCCAGGTGCGCGCGCCTCCCGCCCCCAAAGCAGGAAGCGCGCGCCTCTGGGCGTCAGTTACAGATTTCTGGCCAGGATTCCCTCCCTTGCTCAATTTACAAGATTTTGCCCGGGAATGATTTCTTGGTGACTGAGTTTTGGCACCAAAAACACCCCTCTTTCACCTATAAAAACCTATCTTTACCTCCATTTTCAAGGATCGAAAACTAGACAAAAAAAATCACTTTCTAAAGGTTCTCCAAGGATCTCATTAAGCAACATTTGAAGTTCTTCAAATTGTAGGTAAAAGTCCATCTTTTCCATTCTTTTCTACTTCATCTCCTCTCTCTCTTTTACTTTAATCAAATGTGTAATCACCCAAATCATTTTGGGACATGACTCTAATGATCACCTCATCTCATTGAGGTTGGTTAAGGAGTTATCTCCTACATTCCAAATCCTATTTTAAAAACCCCCTTTTTATGACTTAAAGAAGAAGAAGAAGAACATTTTCATTCATGTAGATTTTGATCAAGCAAGACCAACTTAAGTTGGGCGAGATGGGTGTTTCGGTACTTCCCATCTCGTAACCTAACCCCCGAACCTCAAAACAAAGAATCTCTGTTTTCGTAATCAAACTTAGGCTACAATCAATAGGTTTTTCTTATGTTCCTCAAAACATAGGTGGCGACTCTAAAAACAAGTTAGACATCCTAGGATAATTCACCGCTCTAGCCAAGCCGTGGTTCCCCGGGGTATCTACATCAACCTACCAAGAGGCGATGTCTTCTCCTGATTCGGATAAGTGGCTTGGAGCCATGGAATCTGAATTGCAATCCATGCAAGACAGACAATCAAGTTTGGAATTTGATTGATGCACCCGAAGGTGTAAAAACCATAGGATGCAAATGGGTCTTCAAGAAGAAGACTGACATGGATGGGAAGGTGCATACTTACAAAGCTAGGCTTGTAGCGAAGGGTTATAGGCAAGTTCATGGTATTGACTATGATGAGACCTTTTCACCCGTAGCGATGATCAAGTCTATAAGAATTTTGCTTGCCATTGCCGCATATCATGACTATGAAATATGGCAGATGGACGTCAAAACCGCTTTCCTGAATGGAAAACTTCAAGAGGATGTGTATATGACACAACCAGAAGGTTTTGAACAAGATTCTAAGGTATGCAAATTGCAGAGATCCATCTATGGATTGAAGCAAGCTTCTAGGAGTTGGAATCTCCGTTTTGATGAATCGGTCAAAGAGTTTGGTTTCATCAAGAACGAAGATGAGCCTTGTGTATACAAGAAGATTAGTGGGAGCATAGTGCTATTACTTATTTTATATGTGGATGACATATTGCTCATTGGAAACGACATTCCTACACTCCAGTCTGTGAAGACTTGGTTAGGAAAGTGCTTCGCAATGAAAGATATGGGTGAAGCCGCATATATTCTTGGCATTAAGATCTATAGAGATAGATCAAGGAGGCTACTTGGTTTAAGCCAAAGTACATACATTGACAAGGTCATTAGAAGATTCCGTATGGAAAATTCTAAGAGAGGCATCTTGCCCGTGTTACATGGAGTTTCTCTAAGCAAGACTCAATGTCCTAAGACAAACGATGAGCGTGAGAAAATGAATGATGTTCCATATGCTTCGGCAATTGGGTCCATCATGTATGCCATGATTTGTACTAGGCCGGATGTATCTTATGCTTTGAGCATGACAAGTAGATACCAATCCGACCCTGGCGAAAATCACTGGATAGCTGTGAAAGCGATTCTTAAGTACTTGAGAAGAACTAAAGACTCGTTTTTGGTCTATGGAGGAATGGAAGATGATCTCGTTGTAAATGCTTACACGGATGCAAGCTTCCAAACCGACAAAGATGATAGCCGATCGCAATCGGGTTTTGTGTTTATGTTAAATGGTGGAGCTGTAAGATGGAAGAGTTCCAAGCAAAGTACAACCGCTGATTCTACAACGGAAGCTGAGTATATTGCTGCATCGGATTCTGCAAAGGAAGGGACTTCCACAAGCTAAACATGATGGTCATGTTAGGTCCATGGGTATTAGATACATGGGAGATTGGGCCTAGGGCAAGTGGGAGATTGTTGGTAGTGGTGCCCTAGGCACGTTTAATAAACGTTGTAATTGTTATCATTTATTTCATATCAATAAAGAGATGTTTTGATTATTATTGTTGTTCATGTTTACTTATAATAATCCCCGTCCCTAGTACTTATTAAGCACTAATATAAAGGCTAAATGATCATGAGATGATCATGTTAGATTTATGGGTACTTGTTTGGAACAAGGTACTGGACATGACCCGCTTTATGAGATTTATGTCATGGTCTATGTCGAACATATATCTCATATTAGTTATGTCATTTGAATCCTTAGACATGAAGTTATTATAGTCTTCCACTTGATGAACATTATGTTTGGCATATTCAAACGCTACTTTTAACCGAGTAGTTATAAAGGGGTATGATTGGCATAATCGGATTCCTGTTGGGAAGAATAATAAGCTAAATGGATTTGTCCCTCCACGAAGAGATGTCAAGCTTGGGCCCCTCGAAGGAATGATGTTGATGAAATGTTCGGCCGAACTCAAATGGATTGATTAGATCAATAACATTTGAATTATCAACATATTCGGAATCGAGAAAGTATTGAACAAAAACAAGTTGACTGTTTGACCATAAATTGTGTTCAATGACATCGTGGACAAAGGGATTGTGACATATTCTAAAGGAATGCGAACTTGTATCTAGTTATACTATTTGGGTAGGTATGACGGTTTGCTAGAACCTAATCATATCTTAAGGGATCATGTTTGACCCCATTGCCAACTTAGTATAATCCTAGGGGGTCACACACAATAGAACGAATCTTAAATAAAAGGACTATATTGGAATTTAGGGTCGAAGGATCTTAAAGGAATTTTTGGAAAAGTTCTGGGCCTCCTGGTCAACCAAGCGGGCGCTTGAACAAGCCGAAAAGGAACTTGACCTTCTGGTCAAATGAGCGGGCACCTGGGTAGGACCAGGCGGGCGCCCGGTATGCCGACAGGAAAATTCCTAATTCGATTAGGAAAGGTTTTTGGCACAAGTTACCTATTTGGAATAGGTCTTAATTGTGTATAAAAACACCAATTCGGCCATACCATATTTACTAGTGTTTTTGTGAGTCTCAAAGAGTTTGAGAAAGATTTTATTTTGTTCTAAGATATCATTTATTGAGGAACAAAATAATTCACAAATAAATTCCATATAGTTCTTTATTGAATTGTGAAAGTGTGTTTCACAATTTTTGGTCTAGCAACCAAGATCGAAGAAGTTCCTTTGATATTCGTTCGAAGCGTGGATACCGCTAGAGGGTGAATTTTATCATCTTACAAAGTTCGTGATTTGTTCGTGATAAAGCTTCAAGATTTCCACCAAGACCAAAGAGAAAAGTTCATAGCCATCAAGGGTTAGTTTATCCTATATTCAATATGTTGTATTTGATTTAATCATATGAACGGATCCATGGCTTTGGGTTTCTTAAAAAATTTATTGCTATATTCCGCTGCGCATGTTACTTGGAAACCCAACAGGTTCATCATCAACTATGACTTCTACTTCATTGCTATCCGTCATGAGAAATCCATATCTCTCCGGTTCGGATCGCACCCTACCAGTTCTGCGAGGAACTTGGGTATTCTGATTAGGTTCCACAACTCCTTGTGAAACTTGATCAGATTCAACCATCGGTTCCATGTTATTTTTGGGTTCTCGAACCTCTTCAAGATTAATTTTACTCCCACTAATTCCTTTGGAGAGAAACTCTTTATCTCTAAAGGTACCATCTCGAGCAAAAAATACTTTGTTGTCCGTGCGGTTGTAAAAATAATATCCCTTAGTTTCCTTAGGCCCACGAAAATACATTTATCAGATTTTGGTGCAAGTTTGTCAGAGATAAGTCTCTTAACATAAGCCTCACAACCCCTAATCTTCATGAAAGACAAAATAGGTTTTCTTCCTGTCCACATCTCATATAGAGTCTTTGGAAAAGATTTAGTTGGAACTCTATTTAGTGTGAGACCAGCAGTTTCTAGTGCATGTCCCCAAAAGGATAAACGAAGATCAACTTGACTCATCATGGAGCGGACCATATCCATTATGTTGGGTTTTGAGGCAACATGCGTAGCAGAATAAAGCAATATGAAATCAACAAAACCCTAAGCCCCAAGATCTATTCATGGTGATTAAATTAATGGCAAGATGAATTTAGAATACTAACCGTTGTATAGCGTTTAAATTTTTCGGATCTTCAAATCTTCAAGTCTTCAAGCTTTAGATTTGATCTCCTCGTTCTTCGCGTTCATTGGATCACGATCACAGGAACATGAACTTGAGATGCTAAAGCAAGCATCCTCTATGTGTGTCCACACGCGAACGAATATCTAGAACCATTCTAGATCTGGATTGCTAGACCCATTAGAAAACACACTTTTCTAATCTTCAAAGGCTATATGAATTTTATGCGTTGTTGATCTTTGATTCACAATATTGAATCAAGAATTATGTTTCTCAAACATACTAGGTTACATTAGTTTAATGGCTGGTGAAAAGATGTATTTAAAGTCCCTAGTCATTAACCCTTAATGACCTAGAAGACCTAAATCCCGTCACCCAATTAAACTGGCCAAAACTGACTTCAGGGGTTCTGGCACGGTCGTGCTCCCAAAGTGACACGGTCGTGCCACTTGTGCCAAGCGCACCTGCCCGAGATTAATATTGGCACGGTCGATCTTGTGAACTGGCACGGTCACGCCATTAGGCACGGTCGTGCCATTTGGGCCGAACCTGACAGTTTTCAGCTTTTTCCAATTTCTAGCCTTTTGATCAATTCGTCCTTTTGTGTGTGACCCCATAGGATTATATTAAGTTGGAAATGAGTCCAACCAAGGTCAAACCTATAAGTCATGAGCGGACTCTAGCAAGCCATCATGACTACCCAATTAATATAACTTAAACGACGTTCGTTATCCTCATAGAACATATCACGATCCTTTTGTCACGCGATATCAAATTGGACATAAGTCATGGTCCACGTCAACTTATGTTGTCCAATGCTTTGTCGATCCCGAGTAGGTTGATATGAGCAAATGACATTGAACACTTCAATTTATTTGGGTACGGCCGTACACTATCATCAATCTCACTCATCGAGAGGCCAAGTAGATATCTCTCTTGAGAGAGGGACAAATCCCATCTTGACTTATCATTCTTCCCTACATGAATCCGATTATGCCAATCGTAGCCTTTATAACCACCCGGTTAGGGGTAGCATTTGAGTACATCAAACATAATGTTCATCATGTGGAAGACTATGATAATCTCAGGTCTAAGGATAAATGATATAACTATTATGAGATTTAATTATGACATCTGACCATGACATAAATCTCATAGGTGGGTCAAGTCCATTACTTATTCTCCAACAAGTACCCATAATTTTAATTTGTATCTATGATGATCATCAATTAAACTTATACTAGTGCTTCATAAGTACCAGGGACGGGATTATTATAATAAACCTGTAAACATATAATAGTTCAGGGTTGTTATCTCCATAACAAATGAGAACATGATGCAACGTAAGGCCTTTCTCAAGGGCCTAGAGCATAATCTCCAACACAATAAAGTCCTATTTCTCCGCTCAGACACACCATTCCATTGTGGTGTTCCAGGTGGAGTTAATTGTGAAACAATTCCACAATCTTTAAGATGATTGTCAAATTCATGGCATAAATATTCTCCACCTCGATCAGACCGAAGTGCTTTAATAGTTTTGCCAAGTTGATTCTGTACTTAATTTTGAAATATTCTAAATATCTCAAAAAAATCACTTTTATGTTTCATTAAGTAGATATAACCATATTTACTAAATTCATCGGTGAATGTTATGAAGTATTGATATCCTCCCCTAGCAGGCATTGCTGCTCATAGGTCCACACACATCAGTATGTATGAGTCCCAATAAGTCACTAGCCCTTTCACTACTCTTAGTAAAAGGTGTCTTTGTTATCTTTCCAAGTAAACAAGACTCAAAAGTTTCGTATGATTCAAAATCATATGAATCTAAAAGTCCGTCCCCAGGGAGTTTTAAGATACGCTTCTCATTAATATGACCAAGACGGCAATGCCACAAATAAGTGTGATTTACATCATTAGGTTTGGATTTCTTATTTACATTATAGATATTCTCATTATTTCTATTCTCAACATCAAGGACATAAAAGCCATTAAATGAACATGCAGTACAATAAAGCATATCATTTAAATAAATAGAAAACTTCTTATTTTTAATAAGAAAATTATAACCTTCATTATCCAAACAAGAAATTGAAATAATATTTCTACTCAAATCCGGAACGTAATAACAATTGTTCAAAACAAGAATTAATCTGCTAGGTAAAATGACATCATATGTTCCTACGGCTAATGCAGCAACTCTTGCTCCATTCCCCACACGTAGGTCCACCTTGCCATATTTGAGTAGCCTTCTATTCCTTAGTGCCTGCATATTTTAAAAAATATGAGATCCACATCTGGTATCTAGTAACCAGGAACTAGAAGTAGAAAGGAGAACATTTATAACATAGATATCTAAAGTAGACGCAGTCACACTGCCCTTCTTCTTCTTTAATTCTTCCTTATAAACCTTGCAATTTCATTTCCAATGACCAATCTCATTGCCGTGGAAACAGATTGCATCGTTTTGGGAAGTAGGTTTAGCCACAGTAGCATTAGCAATAGTTGCCTTGCTAATCTTGGGTTTGACAACTTTTGCCTTACCCTTTCCATTGGCTTTAGAGCCCTTTCCTTCTTTTAATACTACAAGCACAGGAGAAGCTTCTTTAATGATTTTCTTCTCTGCCTTCTTTAGCATCCCATGTAACTCAGTCAGAGTCTTATCCATACCATGCATATTAAAGTTCATGATGAACTTATTATAGCTTTTAGGTAATGAATTAAGAATAAAATAAAAATCCAACTCAACAGAGATGGGATGGACAAGCCTCTCTAGATGCTCAAAGTGGGCCTTCATCTTCAAAACATAAGGACCTACTGCCTGTCTCTCACTCATCTTTCATGAGATCAGAGCAGCTATAGTGTTGAACCTTTCTTGCCTTCCCTATTCTTGAAACATGTCTTTCAATTCAACACCTAAGTCATATGCCTCCAAATGTTCAAGAGTCTTCTAAAGCTCAGGACACATGGAAGCAAGCATGAGACAACCCACCATACAAGAATCACTTTTGTGCTTCTTGTAGGAGTTTCTCTCATCCTTAGGGGTAGTGGCAGCAGGTTCCTCTTCAGGAACGGTATAGCTTATCTTCATGCTTTAGAAAAATTCTAAGGCATGGGATCCAATCCATGAAGTTAGAACCATTCTCTTTAAGTTTTTCCTTCTCAAGAATAGATCACAATGAAAGTGAACTTGTATTTTGTGCCATTATCTACAAATATGCAAACATTTAACCACATATAAGTACCAACTTAATTAAAGATATTATAAACATTAGTATTTCACAAATACTCCCACTAAATTATATAACATTCAAATACATCCAATGTATCATATAATTTAAATGGGCTAAGATCCAACTTTAATTTAATTTCAAGTTCGCTTTGGCGATACTGCTCAAAATTAAATTAATTAGGTAGACAACTCCTTGTCAATCATATCATATATGACTCTTAGATCCTTTATGAGATTTTAGACATCATTTGTCTAACATGTTTTAATCTCATCTCTGCCTTAGGCCCAAAACTTTGTCTTTTGATAGCCCAATTAAGTCAAACCATTTTAAACATAAAGGAATCACTCTTTCTTCATCTTGCTTATAGATGAACAGAATTAATGCGCCTCGCTTTGGCAGAGCCCGCATAAAACTGCCCATGTACTCATAAGTGTTTTAATCATGGATCGGCACATAACTCAAATTATAATGAAGGTTCACACACATAAAGTTAATCAATTAACCGAATTAATTTTATGTGACTTTAGTTGCGCTAGTTATAGGATTAAAGTCTAAAACTTTTGAGATTACACCAATCTTAAACTTCTTTAAGATTCTGATCCCAATGTCTGGACATCTGAACATTGATCTGTTTCAGAAAACACGGTTTCAAAAACCAGCCATCTGAAACTGATCAAAATCAGTATTGTCCAAACCATCCGCAGAGCATCTTGAAGTTGAGAGCACAAACCGTACGGTCAAAACTAAGCCAAAAGGCATCCCCATTCCCGTACTAAGATCAAGAAACCAAGTAACTTCTCTATACGGTCAAAACTAAGCCAAAAGGCATCCACATTCCCATATAGATTGGTCACTTGTCTCAAGACCTTTCATTGTCTCTTAATCTCACAGATTACAGCAATTCTAAACTCTTTAGAGCTCTGATTTCTGCAGTTACTCTGAATTCTTGACAGAAAACTGTTTCAGGAAACACGGTTTCGAAAACCAACCGTCTGAAACCAGTTTCTTTTCCAGATTCGAATTCTGTAAACTATTTACAGAACAATCTGAACACCAGAAGACAGAGCAACATTCTGGAAATCGGGCTAGGCGCCGTACGCTTGCCGTACCGCCGTACGGATCTTGTTCCCAGATTTCCAGATTATCCAGTTTTCAGAAAGTCAATCAATCCTTTATCGTATTTATACATAATCAGATTAAAGAAATATAAAAAAAAAATACAAAATACAAATTTAAACCCATCTAATCCATACAAGAATTGACTTAAAATAAACTGGTTGCCGTGCATACAGCCGTACGGTGACCATAATCAGTTTCCTCGTTTTTTGCTCCTTTTAATTATCCGTTTTGCGTGTGTGACCTAATAAGATTATACTAAGTTGGTAACGAGTCCGAACCATTCAAACCTCCTAAGTCATAAGCAGACTCTAGCAAGCCATTATGACTACCCAACATCGTGAACTACGCCACGGGTTGAGTTTTACCGCTTCAAGAGAGTCAAGGTCGGGTGGAGCTTGAAACTCTCTAGGACGGGCCTCGACGGGTTTGGGTTTATAGACTTTGTGCGACTCGATTGATGGCAATTCATAGGAATATGTGCATGTAGTGTGAGGTCAAGCCAAGTGACAAAATATTTTTTTTTCAAATAAATAAAAACAAATAAGCACGTATGTACAATTTTCGAATCACCCGTGTGACCGATAAAATAAACAGAAAGTAAAATCATTCATGTGCAGACCCGGTGCCCACACACTGTCAAAAACCATTATGTTCTGTGCACTGTTCTGTTTCTAGAAAATGCCCAGAAGCGTGCGCATTGGGAAGTAAGGACGAGAGGCGCGCTCCCCTGACAGAGAGAGGCGGAAGCGCCCGATTCTGGGCAGTACCTGCAAAATAGTGGAATCAGGGGATTGCCCTGGCCCCAAATTATAGAAATTTTCCCTTGTAGACATTGTTAGCACAGAAATATGGAATTGAAGGATGAGATGAGAGGAGGGTGATTCTGGTGGTTAAGGTCGGAGGTGCGCGCCTTAGGCCAAGAAGGCCGGAGGTGCACGCCTTAGGCCAAGAAGGCCAGAGGCGCACACGTCCTACCTTTTCCACCAGAATGCCCAGAAAACAGTAGTAAGAACACCAAAAATAAAGAACGCAAGTTTAACCCTCTATGTTGTTCCCCAGCAAAGTCGCCACTGTAGATACCCCGGGAGAGCCCCACTACTTGACTAGAGCGGTGAAAGGATCCTAGGATGTCTAATTGATTTTAATTGTAGAGTCACCACCTATGTTATTAAGGGAACATAAAATTAAAAAAAAAACCTAAAGATAGCCTAATTTATGTTACGAAACCAAAGATTCTGGAGAGAAGGGTTCGGGGGTTAGGTGATGGGGTGGGAAGTACTTAAACACCCACTCCGCCCCGCTTACACGGGTCTTTCTACTAAAGGTGTTCTAATGCATAAATGTCCTTCTAATAATATGATAAATGTGCTAACAATTGCAAGGGAAAGAAAAGGGAAATTCGTATATTGATTTATGCTTAAAGATTACGTGTAATAACTATGCTAGCAATTGAATTAATATAAAATGGGGAAATTAAAGTAGAGTTAGAATGTAGGGAGATAACCTTAACCAACTATAATATAATAAAGTGGTCATTTGGTCATATCCCATTTGATGGGGATTGCATACATTAATAAAACATGTAAAATAGAGAAGAAAGGTAAAGTTGTACCTTAAGAAGGAGAAAGATGACTTGAACTTTGACTTGAAAAGACTTTTGTGTAGAGTTTTGATGCTTGAGTTGTTGTTGGGAGAAATCTTGTAGGAAGAATTCTTGAGAGAATTCTGTATATTGTAAGTGTAGAGAAAAGTCAAGTCCAAGGTCCCTTTCTAAGGTAAAAAGATGAGGTATTTATAAGTGAAAAAGAGAGGAAAATATGGTCTTTCAACCAATAGGAAAGTAGAAAGAAATTAAATAATAAAGAGAAAATCAAATAAAAAGAAAAAGAAATATTTTGTTTTAAAGAAAATGCTTGAATAATGGGATTGGGATTTGTAAGATAAAAGGGGGATGAACTTGGATGTAAAATGGAGTTTTTGCAAGTAGGAAATGGAGGGAATATGGCATAAACCGGGAAGGCGCGCGAGTCCGGCCTATTGGACCAAACGCGCGGGCGCCCCATGACCATTACGGGAGGCGTCCGGGGGTAAAAATGATATAATGACATAAATGACTCTAAAGTTAACTCTGTTATTCAGTTTAGTCCAAAACTAACGAAATCAGTTAGGAACTTATCCGAAGTAACATAATTTAACAAAAACAAGTTAAATAAAAAATACTATGTATGCAATTGGGGTGAGAGGTCCAAGGCGGGGTGTCTACACAACTTAATGAGACACTTAGATGTCTTAAAAGGAGAGGTTTTTTGTAGTGTGTACACGTGTTATGTGTTGGGGATTCGGGGAGCTTCATATCCACTGGCCCATACTAGCAGTCATCAATTATGGAGAAAGTAATTCAACACATGAATAAATAATTTGTAAGAACAAATAACACCGATGTATGATAACCTAGTTCATTAACACATGACTACATCTAGGAGAACCAAGCAGGGATATTATTTTAACAATATATGTAGTTGTTACAACTTAATTAGTAAATGCTCTCACACAGATCTAGCATGGCTACTCTCTTGATATCCTATGTTTCTCCTACACCAAGTAAGTACCAAATATTTTGGTGGTAGTCACAATATATTTATGGGGTTATAAGTCCTAAACCTAGCCTAAAACCAATTACCCGAGACGGATGGAGTTTAGGAAACTAATTCCTTACTATACTCCATGTTGTTGTTCACGTGGAAAGAGGAATGGATATTCCCTTTTCTTTAATGACTCCTACTCCTACATTGCAAAGTCAACCCATGTCCATCCACGTGAACCAGCAACGCCCAAGTCCGTCCCAACTCCAACTTTGAGCTCCGGTCGGGTCTTACACCATGTCCGACCGGATTTTCGCTTCTTCGCTCCCTCCCGGTTTCGACTTCTTGCTCCTTCGTGGGTTTAACACCCCTCCTCAGTTTTGACTCCAACTCTAATTCTCTATGAAATACACATAATTTTTCTAATATTCTTGGATCATCCCTCCAAACTATAAAAACATTAAACATTAAGTAGATAAACTATTGTTGAGTTTTGAGGGTCCTTTTGCAGCGGAAAACAGCAATAGAAAATCAACAAAACCCCATGAGCCCATGGATCCATTCATGATGATTAAATTAATAGGAAGATGAATTTAGAATACTAACCGTTGTTGTGCGTTTTAATTTTTTTCCGGATCTTCATATCTTCAAGTCTTCAAGCTTTATGATTTGATCTCTCCACATTTTTTGGATCACAATCACAGAAACACAAACTTGAGATGCTAAATCTAGCATCCTCTATGTGTATCCACACGCGAACGAATATCTAGGAAAATTTTAGATCTGGACTGCTAGATCCCATAGAAACTCTTTATATCAAAAGGCTATATGAATATTATGCGCTCTTGATATTTGATTCTCACACATATTGGGTTGCATTAGTTTAATGACTGGTGAAAAGATGTATTTATAGTCCCTAGTCATTAACCCTTAATGACCTAGAAGACCTAAATCCCGTCAACTAATTACTCTGCAAGAAATCAGCCCAGGCACCTTTGGCACGGTCGTGCCCTAAAACTGGCACGGTCGTGCCAATTGGTGCGCATGGACGTTCCCCGCTTGATTATTATTGGCACGGTCGTGCTTTATAATCGGCACGGTCGTGCCCTTTATCTGGCACTGTCGTGCCAGACCAAAAATCACCCTTTTTGCCTTTTTAACAATTTGTTCTATTGTGTGTGACCCCATAGGATTATATCAAGTTGGTAATAAGTCCAAACACATTTGTTTTCATAAATCATGAGCAGACCCTAGCAGGCCATCATCAATACCCAATTGATATAACTTAACGAAGCTCGTTTATCCTCATAGAACATATCACAATCCTTTTATCACGCGATATCATATTGAACATAAGTCATGGTCTACGTCTACTTGTATTGTTCAATGCTTTCTCGATCCCGATTAGATTGATATGAGAAAATGACATTGAACACATCAATTCATTTGAGCGTGGCCACGCATTTCATCAATCTCACTCTTCGAGTGGCCCAAGCAGATATCTCTCTTGAGGGAGGGATAAATTCCATCTTGACTTATCATTCTTCCCTACAAGAATCCGATTACCCCAATTATAGCCTTTATGACTACTTGGTTAAGGGTAGCGATTGAATAACTCAAAAATAATGTTCATCATATGGATGACCATAATGATCTTAGGTCTAAGGATATCAAATGATATAACTATATGAGATTTAATTATGACATTTGACCATGACATAAATCTCACAGTGGATCAAGTCCAGTACTTGTTAGCCAACAAGTACCCATAAGTTTAATTTGTATCACATACACATGATCATCATATGATCATCGATTAAACTTATACTAGTTCTTCATAAGTACTAGGGATGGGGATTATTATAATAAACATGCAAAAACATATTATAATCCGGATTGTTATCTCAATAACAAATGAGAACATGACTTACGTAAGGCCTTTCTCAAGGGCCTAGGGCATAATGTCCAACAACTCTAACCTAATTACTAGAAGATAAGATTGGTTAAAAATATGAAAAACCAAAAGACATACTTAAATTTGGATGTACAAGATCTTGTGCTCAACACTTGGTAAAAAAATCTTAACTTATTTTGGAAAAATCCAAATGATGAGCAAAAAAATTATCAGAAAATTAGAGTTAAATATCTTTCCAATGATATATTATTCGCACAGTGAAAATGTATTTATTTCATTTGAGAATGCAAGGTGATAACCTCCTTAAATGAGAGAGGTTTCAAAAAAAAAAAAGTTTGTATGGACTTTGAAAGCCACTTTGATTATAAGTTATTTCTATACTAAGCTAGATATATTTTTTTTCTTTATTACTAGGGTATGGCTTATATCATGGATCTGAAATAGGTTTTAAGATGACGTAAAGCTGAATGGATTTGACAACTTAATAAAGAACATTGTTATACAAAAAATCGGATAGGAGATAAGATTTCATAGATAATGTATGGATTTGTCGTTATCAAGGTTCATATTCATTACATAAGTTTCTTTTATCTTAACCAACAAAAGGAAATTTTTTTCGTCACTAGAAAATATTCATAACAATGATTGTAAGCATTGTCGCGTCATAGTAAACAAAATGGCTATGCTTATTAGTTAGATTTCACTAGATTTTTGGCATCAAGCAAACTAACAACTATCAAAAATGTCAGATACGACAATTTTGTTTTCAAATTTATCTCAGATACGATAAATTCATATGTCAGATTAAAATTGTCGTCTTTAAAAACCAGTTACAAGAATGATATACTGAATGTTGTTCCATATCTATAAATACGTTGTCTATGCCTATCATTTATAATTCATATATTATTTGGCGTTAACTATTTAAAACATATTCGGAAATGTTAGATACAATACAAATGTTAATACAAATTTAGGGGCATGCGATTATGCTTATTTTTACATCCCCTATATCTTTTTTTATTTACAAAAAAACAAAAAGTATTATTTCTGTATCTAGCAATTACTAGAAAACACTCATCTATCGATACAGCCCAAAGTAAAATTTTAATATAGAATATTAAAATATTTAATGCATCTATTGATGTTGTGATTGTGTTAAGAGCTTTCATTTCAATGACAAGTTCTGCGAGGAACTTGAGTATTCTGATTAGGTTCCACAACTCCTTGTGAAACTTAATCAGATTCAACCATCGGTTCCATGTTATTTTTGGGTTTTCGAAAGATAAACTAGGTTTTCTACAAAAAATCATCAGTGAATGTTGTGAAGTATTAATACCCTCCCCTAGCATTGCTTCTCATAGGTCCACACACATCAGTATGTATGAGTCCCAATAAGTCACTAGCCCTTTCACTACTCTTAGTAAAAGGTGTCTTTGTTATCTTTCCAAGTAAGACTCACAAGTTTCATATGATTCAGAATCATGTGAATCTAAAAGTCCGTCCCCAGGGAGTTTTGAGATACGCTTCTCATTAATATGACCAAGACGGCAATGCCACAAATAAGTGTGATTTACATCATTAGGTTTGGATTTCTTATTTACATTATAGATATTCTCATTATTTCTATTCTCAACATTAAGGACATAAAGGCCATTAAATGAACATGCCGTACAATAAAGCATATCATTTAAATAAATAGAAAACTTCTTATTTTTAATAAGAAAATTATAACCTTCATTATCCAAACAAGAAATTTAAATAATATTTCTACTCAAATCCGGAACGTAATAACAATTGTTCAAAACAAGAATTAATCCGCTAGGTAAAATGACATCATATGTTCCTACGGCTAATGCATCAACTCTTGCTCCATTCCCCACACGTAGGTCCACCTTGCCATCTTTGAGTAGCCTTCTATTCCTTAGTGCCTGCATATTTAAACAAATGTGAGATCCACATCAGGTATCTAATACCCAGGAACTAGAAGTAGAAAAAAGAACATATATAACATAGATACCTGAAGTAGAAGCAGTCACACTGCCCTTCTTCTTCTTTAATACTTCCTTGTAAACCTTACAATTTCGTTTCCAATGACCAATATCATTGCAGTGGAAACAGATTGCATCCTTTTGGGAAGTAGGTTTAGCCACAGTAGCATTGGCAACAGTTGCCTTGCTAATCTTGGGTTTGACAACATTTGCCTTACCCTTTCCATTGGCTTTAGAGCCCTTTCATTCTTTTGACACTACAAGCACATTAGAAGATTCTTTAATGATTTTCTTCTCTGCCGTCTTTAGCATCCCATGCAACTCAGACAGAGTCTTATCCATACCATTCATATTAAAGTTCATGACGAACTGATTATAGCGTTTAGGTAATGAATTAAGAATAAAATAAGTGGCCAACTCATCAGAGAAAGGATAGCCTCTCTAGATGCTCAAAGTGGGCCTTCATCTTCAAAACATGAGGACCCACTGCTTGTCCCTTACTCATCTTGCATGAGATCAGAGCAGCTATAGTGTCGAATCTTTCTTGCCTTGCTTGTTCTTGAAACATGTTTTTAAATTCAACTCCTAAGTCATATGCCTCCAAGTGTTCAAGAGTCTTTTAAAGATCAGGACACATGGCAGCAAGCATGAGACAACCCACCTCACGAGAATCACTTTTGTGCTTTTTGTAGGCGTTTCTCTCATCCTTAGGGGCAGCGGTAGCAGGTTCCTCTTCAGGAACGGTATAGCTTATCTTCATGCTTTAGAACAATTCTAAGGCCTCGGATCCAATCCATAAAGTTAGAACCATTCTCTTTAAGCTTTTCCTTCTCAAAGATAGATCGCAATGAAAGTGAACTTGTATTTTGTGCCATTATCTACAGTTATACAAACATGTAATCACATATAAGTACCAACTTAATTAAATATATTATAAGCATTAGTATTTCACAAATACTCCCACTAAATTATATTACCTTCAAATACATCCAATGTATCATATAATTTAAATGGGCTAAGATCCAACTTTAATTTAATTTCAAGTCCGCTTTGGCGATACTACTCAAAATTAAATTAATTAGGTAGACAACTCCTTGTCAATCATATCATATATGACTCTTAGATACTTTATGAGATTTTAGACATCATATGTCTAACATGTTTTAATCTCATCTGTGCCTTAGGCCCAAAACTTTGTCTTTTGATAGCCCAATTAAGTCAAACCATTTTAAATGTATAGGAATCACTCTTTCTTCATCTTGCTCATAGATGAACAGAATTAATGCGCATCGCTTAGGCAGAGCACGCATAAAACTTCCCATGTACTCACAAGTGTTTTAATCATGGATCGGCACATAACTCAAATTTTAAAGAAGGTTCACACACATAAAGTTGATCAATTAACCGAATTAAATTTATGTGACTTTAGCTGCGCTAGATATAGGATTAAAGTCTGAAACTTTTGAGATTACGTCAATCTTAAACTTCTTTAAGATTCTGATATCAATGTCTGGACATCTGAACATAGATCTGTTTCACGAAACACGGTTTCAAAAACCAGCCATCTGAAACGGACCAAAATACGTATTGTCCAAACCATCCACAAAGCATCTTGAAATTGAGAGCACAAACCGTATGGTCGAAACTAAGCCAAAAGGCATCCACATTCCCATACTAAGATCAAGAAACCAAGTAACTTCTCTATACGGTCGAAACTAAGCCAAAAGGCATCCACATTCCCGTATAGATTGGTCACTTGTCTCAAGACCTTTCATTGTCTCTTAATCTCATAGATTACAGCAGTTCTAAACACTTTAGAACTCTGAATTCTGCAATTACTCTGAATTCTTAACAGAAAACTGTTTTAGGAAACACGGTTTCGAAAACCAGCCGTCTGAAACCAGTTTCTTTTCCAGATTCGAATTCTGTAAACAATTTACAGAACAATTTGAAAACCAGAAGACAGAGCAACATTCTGGAAATCGGGCTAGGCGCCATACGGCTAGGCGCGCGCCGTACGCATGCCGTGCCGCCGTACGGATCCTGTTCCTAGATTTCCAGATTATCTAGTTCTCAGAAATTCGATCAATCCATTATCGTGTTTATACATAATCAGATTAGAGAAATACGAAAAAATACAGAATACAGTTTTTAACCCATCTAATCCATACAAACAATAACCAATTTATTCCTCATACAAATTAGTTCAATATTATCAACAATTATAATCCAATTATATCATGATAATCTAAGCATGCGATCATACATATCAATCGAATTAATATTACAACTACATAATCCAATCACCAACTAGCATGCAAATTCTATATCTCATATAAAATTCATCACATAAATTCATATTTCTCATGATCATACCAATTAAATAATTGCATAAATAATTATATCATGACTATATTAGAATTATTGATCATCCACGGGGCTCTGATACCACTGTTGGGTTTCATGCAATCATGCGCAGCGGAAGAAAGACATGAATAAAACCCAATACCCTAGATCCGCTATGAACAATAATTCATAATATGAAGATGAAAGAAACTAACCCTTGTAGATCAAAATAAAACTTGGATTAGACGTTAAGAGAAACGCCCTCTACCGGTGATCCACACAATGAACAGATTTCAAGAACGCCTTCTTGAACTTGACTGCTAGGCCTTCGGTTTAAAAAACGATTTTGAAGAACGATTCTTCAAAGCTCTGATGATTATTGTGACTTGATGATTGGGAATTATCAATCACAATAACCCAAGAATATAATGTGTATTTTCTCTCTTAAAGAAAGAGTTTGGAATTGATCAAATCAATGTTATGGGAACAATTCCCGTCAGACCACATTATATACAAGGGGTGTCCAAAACCCTTTAGGACTTAGGTCTTCTTGTCCAACAAGAAATGATTTAAAATAACCTGGTTGCCGGGCATACAGCCGTACGGTGACCATAATCAGTTTCCTCGTTTTTTGCTCCTTTTAATTATCCGTTCTGCGTGTGTGACCCAATAGGATTATACTAAGTTGGTAACGAGTCTGAACCATTCAACCCTCGTAAGTCATAAGCGGACTCTAGCAAGCTATTATGACTACCCAATTAGTATAACTTTAAAATCCAAAGTTTCCTAAATAGAACATAACACAATTTCTTTGTTTCACGATGTTTATTGAATGTAAGCCATGGTCAATGGTAAACTTACATAGTTCAATGCTTTCTCGATCCAGAATGTATTGATAATCCAAATGTCATTGATCTAATCAATTCGTTTGAGCATGGCCATGCATTTCATCAATACCATTCATTGAGTGGCCAAAGCTTGATATCTCTCTTGACGAGGAACAAATCCCATCTTGGCTTATTACTCTTCCCTACATGATTCTGATTATGCCAATAATATTCTTTATAGCTACCCGGTTAGGGGTAACGTTTGAATATGTCAAACGTAATGTTTATCAAGTGGAAGACTGTCATAACCTCAGGTCTAGAGATTCTAGTGATATAACTATATGAGACTTAATTATGACATTGTGACCATGACAATAATATCATAGGGGTCGGTCCATTATTTGTTCTCCAACAAATACCCATAGGTCTAATTGTATCTCATACACATAATCATCATATGATTATATATATTAAACTTATACTAATAATTAATCAAAATTATCAGGGATAGGGATTATTATAATAAACATGCAAAGGATATAATAATCAAACATTCAATATCTTTATTAAAGCATAAGCAAGTGATAACATTAATCGTTCAAATAACGTGCCTAGAGCATACAACACCAACATCGTGAACTATGCCACGGGTTGAGGTTTACCGCTTCGAGAGAGTCAAGGTCGGGTGGAGCTTGAAAATCTCTAGGACGGTCCTTGACGGGTTTGGGGTTATGGACTTTGTGCGACTCGATTGTGAACAATTCATAGGAATATGTGCATGTAGTGTGAGGTCAAGCCAAGTGACAAAATATTTTTTTTATTTTTATTTTCAAATAAATAAAAATAAATAAGAACGTATGTACAATTTTTGAATCACCCGTGTGACCAATAAAATAAACAGAAAGTAAAATCATTCATGTGCTGGCCCGATGCCCACACACTGTCAAAAACCATTCTGTTCTGTGCACTGTTATGTTTCTAGAAAATGCACAGAAGCACGCGCATTGGAAAGTAAGGACTAGAGGAGCGCGCCCCAGACAGAGAGAGGCGAAAGCGCCCGATTTTGGGCCGTACCTGCAAAACAGTGGAATCAGGGGATTGCCCTGGCCCCAAATTATAGTAATTTTCCCTTGCAGACATTGTTAGCACAGAAACATGGAATTGAAGGACGAGATGAGAGGCGGGTGATTCTGGTGGTTAAGGTCAGAGGTCGCGCCTAAGGCCAAGAAGGCCAGAGGCGCACACGTCAGTCCTTTTCCACCAGAATGCCCAGAAAACAGTAGTAAGAACACCAAAAATAAAGAACGCAAGTTTAACCCTCTATGTTGTTCCCCAGCGGAGTCACCACTGTAGATACCCCGGGAGAGCCCCACTACTTAGCTAGAGCGGTGGAAGGATCCTAGGATGTCTAATTGATTTTAATTATAGAGTCGCCACATATGTTATTAAGGGAACATAAAAAAACCTAAAGATAGCCTAATTCATGTTACGAAACCAAAGATTCGAGTGAGAAGGGTTCAGGGGTTAGGTGACGGGGTGGGAAGTACTTAAACACCCACTCCGCCCCGTTTACGCGGATCTTGCTACTAAAGGTGTTCTAATGCATAAATGTCCTTCTAATAATATGAGAAATGTGCTAACAATTGCAAGGGAAAGAAAAGGGAAATTCTTTATATTGATTTATGCTTAAAAATTAGGTGTAATAACTATGCTAGCAATTACATTAATATAAAATGGGGAAATTAATGTAGAGTTAGAATGTAGGGAGATAACCTTAACCAACTTTAATATAATAAAGTGGTCATTTGGTCATGTTCCATTTGATGGGGATTGCATACATTAAGAAGACATGTAAAATAGAAGAAGAAAGGTAAAGTTGTACCTTAAGAAGGAGAAAGAAGACTTGAACTTTGACTTGAAAAGAATTTTGTGTAGAGTTTTGATACTTGAGTTGTTGTTAGGAGAATTCTTGTATGAAGAATTCTTGAGAGAATTGTGTATATTGTAAGTGTAGAGAAAATTCAAGTCCAAGGTCCCTTTATAAGGTAAAAAGATGAGGTATTTATAGGTGGAAAAGAGAGGAAAATATGGTCTTTCAACCAATAGAAAAATAGAAAGAAATTAAATAGTAAAGAGAAAATCAAATAATAATAAAAAGAAATATTTTGTTTTAAAAAAAATGCTTGAATAATGGGATTCGGATTTCTAAGATAAAAGGTGGATGAACTTGGATGTAAAAAAGAGTGTTTGCAACTAGGAAATGGAGGGAAGAATGGCACAATCCGTAACTGCCAAAATGGGATGCGCGCGAGTCCGGCCTATTGGACCAAACGCGTGCGTGCCCCATGACCATTACGGGAGGCGCCCGGGGGTAAAAATGACAGAATGACATAAATGACTCTAAAGTTAACTATGTTATTCAGTTTAGACCAAATCTAATGGAATCAGTTAGGAACTTAACCTAAGTAACAGAAATTAACAAAAACAAGTTAAATAAAAAATACTATGTATGCAATCTTGGTGAGAGGTCCAAGGCGGGGTGTCTACACAACTTAATGAGACACTTAGCTGTCCTAAAAAGGGAGTTTTTTTGTAGTGTGTACACGTGTTATGTGTTGGGGATTCGGGGATCTTTATATCCACTAGCCCATACTAGCAGTCATCAATTATGGAGAAAGTAATTCAACACATGAATAAACAATTTGTAAGAACAAATAACACAGATGTATGATAACCCAGTTTATCAACACATGACTACATCTAGGGGAGCCTAGCAGGGATATTATTATAACAATATATGTAGTTGTTACAACTTAATTAGTAAATGCTCTCATACAGATCTAGCATGGCTACTCTCTTGATATCCTAACTTTCTCCTACACAAAGTAAGTACCAAATATTTTGGTGGTAGTCACAATATATTTATGGGGTTATAAGTCCTAAACCTAGCCTAAAACCAATTACCCGAGACGGATGGAGTTTAGGAAACTAATTCCTTACTATACTCCATGTTGTTGTTCATGTGGAAAGAGGAATGTATATTCCCTTTTCTTTAATGACTCCTACTCCTAATTGTAAAGTCAACCCCTGTCCATCCACGTGAACCGACAACGCCCAAGTCCGTCCCAACTCCAACTTTGAGGTCCGGTCGAGTCTTACACCATGTCCGGCTGGATTTTAGCTTCTTCGCTCCCTCTCGGTTTCGACTTCTCGCTCCTCCATGGGTTTGACACCCCTCCTCGGTTTTGACTCCAACTCTAATTCTCTATGAAATATACATAATTTTTCTAATATTCTTGGATCATCCCTCCAAACTATAAAAACATTAAACATTAAATAGATAAACTATTGTTGAGTTTTGAGGTCCTTTCGCAGCGGAAAATGTCAATAGAAAATCAACAAAACCCCATGAGCCCATGGATCCATTCATGATGATTAAATTAATAGGAAGATGAATTTAGAATACTAACCATTGTTGTGCGTTTTAATTTTTTTTCTGAAACATTTTAAAAACGTTGTGATAGCCTTTCTACAACGTTTTCTGAAACGTTGTGATATCCACCGTTGTAATAGGTTCCTAATTAACACAACATTTTATAAACGTTGTAAAAAATCATAACTCAACATTTCCAAAAAACGTTGTATAACGGTAACAACGTTTTTAAAACGTTATACTTTTGACTTTTGGCAACATTCCCATAAAACGTTGTGGTTACTAATATTTAGAAAAAAAAATTATTTGGTTTCCACCTCCCACCCCCTCCCCCCAACACCATATGCTCTTTAATTACACATGATGCTGCAACAATTAACTATAGATATTGCTCATCACTAATGAAGAAATATAAAACTCAAATAGAATAATATTCCATAATACAAACTGATTTATTGAAATTTATAATGCTTCCACCGGCTTCTACAACACAAGCAATTACCCTTCACATATATTTACACAATATCTACACTATATATAGCTTACTTCAACTACCACTTGCAGCCACGGTCCACACAACCCTTTGCAGCCAAACAAACATTGCACTAGAAAAAAGAAAGAAAAAAGAAAAGAAAAGAATATGAGCATTATTGTACATATATAGGCAGAAATTTAGTGAAGCATTGTAAGAGTTATTGTAACACCCCAATTTTTCACAACTAATAAATAATAACTAATTTGAATAAATCCCAAATTCAGAATGCCCCACCGGCTATGAATAACCATAATTCAAACTTTAACCAGTAATCAAACCCATAACGGCTAGTACAAGTCACTAGCTCAAGATAGTAACTAACGGAATGCAAAGTTCAAAACTATAACTTAACGGGATTCATAATTACTAACTAAATTTATTCGAAAAGATAACTCGCCGCCCAAATCCTTGCGACCCTTGATTTGCTTACTTATAACCTGGAGAGAAATAAGAATGAAAGGAATGAGCGAACAATGCCCAGTAAGTTCATACGGAATCCCCTCGGGTACTAAGAGGAGATAACTGAAACGAATGGTAACAATGAATTAACGACGAAAGGATATAACTCAAGGATCAAACAGACACTCAGTTTGAAAACCTTTACCATTAATGAAAAAAAATCATTTCTTTGAAAACATGTAACAGAAGACAGTTTCCAAAACACAACATTTCACAAAACACTTTACTTCACTTTACTTTACTTAATTTAGGGATTAAGCATGCGCTGTACCCAGGGTCGGGTTTCTACTGACCGCACCCAAAATCGGTATATCATGATAACCTACGCTACTTCATCAAGCAACACAAAGGGGTCCACATGTTCATCTCAGAACTATGGATAATTATAAGGGGGTCCACTTATCCCTTTCGAGATTATGGATAACTGTAAGGGGGTCCACTAATCCGTTTCGGGATAATGGATAACTGAAAGTTACATTATTTGTTACGAAACTTCACTTTAAAGAGCTTTACAAAACAAAGCTTAACATAACAAAACATTACTTGATCACATTTTAAATGGGTGTACATCTCACTTTAGACACCAAAATCATAATACAAACTATACACATCATAACCCAATTGAACAACAAGATAATTAATAGGGTGGATGACAAAGATCGGTAACATTCGCGGAACGGAATAGTTATTTAAAATACTATCTAGCCACATAGATAGTTTATTTTAACAAAACAGAGATTGGGAACCCTAACAAAGGATTGAAACCAAATATACTACTAAGAGCGTAATCCCTTACCTTGGCTTGCGTTAGTCATCTTAGCAAAACCACGCGCACGTATCTACAATCATGCACAAAATATTCTTAGGACAAGTATTCACTATTTACTTTCCGTCCCCACATACTTTACTTCCTCTTATTATTAACCTACAAGTTACACTCTTTAACTCCTGTTTAAGGTTAATATACATACTAGGGTTTATATTACCCATTAATATTTATACCCAAGTTACCCTTTTTGGTTTACTAAAATACCGCTAGGGTTTACCGAAAATATCCAGGGTTTTACTATTTTCAGTTACCTATTTTAAATTCAACAACGTGATTTACACACACCAGAAACACCTTCACTGCACACACACAAAACCCGCACACAGACACACACACTGCCATACACACTAACACACACACTGTTTACATATACAAACACACGCACACATACACCAGCACACACAAAAGACACACTCTATTACACACGCACACACATCAACACACACACACATGCCGACACCCTACACACACATCGCACTCTTCTTCCTCTTCATAATTCCACATATCAAACCCTAGATCATCTTTAGGGTTTCAAATCAATAATTTCCCAAGATTAATTCAATCAAGGATGAAAAGAAAGGATTAGGGGGTTAGGTTTACCTTAGATGGTTGATCTTCAACCTTTTTTTCTCTCTCCCTTGATCTTCCTCTTTCTCGTTTCTTTCCCTTCACTGCCGCCGCCTCCCTCTCTTTCTCTCGTTCTTTGTTTTTTTTTTCTTTTGTGATAGAAAATCATACTAGGGGTCTTAGGGAGTATATATATATATTAGGGTTTTAGTTTCCTAAACTAAAAAGGAATCCAATATCATATTGGGTTTTAATTTCCTAAAGCCCAAAGTAAACCCAATACTTACACCTTAATTAATTGAGTCCATGATAATTAAAAGAGCATCACAAAAATATAAAATAGTCGGGCCAAAATGGCCGGGTATTACATTCTTACCCCCTTAAAAGAGTTTGGTCCTCCAAACTAAACGTACCTTAATCTTCAAACAAAGAGGGATACATATCACGCATTTCACTTTCAAGCTCCCATGTGGATTCTCTTTCCGTGATTGCTCCACTGCACTTTTACGTATGGAAATACTCGCTTCCTCAATACTTGATATTTACGGTCTACAATTTTTTTTTTGGCTTTTCATCACAACTCAAGTCTTCATGAAAACAAAATTGTTTGTATTCTATGACGTGGCTCGGTTCAGCTATGTACTTCCTCAACATCGACACGTGAAACACATTGTGCACACCAGTCAGTACACGAGGCAAAGCCAACTTATAGGCTAGTTCTCCTATTCGTTCTAGAATCTCAAACAGTCCCACATATCTAGGACTTAACTTTCTACGAATTCCAAATCGCATGACTCCTTTTGTTGGTGAGATCTTCAAGAATACGTACTCTCCTATTTGAAACTCTAGATCGCGTCTTCGATTATCCGTATACGATTTCTGCCTACTCTACACAGCTAACAACCACTTGCGAATCTGTTGAACTTTATCCACCGTTACTTGAACAATCTCGGGTCCAGTTAACTTCCTTTCACCTACTTTATCCCAACATGCAAGCGATTTACATTTCTGCCCATACAGAGCTTCATACGGCGCCATTCTAATACTAGAGTGGTAACTATTGTTGTAGGCAAACTCCACTAGTGGTAAATGATCATCCCACGCTCCTTGCCAATCCAACGACGTTGCTCCCAGTAGATCTTCAAGAGTTTGAATTGTCCTTTTTGACTGTCCGTCTATCTGAGGATGGAACACTGTACTCATATTAATTCTATCTCCGATGCTCTTTGTAAACTCTTCCAGAAATTTGATGTGAATCTCCCATCTCGATCTGACACTATAGAGGCCGGTATCCCATGTAACCTCATGATTTCGTCCACGTACAACTTAGCTAACTTCTCTAACGAATCAGTCACCTTGATTGCTAGAAAGTGAGCCAACTTAGTGAGCCTCTCCACTATAACCCAAATTGCATTATGACCCTTCAATGTCCTAGGAAGTCCAATCACCAAATCCATAGTGATGTGCTCCCACTTCCACTCTGGAATAGGTAGCGATTGTAGTAATCCCGCGGGTTTCTGGTGTACACTTTTCACTTGCTGACATACTAAACACATGGACATGAAATCTGCTACCTCACTCTTCATATTGTTCCACCAAAATGATTCCTTTAAATCTCTGTACATCTTAGTACTCCCAGGATGAATTGAAAACCTTGAATAATGAGCTTCCTCAAGAATTTCCCTCTTAATACTTTCATCATTAGGCACCCAAATCCTCGATTGATACCTTATAATCCCGTCATTACTAACACGGAAATCTACCATTTCCTTTTTACCTATGGTCTTATGGATTGCTGCTAACTCCTCATCCACATTCTGAGCTTCCTTGATTCTCACCAACAATGTTGGTTGAACACTCATCTGAGCCAAATAACCTTTACTCTAACTTCCAGTTTCACCATTTCACTATTTCCCAAATCACTTACCCCCTTAGGAATCATAGTCGCTAATGTTCCATGGTTCTTTCTACTTAACACATCTGCCACCTTATTGGCTTTTCCAGGATGATACAGAATTTTGCAACCATAATCTTTAAGTAATTCGAGCCATCTTCTCTGCCTCACATTCAACTTCTTCTGAGTGAAAATATACTTAAGACTCTTATGGTCGGTATAAATCTCACATGGTACCCCATACAAAAATAGTGTCTCCAAATCTTCAATGCAAACACCACGACCGCTAACTCCAAATCATGGGTAGAATAGTTCTTCTCATGGTTCTTGAGTTGCTTAGACGCATAAGCTATCACCTTGTTGATTTGCATCAACACACAACCCAAAACCTTTCAATGAAGCATCACTATAAATCATAAAACCATCTCTGCTTGTTAGTAACGTGAGAACAGGCGCAGACACCATTCACCTTTTCAATTCTTGAAAGTTCTTCTCACAATCATCCAACCATAGAAACTTTCTCCCTTTCATAGTTAACTTAGTCAATGGTAGAGATAACTTCGAAAATCCTTCCACGAATCTGCGGAAATAAACCGCTAAACCTAAGAAGCCCCTTATTTCACTAACAGAAGTTCGTCTCTCCCAATTCACTATAGCCTAAATTTTTGCAGGGTCAACTGTTACCCCATTCTTAGATACCACATGCCCCAAGAATGCCACTTCCTCAAGCCAGAAATCTCACTTCTTAAACTTGGCATACAACTTTTGTTCTCCCAGAATCTGCAATATTTATTTCAAATGTTCTTCATGCTCCTCTTTTGACTTAGAGTATACCAAAATGTCATCAATGAACACAATTACACACTTGTCTAAGAACTCTTGAAATATTTTATTCATAAGCTCCATGAATGCTGCCGGTGTGTTAGTCAACCCAAACGGCATCACTACAAACTCATAATGACTATACCTTGTTCTAAAGGCCATCTTAGCTTTGTCTTCCTTCTTTACTCTTAGTTGATGATAACGAGACCTCAAGTCTATCTTCAAAAATAGCATGCTCCACAAAGCTGGTCAAACTAATCGTCTATTCTAAGCAACGGGTATTGGTTCCTTACCGTTACACAGTTTGATTCACGATAGTCGATTCACAACCTCATTGACCCATCCTTCTTCTTTACAAACAATACCAGTGTACCCCACGGTGACACACTCAGTCTAATCCAACCTTTATCCAATAACTTCTTGCAATTGCTCCTTCAATTCCTTCAATTCTGACGGAGCCATACTATATGGCGCCTTCGATATTGGTGTAGTCTCTGGTACCAAATCGATGGAAAATTCGACTTCTCTTTCAGGCGGTATTCCTGGCAAGTCCTCTAGAAACACATCCTTGAAATCTCTAATCACAGAAAGTGACTCTATCGTTACTTATTTCTGGTCCGTAGTACTCACTTATGCCATAACTCCTTCACACCCTTTCCTTAATAGTTTACGAGCTTTTATCACCGATATAAGGTTCGATCGGGTTCTAGGTTTTGTGCCCCTAAAAACAACACACTTCTCCGGATAACAATTTGAAATGCCCTTCTTAAAGAAATCTACATTGGCATGGTACGCAGCTAACCAGTCCATTCCTAAGATTACATCAAATTCTTCAATCTCGAAGTCAATGAAATCAACCTCAAATTTTTTCCGCCCAATACCAAGGGACAATTCCTATATACCATCGTAATAGGGATCAAATCTATAGCTAAGGTATCTACTACCAAATAACTCTCTAACGCCTCAGGAATCAAAATCCTTTTATTAGCTAAGCAAGCACTTATCATAGAATGTGCAGCATTCAACAGTCTTGTGTCTTCCGTCACAGACTTGGCATTTCTCATTAGAACCTTGCCCTTTAGCATCACTCTTCTTGCCATCCCTACGGCTTCCTTGACCTTTATTTGGGTACTTATCCGCAACATTATTCTTCTTGCGATCATCGGTAGTCTTATGCTTATTGCCTTCGTCACGGTTCTAGTTTCCCTTGGTTAGCTTGTTCTCATTAGAATTCTTTTATCTTCCTTCATACTGCGGTAACTCTTCGCTTCTTTCTCTACTATTCTGGCTCTGTCTAACACTTGATCATATATGGGTAGCATCAACGGAGTGATTCGATAACGAATCCGGTCACTCAACCCAAATTCAAACTTCCGAGCCTTCTGCTCATCATTGTCGAAAAATGAACTCCAGTAGCTCAGTAAACTTCTCATAGTACTCAACCACTATCATATATTCTTCCACATCGGCATTTCAAATGCTCATCGGATAATACTTTTCATTGAACACACGTTTAAACCTTTCTCACGTGAATTTACCATCTCCACGTGCAATAGTCGCTCTCATACTCTTATTAGTATCGCGACAGGACGCTATTACTCACGCCACACAAGCATTGCTACAATACTTTCACATAAAAAGGTCATCCCAAAAGATGTAACTTTTACAAAAGATTGTTTTAGTAGACCTCTAGTCATTTCAATAGACCAATTTTACTTAGGGAAGTTATTTCACTAGGCTTTATCATAGGTCGATTCACTAGACCTACTTTCATTCACACTTGGCTGTCTCACTAAGCCAATTACTCTTATACTTAACCATTTCAGTAGGTCACTTCATTCTTGTTTCGATCATTTTACTAGACCAAAACTAATTTCACTTGGCCGTTTCAATAAGCCAATTCTGCTTATGGTCTTTTCACTTGACCAATACTTTATTGTCCTAATAGCTCACACGCCATAAATATAAGAACAAAACAATTAACAAAATCGTTTGTTAAAATAAACTCATAAACTTTATTAAGAGGATCTTCTTGGAATAAAGTAAACAAAGCAAAAGTTCTAGTATCTCTCTAAACTAGACTAGCTATCACTACTAAGAAATTAAATAACTCTAGGTTCCATTTTCAATCATGGCATTACATTTTCCGTAGGTTTTCCTCTAGTCCTTCTACTTGGTGCTTTTGGTTAGGGATGGCCAAACCGAACCGGAACCGGAAAACCGGACCGGAAACGGACCAGAGAAGCACGGAACCGGAGCAAAACGGCAAATAAACCGGAACCAGAGTAATCGGAACCGCCATTCATTCGGGCCGGTTACGGTTCACATAAATGGCGAACCGGACCGGAACCGGATCGAAAATCACTTGTTTTTCAATAATTTTAAAGGGGGGGGACCGGAACCAGAACCTAACCGGAACCGGATTGTGGTAACCGGAACCGAACCCGGGGTAAGCACGGGCCGGTTAAGGGTCACCTATATGCTGAACCGGGCCCGGAACAGGTTTTGGCCATCCCTACTTTTGGTGCTTTCTTAGAGCCTTTGGCCTACCCCCTGGCTTACGAACCGGTATCTCCTCCAGTTCTTCATCATCTTCAACAATAATTGGGGTGACTTCATTGCCCTCTATAATAACATCCATCTCCTCATCTTCTTTTCATCTACCAAATTTTCTTCTATTGGTGCTTCAATGCCTATAAGGTCTCCTTGAACATTGTTTGCGGACACTTGTGCCTGATATTCCTTAAGCTTATAGAACCATCGGCATCGTAGATCCGCAACCATATCAGCAAAATTCTCACTTTTAATCATCTTTTCTCTAGTATCTTCTTGTTCTATGAGGGTGTCTTTTAATGCTTTGTCAGCTAGCATCTACCTCCTTAGGGTAACTCTCCCTTTAGTTTGTTCATTTCTCAATGCCTTGCTTAATTTCTTAATTCTGAGGGAGTATCTCTGAATCACCTTCTTAATGGTCAAGTTCATCCGCGGGTTTTGTCTATATCCGTCCATGCCCTACAATCAAGACATAACCATCATTAGTGTCATATAACTTAATGAGTATAATCCTCATTTGCATAAGCAACTTAAAAGATCAGTGTACTAATGTAACCCTTCAAGTTTCACTTCCCAAGTGTTAACTCATATTCCCCTACATTCCTTGAGGAGTCCTATCTTAGGTTCTTTCCTAAAATAGTAAGTTTCTATGAAAGGAAAGTTTCCAAACTTAGAAAGTTTCCCAAAACGGAAAGTTTCCCTAAATAGTAGGTTTCCTCAATTTGTGATTCCCAAAAATACTTTGTTCTTATTAGAGTTCTACAGCCCAAAATCTTTAAGTACTACTTCTCCCAATAGTCTTAACTTCTAAGTCTGAGTCTCCCAAGTAATCTTAAACCGGGGCTCTGATACCAACTGTAACACCCCAACTTTTCACAACTAATAAATAATAAGTAATTTGAATAAATTCCTAATTCAGATTGCCCCAACGGCTATGAATAACCATAATTCAAACTTTAACCAATAATCAAACCCATAACGGCTAGTACAAGTCACTAGCTCAAGATAGTAACTAACGGAATGTAAAGTTCAAAACTATAACTTAACGGGATTCATAATTACTAACTAAATTTATTCGAAAAGATAACTCGCCGCCCAAATCCTTGTGACCCTTGATTTGCTTACTTATAACCTGGAGAGAAATAAGAATGAAAGGAATGAGCGAACAATGCCCAGTAAGTTCATACGGAATCCCCTCGGGTACTAAGAGGAGTTAACCGAAACGAACGGTAACAATGAATTAACGACGAAAGGATATAACTGAAGGATCAAACAGACACTCAGTTTGAAAACCTTTACCATTAATGAAAACAATTCATTTATTTGAAAATATGTGGCTACAGAAGACAGTTTCCAAAACACAACATTTCACAATACACTTTACTTCACTTAACTTTACTTAATTTAGGGATTAAGCACGCGCTATACCCAAGGCTCGGGTTTCTACTGACCGCACCCAAAATCGGTATATCATGATAACCTACGCTACTTCATCAAGCAATGCAAAGGGGTCCACATGTTCATCTCAGAACTATGGATAACTATAAGGGGGTCCACTTATCCGTTTCAAGATTATGGATAACTGTAAGGGGGTCCACTTGTCCGTTTCGGGATTATGGATAACTGAAAGTTACATTATTTGTTACGAAACTTCACTTTAAAGAGATTTACAAAACAAAGCTTAACATTACAAAACATTACTTGATCACTTTTTAAAAGGGTGTACATCTCACTTTAGACACCAAAATCATAATACAAATCAATAGGGTGGATGATAAAGAACGGTAACATTCGCGGAACGGGATAGTTATTTAAAATACTATCTAGCTACATAGATAGTTTATTTTAACAAAACAGAGATTGGGAACCCTAACAAAGGATTGAAACCAAATATACTACTAAGAGCGTAATCCCTTACCAATCCTCTTAGCAAAACCACGCGCACATATCTACAATCATGCACAAAATATTCTTAGGACAAGTATTCACTATTTACTTTCCGTCCCCACGTACTTTACTTCCTCTTATTATTAACCTACAAGTTACACTCTTTAACTCCTCATTAAGGTTAATATACATACTAGGGTTTATATTACCCATTAATATTTATACCCAAGTTACCCTTTTTGGTTTACTAAAATACCCCTAGGGTTTACCCAAAATATCCAGGGTTTTACTATTTTTAATTACTTATTTAAAATTCAACAACGTGATTTACACACACCATAAACACCTTCAATGCACACACACAAAACCCGCACACACACACACACACTGCCATACACACTAACACGCACACCATTTACACACACAAACACACGCACACACAAAACACACATTATGTTACACACACACTGACACGCCCCCAGGTCCCGGGATCCCCTAATAGAACCTCGAACCTGGATGGAGTGCCTAACGGGAAACAAGAAACTTAACAAGAAACTTAATGACATTTGTTTAACAAACTGACATGATATATATACTCTAGAGTAAGGAGCTATACTAGCTCACAACACGAGTTCTAGACAAGAAAATTCAAAACCAAACTTAATACATACACAGCGGAAACATGCCTAGCACATAAGCTGGCATTAAGAGTACTATACAAGATGTCTAGTGACAACAAGAACTGAACAAGACTGTCTACCCCAAAATAAGGAGTTATACAAAACCCAATACATCGTCCTCACCAAGTGTAAAAGGACACAAGCCCCAAAATAATCACGACCTGCGAAGCAAGCTCCCAACTATGTCGAGCCTCACTGCGCACTATCCTTCCTTTCCTGGGGGGGAACAAATAAAGGGTGAGATAAATCTCAGTAAGCTATTAGATGCAACTACATGACATGTTATCATGCAATTCAAGTAGATACTCAAATAAACATATCTCAAGTATCATCAAGTAACAAGTATATGAGAGGATAATCCACTCATCAAGTAGCACATAAGGCTAAACAAGCAAGTTATAAGGATATTGCTTCCTTCCTTATTCCTCCCAAGAATACCCTTGTTGTCGTAGCTTGTATTACTTTGACAATCAGGATCAATAACAGGAACTGATTATTCAGTATATCAGAAGACCCGGTAACCAGTGTCATTCCCAATATCACGACTCATGAATATTCACGAGGTGATCAAGACAAGAGTTTAGCATTCACTTAAGTCAGGCTTATTGCTCCAACTAAGGAAGCTATGCCCTTACTATGGCCGGTAGTAAGGGGTCACGCGGAAATACATAGGGACCCGATTGTCACTTAAACCCCAGATCTCGCGACAAGCGTGAACCTATATATTTTCGAACAAGCAAGGAGAACCAGCTGGACTCACACAAGAAGGTACAAGTAGATATTTACTTGAACAACGGGAGAAGAACTAATCCAAATGTAGTGGACTAGCTCAACAAGGAACATGCTTCAAGTACTCAAGAAGTCACCTTGTTATCAAGCAACTATATGCAATGTTTGCACATACACAACAAGAACATGTTTCATACAAGTTAGTGCTTGTTCATAGCACTTTCTAGTTCACTACCATACATATGTATTGGTGTCAAGCCAAGTACAAGATTTTATTATCTTATATTCAAGTCTTAATCCATTTCTATGGATGTTCAAGTCATGTACAAGCTTTTAATGTCTTATACTTCAAGTTATAACTTCCAATCTTTGGACATACAAACAAGTATAAGAGTTATACATTTACTCTTACAAAATCCAACTCCTATTCTTAGGATGTTCAAGTCTAAGACCTTGTGCTAATGCCCCTAAGGTGCACAATCATTGGATTCACAACAAGTATAACACATTAGTGCTTGTTCATAGCACTTTCAAGACATAACGAAGAGATACTACTCCTATACTTATGTTCAATGTCCTAAAACACCTATCTAAGTGCTCTAGACAATCACTTTAAAACCTCATTAATTTAGTCTTTGAATAGCCCTCTGAGTCTAGGTTATTCAGCTTCTTTCGGATCTTGATTCCGACTTTCCTATAGAAAGTTATGAAGGAAACAATTCAAGAAGGAAAAATCAGAATTTCCACTTGGCACGACCGTGCGTGCAAAAGTGGCACGACCGTGCTATCAAAGCCGAGAAGTTTTCACACAAAATTCCTTTTCGGCACGACCGTGCCCATAAAAGGCGCACGACCGTGCTAAATCTGCCGAGGGATTTTCACCCAAAATTCGTTTTTGGCACGACCGTGCCCATAAAAGGCGCACGACCGTGCTAACTCTGCCGAGAGATTTTTGCCTAAAGGCGATATTTGGCACGACCGTGCCAATTAAAGGAGCACGACCGTGCTCAGCACAATTTGGTAAATTTCCCCTGAGTTCAAACTTAACAATTCTCCGTCCCAAGCTTAGGAGTAACTTTTCACTAACATTTAACAATCCATCAAAGTGCACTAACAAGTTTAAAACCAACTTATTCATTTCCTTTCATTAGTTTACCCAGTAGGTTTTTCTCCCCTTGTCCCAAATTTACAAGTACCACAAAAATCACCCCAAACACAAAATTAACAATCACAAGTATTAAGAATAACATTTATGCATGTTATTACAAGTAAGGGGGAGCTAATAACTTACCTAGTCAAAATTCAAGTTGACCAAAACTTATTTCTGTTCGGCCTGGAACGCTCTATTCAACGCCACGAATATTAATCCGGGATCGGAATCAAGAACGGAGGGATAATTAAACTCGAGGAGTCGAGAATAGGCAAAACTTTTAACCTAGGTTATGAAACAGAGGGAGCCTTCGTAAGAAATTTGGGGAAGAAATGATTCTCCCAGGCAAACACAAGATATACTTAAAACTTTCAAAGAATTGCACTTAGGCCCCTCAAGTTTCACTTTTAACAAAAAGACCCCTGAAGTCCAACTTTCACAAATGACCCAAAAGTCAAAACTAGACATTTAACCACCTTAACTATTTAAAGCAGTTAAAACTTTAACCCAAGTAAAACTAACACATAATATGCAAGTTCAAGTATTTAACAAGTATGTCAAATATTTAACAGGAAATAGGATGGGTGTTACACACACACACACACAGCAACACACACACACACACATGCCGACACCCTGCACACACATCGCACTCTTCTTCCTCTTCATAATTCCACATATCAAACCCTAGCTCATCCTTTAGGGTTTCAAATCAATAATTTCCCAAGATTAATTCAATCAAGGATAAAAATAAAGGATTAGAGGGGTTAGGTTTACCTTAGACGGTTGATCTTCAACCTTTTTCTATCTCTCCCTTGATCTTCCTCTTTCTCGGTTTCTTTCCCTTCACTGCTGCCGCCTCCCTCTCTTTCTCCCGTTCATTGTTTTTTTTTCTTTTGTGATAGAAAATCATACTAGGGGTCTTAGGGAGTTATATATATATATATATATATATATATATATATATATATATATATTAGGGTTTTAATTTCCTAAACTAAAAAGGAATCCAATATCATATTGGGTTTTAATTTCCTAAAGCCCAAAGTAAACCCAATACTTACACCTTAATTAATTGAGTCCAAGATAGTTAAAAGAGCATCACAAAAATATAAAATAGTTGGGCCAAAATGGCCGGGTATTACAGTTATAAATCTTGAATGGGTCGATATGACAAGTAATCCAAACTCAAACCCAAACCAAAACCCAAGTAATCAGCATTTTCTTGCTCAACACTCCCATCATCATCATTATTAATATCTTCAGGAGTTTATTGGGAAAGAAATAGTAAATGAGGATAGAAAGTAATGGATCTATTTTCAGCACAAGTTTTTTGTTTACTTAAATGCTTAAAACAAGAAGAATATTAAATTGGTTAGCAGTAAGAAAATAACCTGGTTTGTTCACATCACTCTTCATACTTCTATACATATGCTTGAGCAAAAGTAAAGAAAAATAAAAGGAGATTTATGAGCTGGAAAAAAATAGTAATGATATTGATAAAAATAGTAGCTAACCTGGAGATGACTTTTGACATAAAAAATGGTAGGTCCTCTCACATCCATCATTTGAAGAACGAGCTTCGGTGTTGCCTGCCTCTACACACATGACAAAAGCAACATTAATTTAAATCTAAAATTTGCCCTAAATAAATAATCCCTCCGTCCTAGCATAAGTAAGACTAGAGGAGTGGGCACAATATTTAAGAGAAAAGTAGTGTATGTGTGGTAGAAAATGAAGAGAGAGAATGCCAAAGAGCTCTTGCTCAAGCGGCATCCGGTGTTCCTTTCTAAACGAGAGGTGAGGGGTTCGAACCCAACCAACTAAGATTTCTAGCACTTTGAAGTGCAAACTCTTGTAATAGAATAAGTCCTTCATTTAATAAAAAAAAACCCAATTTAAAAAATGAAGAGAGAGAATGAGTGGGGTAAATAGTAGTATTGGTTGAATAAATTGAGTGATGGAAAATGAAGAGGAGAATGAGTGAGGTTAAATGTTGGGGTTGGTTGAATGTAGATACAGTATATCATAATTAGAAGCAGAATATCATAATTTTCAACTGTAGTCCGCTCCTCCAGATATTTGAAGCAGAATAGCATAGTTTTCAGCACCCATAAGTAAGCTAGCACTAATACCCTTATAGCCCCCCCCCCCCCCCCCCTTCCCGGCTAGAAAACAGAGAATATGTAATGTACCAGCACCAAGAAACATGAAAAGAATTACCATTGTAATTTTCATACTTTAATACAAACATAGTCAAAGGAACTACCCCCAACTGGAAAGTAAAGCCAAAAAACTTGTGGCATACCTTTCCCTCTTCGAGAAGTGTTTCTCATTATCTCTTTTCTGAGATTCGCGGAGATTAACCCTGTCACATACAAATTACTGCCAGGATTAGTAGCTGCAGAATTGTAATTTATTCCTACCTATAAATTCTAGGTTAAATTTGACCCTAGTCAGCTCTTAGTGAAGATATATTCACTAACCGGAAAACTTGCAAATAATCTCAGAGCTAAAGGGTTAACATATTAAAATTTTAAAAAGCATAAATATACAAACAAATGTATTTTTATAATTTGTACCTTAACAATCAAGCAGCACATGGAATGTAGAAACGCGAAATGTAAAAAATTAAGAATTTCTTAGAGAACATAAATGGATGAGATTATGATGAAATGGAGCTATTTGCAAGTAAACAAACATACTCGATGAAATTGTTGTGTACTCAAGCTACCGTAGGCACAATACAGGTCAATTCAATTTCATCCCCAATATGCCAACTAAAACACTACAACAAAAGGATAACAGACGATCAATAAGTTTAGGTTAATTTCACGAAGGTACTTTGAGCAATAAATTTGGGTTAATTTCATTATCCTAAAATTATTTCCCGCAATAAATTTAGGTTAATTTCAGTAACCTAAAATTATATTTCAAAGCACCTTCGTGGTAACAACGAAAAAAAGTAGGAAGATTATTTTGGGACATAGGGAGTTTATAACAAAAATGGATACATAGAAGAGCTTGCTCAAATTACCTATGTGGTAACAACGAAAAAGTAGAAAGCAAGCCTCAATTGAACAAGGACTCACCCATCCATCACTAAGAATGTTAATTAAGTTTAGACTGTAACTTTCAAACGACAAAGCAGAGTATAAACAAGTCATTTTAGTAGTTATGCTACTGATGGATAAAATCCTCGTGTAATAAAAACCTTGCAAGTGTACAAGTGCCGAAGCAGCAGTATACAAAAGTAAGGGTCGAACCACAGAGACTTGTATGATTATCAAGTGAATTTGATTAGTACAAAAGTAACCAAGGGGGTTTTTTATTTGATTTGATTTTATTAACTAAAGACTGAAATTAAATACTAAATTAACAAAACAATGATCAACTAGCAACGATGTAAATAGATTAAAGAGATTCACGGGTTGGATTTCACACTATCATCATTCTATGTTATTTTGAAATAAAATTACTGATTCCATTTCAGGGTTCGTTCATTTATTGTAAAGATTAGGACGGTGAGGCGGCCGGATTGCAATCTGTTTCTCTCTAACTAATCACACTTCGCAAATCAAGTCCATGTAATTATTTAAAGAGTCACTAAGTTCTAAAGAACATATAAACCTACACCCACTTGATTTCTATCACGGCATCAAATAGATATATTAATCAAAGCATTGGTCTACGCTTTAATCCCCAAATCAATGGCGGAGTTAAAACCCTGAATTGTTAAACCCTGAATTGTTAAAAAGGCCAATAATGACTTGTTCAATTATTGAAACCCTAAAAACTTGATTAGAATACTTTGAACAACTAGAATGAAATCAATATGAATAAAAACGCTTATAACATAGAACTAGATAGTGTTTTACTTCCAACCCGTGAATTAAGAACTTAGCTACTCATATTCAACATAATGAACACAAGTAATAAAATAAAGAACATAAAAACCTGGATCTTGAATCCTGAAAAGAAAATACTTCAATCTCCCTTTCACCTTCGAAACTAAGTAAAACCTAAGAATAAAGCATAAGATCCCTAATGGCTGCTACAGTGTTTGTTTTTATACTAGGGTACAATATCTCAAAATAAGGAAAGGAGATACAATCCTAAACAAAGGAGGACAACTTCAAAAAGCTGAATCGGGGAAAGGGGCGTGTGCACCAAAATAGGGAGGGCGCACGCACCCTCTTTAACATCACAAGCCCACCTTCTGGAATCTGAAGGCGCGCACACCAAATGGCCTAGGGCGTGCGCACCCTGGTTCTTCCTCAGGAGTCTTCATCTTTTCATAATTTCCTATATAGTCCTTGGCCCATGTATTCTCCGATATTCCCCTCAGGTCCTTTCTCCGTTTTACAACCAAAATTTCTCCATTTTTCAACAGTTTTCCCTGTACTCAAAGACACTCAAAACAGTCATTAAAACACAAAAATACCCGAAGATTAGCTCCAAGATAAGAACGAATGTATTAAATAATGATGTGTACAAACACATCCATCATATACCCCCAAACTTATCTTTTTGCTCGTCCTCGAGTAAAACCAAAATACCACAATTAAACAACTACCATTAAACACAACTAAAAACAAACTAAACATAACTAAACACAAAAGAAAATAATTTTTGGCTTGTTCTCATTACAATGGGGGATTGTTAACCACGGGTCTCAGGTTCCTCACACAAGTGTCAATAAATGGGCACCAATTGTACAACCAAATTGGAACACATATACACTACTAACTCGTTTGATTTTCCACCGCAGCATGATAGGATGAGTGATGTGGTGATCAATGCGACCAACATAAGATTAGTTTATGGGATAACTAAAGTTAATGCTCTTATTCCACAAATGATGATGATGTTGCACGTTAACCCAATCAAGGACACTCATAATCATGTATACACAGTTGTCAACCTAGTTACCGATATTGAAAGAAAATATGGCATAAAGTTTTAAGCACAAAAAACGTACGAGGCTAGGTTCACGGTTACAAATGAAGGTAAGGACATACGAAGTTAAAAAAGTGGACTAAGAAGTCTTCTATAATATGTACATCCTCACAATATGTTAAACTCTCCGCTCACCCAATTCCCACACTCTCTCACCCCTAAACTTGAACTTTATATAATTACATAGGGTGAGACATGATTCCCTATTTCTTGCGGCCTTTTCCAATGTTGGGTTTCGATCTAACATGCGCAGCGGAAATTAGCAATTAAAATTTTAAGAAACCCAAAGCCATGGATCCGTTCATATGATTAAATCAAATACAACAAGATGAATAGAGGAATAACTAACCCTTGATAGCTATGAATTTCTAGCTTTTGAACTTGGTGGAGATTTTGAAACTTGATCAAGAACGCGAACCTTGAAGATGATGAGCTCACCCTCTAGCGGTATCCACACCACGAACGAATATCAAGCAACTTCTTGATCTTGGTTGCTAGACCAAATTGTGAAACACACTTTCACAATTGCAAGAACTATATGGAATTATGAATATTCTTGTTCTTCACTTTTGGGATCTTAGAACAAGAAAAATAACCTCTCAAAACCTTATGGAGGCACTCACAATAATGATGCTAATGGCTGCTGAAAGGATCTTTAAATAGGTCCCAATCCTTAACCCTTAAGGACTTAGGAATCCTAAATCCCGTCACCAAATTAGGCAACAAGGAATTCTGGCCGACTTGACTGGCACGGTCGTGCCCTATAAACTGGCACGGTCGTGCCATCAGGTCCGCGTGATTTCCCCCAGTCGACCAATTTCGGCACGGTCGTGCTTGACTTCTTGGCACGGTCGTGTCAAACATGTCGACAAATTTGCCTTGGTTTGGATTTATGGCACGGCCGTGCCATTTTAAGGCGCACGACCGTGCCAGAGCTAAAGCCTGACATTTTTCCATAATTCCAATTTAGTCCTTTATGATTCGTTTTATTTGTGTGTGACCCTCTAGGATTACACTAAGTTGGCAATGGGCTCAAACATGAACCCATAAGATATGATTAGGTTCTAGCAAACCGTCATACCTATCCAAATAGTGTAACTAGATACAATTTCGCATTCCTTTAGAATATGTCACAATCCCTTTGTCCACGATGTCATTGAACACAAGTCATGGTCAAACAGTCAACTTGTTTTGTTCAATACTTTCTCGATTCCGAATATGTTGATAATTCAAATGCTATTGATCCAATCAATCCATTTGAGTCCGGCCGAACATTTCATCAACATCATTCCTTCGAGGGGCCCAAGCTTGACATCTCTCCGTGGAGGGACAAATCCATTTAGCTTATTATTCTTCCCAACGGGAATCCGATTATGCCAATCATACTCTTTATAACTACCGTGTTAAGGTAGCGTTTGAATATGTCAAACACAATGTTCATCAAGTGGAAGACTATAATAACTTCATGTCTAAGGATTCAAATGATATAACTAATATGAGATATATGTATGACATAGACCATGACATAAATCTCATGCAGCGGGTCAAGTCCAGTACCTTGTTCCAAACAAGTACCCATAAATCTAACATGATCATCCCATGATCATTTAGCCTTTATACTAGTGCTTAAAAAGTACTAGGGATGGAGATTATTATCAGTAAACATGAACAACAATAATAATCAAAACATCTCTTTATTGATATGAAATAATTGATAACAATTACAACGTTTATTAAACTTGCCTAGGGCACCACTACCAACAATCTCCCACTTGCCTTAGGCCCAATCTCCCATGTATCTAATACCCATGGACCTAACATGACCATCATGTTTAGCTTGTGGAAGTCCCTTTGTTAGCGGGTCCTCAACATTGTCATCAGTAGGTACTCTGCATATATTTACGTCTCCCCTATCAACGATCTCTCGAATGATATGAAAACGCCTAAGTATGTGTTTGGATTTCTGATGTGCTCTTGGTTCTTTTGCTTGAGCAATAGCACCATTATTGTCGCAATAAAGGTCTATTGGACTAGCAATACTAGGAACCACTTCAAGTTCAGTTATGAACTTCTTAATCCAAACAGCTTCCTTTGCAGCATCCGATGCAGCAATATACTCAGCTTCTGTTGTAGAATCAGCGGTTGTACTTTGCTTGGAACTCTTCCAGCATACAGCTCCACCATTTAACATAAACACAAATCCCGATTGCGATCGGCTATCATCTTTGTCGGTTTGGAAGCTTGCATCCGTGTAAGCATTTACAACGAGATCATCTTCCATTCCTCCATAGACCAAAAACGAGTCTTTAGTTCTTCTCAAGTACTTAAGAATCGCTTTTACAGCTATCCAGTGATTTTCGCCAGGGTCAGATTGGTATCTACTTGTCATGCTCAAAGCATAAGACACATCCGGCCTAGTACAAATCATGGCATACATGATGGACCCAATTGCCGAAGCATATGGAACATCATTCATTTTCTCACGCTCATCGTTTGTCTTAGGACATTGAGTCTTGCTTAGAGAAACTCCATGTAACACGGGCAAGGTCCCTCTCTTAGAGTTTTCCATACGGAATCTTCTAATGACCTTGTCAATGTATGTACTTTGGCTTAAACCAAGCAGTCTCCTTGATCTATCTCTATAGATCTTAATGCCAAGAATATATGCGGCTTCACCCATATCTTTCATTGCAAAACACTTTCCTAACCAAGTCTTCACAGACTGAAGTGTAGGAATGTCGTTTCCAATGAGCAATATGTCATCCACGTATAAAACAAGGGATAGCACTATGCTCCCAATAATCTTCTTGTATACATAAGGCTCATCTTCGTTCTTGATGAAACCAAACTCTTTGACCGATTCATCAAAACGGAGATTCCAACTCCTAGAAGCTTGCTTCAATCCATAGATGGATCTCTGCAATTTGCATACCTTAGAATCTTGTTCAAAACCTTCTGGTTGTGTCATATACACATCCTCTTGAAGTTTTCCATTCAGGAAAGTGGTTTTGACGTCCATCTGCCATATTTCATAGTCATGATATGCGGCAATGGCAAGCAAAATTCTTATAGACTTGATCATTGCTACGGGTGAAAAAGGTCTCATCATAGTCAATACCATGAACTTGCCTATAACCTTTCGCTACAAGCCTAGCTTTGTAAGTATGCACCTTCCCATCCATGTCAGTCTTCTTCTTGAAGACCCATTTGCATCCTATGGTTTTTTACACCTTCGGGCGCATCAATCAAATTCCAAACTTGATTGTCTTGCATGGATTGCAATTCGGATTCCATGGCTCCAAGCCACTTGTCCGAATCAGGAGAAGACATCGCCTCTTGGTAGGTTGACGGTTCATCATTCTCAATGATTTCTGCCTCATTACTATCCGTTACGAGAAATCCATATCTCTCGGGCTCGGATCGTAACCTACTAGATCTGCGAGTTGCTTGTGTACTTTGAACAGGTTCCACAACTCCTTGTGGTTCTTGTTCTTGTTCCACTATTGGTTCAATGTTATTTTCTGGGTCTCAAATTTCTTCAAGATTTATTTTACTCCCACTGATTTCTTTGGAGAGAAACTCTTTCTCTAGAAAGACACCAGTTCGGGCAACAAACACTTTGTTTTCCTCTCGGTTGTAAAAGTAATATCCTTTAGTTTCCTTAGGATATCCCACGAAAATACATTTATCAGATTTGTGTGCAAGTTTGTCTAAGATAAGTCTTTTGACAAAAACTTCACAACCCCAAATCTTCATGAAAGATAGACAAGGCTTCTTTCCGCTCCACATCTCATATGGAGTCTTTTGAACCGATTTAGTTGGAACACGATTTAGTGTGAAAGCAGCGGTTTCTAGAGCGTAACCCCAAAAGGATATTGGAAGATCAACTTGACTCATCATTGATCGAACCATGTCTAACAAAGTCCGATTCCTCCTCTCGGACACACCATTCCATTGTGGTGTTCCCGGTGGAGTCAATTGTGAAACTATTCCACAATTCTTTAGATGATCATCAAATTCTTGACTTAAGTATTCTCCACCTCGATCTGATCGAAGTTCTTTTATACTTTTGCCAAGTTGTTTTTCTACTTCATTTTGAAATATTCTAAATATCTCAAATGTTTCACTTTTATGTTTCATTAGGTAAACATACCCAAATCTACTATAATCATCAGTGAAGGTTATGAAGTATTGAAATCCTCCCCTAGCATTGCTACTTAATGGTACGCATACATCGGAATGTATCAACCCCAATAAGTCGCTTGCCCTTTCACCCAACTTGGTAAAAGGTGTCTTAGTCATTTTTCCAAGAAGACACGACTCACAAGTATCATATGACTCTAAGTCACATGAACCCAAAAGTCCGTCCCCATGGAGTTTTGAGATACGCTTCTCATTAATATGACCAAGACGGCAATGCCACAAATAAGTATGATTTACATCATTAGGTTTAGATTTATTATTTACATGATAGACATTATTTTCATTCTTGACATCCAAGATATAAAGGCCATTAAATGAATTAGCAATACCATAAAGCACATCATTTAAATAAATAGAAAATTTCTTATTCTCAATAAGAAACTTAAAACCTTCATTATCCAAACAAGAAATTGAAATAATATTTCTGCTTAAATCCGGAACATAATAACAATTGTTCAAAACAAGAATTAATCCGGAAGGTAAAGTGACTTCATAAGTCCCTACGGCTAATGCAGCAACTCTTGCTCCATTTCCCACGCGTAGATCTACTTCACCTTCTTTAAGCAGTCTCCTATTCTTTAGTCCCTGCACATTTAGACAAATGTGAGAACCACATCCGGTATCCAATAACCAAGAATCAGTGGTAGAAAGGAGAATATCTATCATATAGATACCTGAAGTCGACGCAGCCTTGCTGCCCTTCTTTTTCTTTTGCTCTTCCAAGAAAGCCTTGCAATTACGTTTCCAATGACCAATTTCTTGACAATGGAAACAAATTGCATCCTTTTGTGTATCGGGTTTTGCCTCAGAAGCCTTGGCAACCTTTGCCTTGCTTATCTTGGGTTTGACAACTTTTGCCTTACCCTTGCCTTTGGCACCAGGCTTCTTCCCATCATGAACCAAGAGCACGGGAGAACCTTTCTCCACAATTTTCATCTCTGCAGTTTTGAGCATCCCATGCAACTCAGAGAGATTCTTATCCATTCCATGCATGTTATAATTCATCACAAACTGATTATAACTTTTAGGCAATGAATTAAGAATGAGATCCGTGGCTAGCTCCAATGGGATTGGATAGCCAAGTTTCTCAAGGTGCTCTACATAACCTTTCATTTTAAGAAAGTGAGGACTCACTTGTTGCCCTTCATTCATTTTACAAGTAGTGAATGCAACAATGGTCTTGTACCTCTCTTGCCTAGCTTGCTCTTGAAACATGGTTCTCAACTCCACGCCTATCTCATAGGCTTCCAAAAGTTCCAAACTTTATTGGAGTTTTGAACACATAGCAGCAAGCATGAGACAACTTACATCTCTAGAATCATTACGATGTTTCTTGTAATTGTCCCTTTCTACCCTAGGGGCAGTAGGCGATGGTTCAGCAGGGAGAGGCCCATCGAGAATGTACAACTTATCTTCTTGCCTAAGAACGATTCTTATGCTACGGATCCAATCCATAAAGTTTGTACCATTCTCTTCGAGCTTATCCTTCTCAAGGATCGATCGCAACGACATTGATTGAGTGTTATTAGTCATTGTCTACAAATATGCAAAATTTCCAAAATTTAATAAGTACCGATTTTCATTAAAGAGATAAATAATGTATTTTAAACAAAATACTCCCACTAAATTATATAACCTTCTTATACATCCAATGTATAATATAATTTAATTGGGTTGAGATCCCGCTTTAATCTAATTTTGAGTACGCATTGGCGCACCGCTCAAAATTAAATCAATTAGGTAGACAACTCTTGTCAATCATATCTCATATGACTCTCAGTTTTTTTTTTTTTCATGAGATTCTTTAAAAAAATCCAATTTCAAAAAACATGTTAAATCTCATCTTTGCCTTAAGCCCAAAACTGTTTTGACGCTTAATTAGGTCCAACCATTTTAAACGCATAGGAAACTCTTATTCACTCATCTTGCTCAAACATGAATAAAATCAATGCGAACCCACATAAAATTACTCATGTATAAACAAGTGTTTTAATCATGGCATGGCAAAAGGACCTAAAATTTTCTTTGAAGGTTCATCACATATAGCATATAATACATTTATGAGCACATAATATAAACATGTTACACATCAAGTTTAGCCACTAAATTAATCTCCATTAATTTAAGCATAATATTTATGTGTCATTAGTTTCTCTATAATTATGAGGATGAGACTATTTGAACTTTGGTTATCATCTCCAAATCAAGACAACAAGAAGTGCGACCGAAACTAAGCCATATGGCATCCACAATTCCGCACTTATTCAAGAAACCAAGAAATTAGTCCATGTGGCCGAAACTAAGCAATAGATGGTCTCGATGAACGTAGGCCAATTGCATTCACAATTCCACATGGATCTCCAATCTTTGAATCAAGAACTTTGTTTCTTAATTTTAGCAATTATGAACTCTTCATAATTCTAACTTCGTTTTATCTTTGAAACTTCGATTGCGATCAACTTTGGGAAACACAATCTCGATGAACGTAGATTAGCCATCCAAACCTTGAACCAATCTTAGACTCACAAGACCAAAACAAATAGGAAATTTAAACCCAAGATCCACACCCAAGACCCAAGCCCTTCCCCGCGCCAAACCCTAGGTCCGACCGGGTCAAGGTATGGGTCCGGTCGGACCCTTCCGAAAATCAAAATTTGAAAGTTCCAAAATTTGTCTCAAAATTGTTTTTCCCGATTCAATAAGGATTTGGTGTTCTTGGTGATCCAATCACCATGATCAACAAAACCTTGAATAAACAATTTATTCTTGAATCCCTAGAATATCAAAACTTTGATCCAATCAAAAATTGATAATCCAAACAATTTTAAATCCACCATAATTTTTATTGCGATTGAATAGTGCGATTAAAGTTTCTAAAACAATAAACCACATAAAATCATATAACACATAAACATCACGTAATCCAATATTCATATCATGCTAGGCACATAAACAATTTATATACACACAACATGATCTTAGTATTGAAATAATCAACATGAACGGGGCTCTGATACCACTGTTGGGTTTCGATCTAACATGCGCAGCGGAAATTAGCAATTAAAATTTTAAGAAACCCAAAGCCATGGATCCGTTCATATGATTAAATCAAATACAACAAGATGAATAGAGGAATAACTAACCCTTGATGGCTATGAATTTCTAGCTTTTGAACTTGGTGGAGATTTTGAAACTTGATCAAGAACGCGAACCTTGAAGATGATGAGCTTCACCCTCTAGAGGTATCCACACCACGAACGAATATCAAGCAACTTCTTGATCTTGGTTGCTAGACCAAATTGTGAAACACACTTTCACAATTGCAAGAACTATATGGAATTATGAATATTCTTGTTCTTCACTTTTGGGATCTTAGAACAAGAAAAATAACCTCTCAAAACATTATGGAGGCACTCACAATAATGATGCTAATGGCTGCTGAAAGGATCTTTAAATAGGTCCCAATCCTTAACCCTTAAGGACTTAGGAATCCTAAATCCCGTCACCAAATTAGGCAACAAGGAATTCTGGCCGACTTGACTGGCACGGTCGTGCCATCAGGTCCGCGTGATTTCCCCCAGTCGACCAATTTTGGCACGGTCGTGCTTGACTTCTTGGCACGGTCGTGTCAAACATGTCGACAGATTTGCCTTGGTTTGGATTTATGGCACGGCCGTGCCATTTTAAGGCGCACGACCGTGCCAGAGCCAAAGCCTGACATTTTTCCATAATTCCAATTTAGTCCTTTATGATTCGTTCTATTTGTGTGTGACCCTCTAGGATTACACTAAGTTGGCAATGGGCTCAAACATGAACACATAAGATATGATTAGGTTCTAGGAAACCGTCATACCTATCCAAATAGTGTAACTAGATACAATTTCGCATTCCTTTAGAATATGTCACAATCCCTTTGTCCACGATGTCATTGAACACAAGTCATGGTCAAACAGTCAACTTGTTTTGTTCAATACTTTCTCGATTCCGAATATGTTGATAATTCAAATGCTATTGATCCAATCAATCCATTTGAGTCCGGCCGAACATTTCATCAACATCATTCCTTCGAGGGGCCCAAGCTTGACATCTCTCCGTGGAGGGACAAATCCATTTAGCTTATTATTCTTCCCAACGGGAATCCGATTATGCCAATCATACTCTTTATAACTACCGTGTTAAGGTAGCGTTTGAATATGTCAAACACAATGTTCATCAAGTGGAAGACTATAATAACTTCATGTCTAAGGATTCAAATGACATAACTAATATGAGATATATGTATGACATAGACCATGACATAAATCTCATGCAGCGGGTCAAGTCCAGTACCTTGTTCCAAACAAGTACCCATAAATCTAACATGATCATCCCATGATCATTTAGCCTTTATACTAGTGCTTAACAAGTACTAGGGACGGAGATTATTATCAGTAAACATGAACAACAATAATAATCAAAACATCTCTTTATTGATATGAAATAATTGATAACAATTACAACGTTTATTAAACGTGCCTAGGGCACCACTACCAACATCCAAATCATCACTTCAATACATTAAGGGAACAAGCATTTTTTTTTTTTCTTTTTTTTTTCTTTTTTTTTTTTTTGAATTTCAACTTACACAAAACAAATGTGTGCTTATTTACTCACTTTGAACACTACTATTGGATCACAATTTATTTATTTTATTTTATTTTTTTTTTTTTTTGCTTGCCCCTTCCTTTCTTACATACACCCATTTCATATCTTTGGCAATAAACCATAATTCCCCAAATCATTCTCCCAATTTCTAACCATAAATTCCCATCATTCCCTAATCCACTTCCTCGTCAAGGTGAGTCTAACCTATTCTAAGTGCAAAAGGGTAGGAAATCGGGTATCAAAAGAAAGTGAACGGCGGTCTTTAATGTGTCATTCTTTCATTCATTAATAGGCTCAAAAGGGTGTTCTAGCGATGATATTTTTTTAGTGACTAGGTAGACAAAATAAGGCCAAGAAAAGGGTTTAGAAAAAAATGCCATAAATACCGAATAACCTATTGACTTGTTATTGACAACCATGTAACAATGTTCTAAGGTCCCCGAACATACACCAAGTGATCCCATAAATTATTCTTAAGTTGATAACATGATCATGGAAAAAAATGTAAGTGAGAGGTGGTGCAATCATGCCTTTAGTAGTGTTAATGCACTCCCAACTCTTGGTTAAACAATAGCACCCATAATGACTGAAATAAACCCTCGGATCATCATCGACCGTGGCCAACATCCCCAAATATAATATGAACATTTTTTTTTAGAATTTTACCCTAAAACCAACACAACTAATTAACTCCTACTAGTGGTGATAGCAGATAACCAATTAACCGTACCCCATACCCCCAAACTTAAAGATTTACATTGCCCCTAATGCAACAAATCATAACAAAATTAGTAAAGAAGTAGGGGTACCTCAACCATCTCATTGAGGCGGGAGAAAGGAGTGATCCCAAGGACCACTTGGACTACCACCTTAAAATTGTGGTGTTTGCGTTGCTCGCTGCTCATCCCAAGTAGGGCCACTCCATTGCATGTTTGGTGGTCTCATGTAGGGCAGATATTGAGGAGGGTAATATTGTGGGGGATATGGCTCACCGAGAAAGAAATTGGCCATCATCCTATGTCGAAAATATTGGTTCTCCCCAGCCTCCCTGTGGACTACCTCCTCCATCCAGCCTTTGATTCGTCCTTGCTTTCCACATGCTGTTAGAATAAGATTCCATTACAGTTTCTCTTCTGGACTCCTGCGTTTGCTCCTCGTGACTTTGCACTTGACCCGCTAGATAGTGCGTTGCCTCATACGGGTTGAGGTTATGCATTTCCTCCTCCACCTCTTCTCCAGCTTGACTACTACTCCCGGATGCAGAAGTGAATCCCCTCCTTAAATTGGTGGCTTTCCTCAATGTGATCGGAGCCCGGCCTTGATATCCTTGATATTACTTGCAAAAGTGTACCCGTCCAACTCCACCAAATCGGTGACTAGAATAGGAAATTTATAACTCGAGGATCCCATCCCCTGAGTCAACTGTATCATCTCCTGCCTGATTATTAGCCCAGTGTTTATCTTCTCTCTACTCATTACCACATGCATCAATGCAGCCCGACGCCAATGTACATCCCCCTTGTGCTAAGATTGTATTATCCGCTCACAAATAAAGCGGTACAAATATTGCAGCTCTGGCACCAGTTCATTAGTCTTGAAAATATTTCCCTTATGGTACCTCCGAGGGTCAATGTTTACCCCTAGAGTCGTAGAGAACATAGGAAGCTTTCCTTTTTCTTTGTCAACCGTGTCCATCTCCCTCAACAACTTTTGATATGCATACTTTTCCTCAGTCGTCCCCACTGGCATACGGTAGTATTGACTGATCTACTGCTAGTGTAATCAACCTCCACACCATGCACAAACGAAGTGTCCGTGTCCCCTCTCCCAAAAACATTGGCATAAAAATGCTTGACCACAGTCAATATTCCTCGAGCAGTCGGATCTATAGCCAAATCTTTCCATTTATAAAAAGTGAACACGTCCTTCATACCAAAGCTTTCCCAATCAAATTCCCGCTCAGCCATAAAACTATTCCCCTTGTGATCATTATAAATTTTTTCATATTTTGCATTCACAAATGTAGTGTGATCATACAGGGGTTCCATCGAGACATCGGGTGTGAGAGTATTTTTCTTAGTTCTTCCCATTGTCTCAAAGCTCACAATAAACTTCTCTACACAAATAACTCAGAAAAATCAACTTACTTGATCGGAAAAAGTTGCCGGAAAATTCGCCGAAGTGTCGCCGGAGTTGTAGAGGAAGATGACCCCGAAGAGCTCTTGTTTCAACAATCACTTTTACCTTCTGCAACACTTCAAATTCACACCCGAAAGCTATCAAATTCAGCTTTTATTTTCTTTTCAAATTGAACAATGTATAGCACTTTCCCGGATTTGATGGTGATTAAGGCTTGAAATCCTTGGAATGGAGGAGTGTAAAAGGGAAGAAAGTGATTTCTAGTGATAATTGGCTGGATTGTGTGATGGGAGAAGGCAATTTGTAGAGAGAGAGAGATGGGTTTAGGGAGGTTTTAAGAGAGAGAGGGAGAAGAGAGGCAGCTAGGGTTCACAAAATGGGGCTAATGCCCGTTTTTCCTCCTTATGCAGCTTAGCTGTGCCTGTTTTGTCCATAGGGGGGCGCACACCAAAGTGGAGGGAGCGCACGCACCATAATCACAGAAGGTGGTCTTTTTGTTGGATGAGGGAGGGTGTGCGCACCATCTAAAATAGGGCGTGCGCATCCTTTATAAAAGTTAAAAATGACAAAAAAAAATAAAATTCTTTTTGGAGGGTGACACTATTTACACTCTCCTATAAACCCACAAACTCAGAGAGACCCGTTAGGGTGACACGGACAAGCTTTTTGACCGCACTTTTGTTGCCTACATTCCCCCTAGGACAATAAGGGGCTCAGTTCATCGTAGTTCGAACCGACCCAGAAATAAAAGACACGAAAGCAATAATCTTTTTTTTTTTTTTTTTTATGAATACCACCACCCCCAAACTTAGAACATGCTATGTCGTCATTGCATCAAAAGTAAACATGCTCCGGAGCTAAGAATGATGATAGACTGAAATAAAAGAAAGCAAATAAAATGATACCCGATTGGGTTGCCTCCAAACAAGCGCCTTTGTTTTAAGTCGATGGATCGATATAATGCCACATGGGGGTTAATTGGCCTTCTCCGGATCCACCAACGCGATCACTTCTATATCTTCATCAATAGCCATCCCCTCATAATACGGTTTCACCCGGTGGCCATTAACTTTGAACAAATTCCCTGTTTCCAAATTCTTAAGCTCAACTGCTCCATGGGGGAATACTTTCACCAACTCGAATGGCCCCGTCCACTTGGAACGCAGTTTACCCGGAAATAGCCTCAAAAAAGAGTTGAAAGGAAGAACTTTCATACCCAGCCTTAAGTCTTTTGGATTCAAATGCTTGTCATGGTATCTTTTAGTTCTCTCTTTATACAGTTTGGCACTTTCATAACTATCTTTCCTCAACTCGTCAAGTTCATTCAAAGTGAGCAATATCTTCTCGCCCGCGGCATCCGTGTCCATATTCAACTCTTTCACTGCCCAAAATGCCTTGTGCTCCATCTCAACCGGTAAATGGCATTCCTTCCCATACACAATCCGGAAAGGACTCATGCCAATTGGTGTCTTATATGTCGTCCGATACGCCCATAATGCATCTCTCAACTTTAGAGTCCAATCTTTGCGATTCGGACGCACTGTCTTTTCAAAGACCCCTTTTATTTGTCTGTTGCTTACCTCCACTTGCCCCGAGGTTTGAGGGTGATAAGCTGTGCATAATTTATGAACCACCCCATATTTCTTCAACACTTTGTTGAACATTCAGTTAGTGAAATGTGTTCCTTGATCGCTTATGATTGCTCGTGGCACTCCATACCTGCTGAAGATATTATCACAAACAAACTTGGAAACCATGTTAGCATCGTTAGTACGGGTGGCAATAACCTCCACCCACTTTGAAACATAATCCATCGCAACCAATATATAAACAAAACCATGGGATGGGGGAAACGGACCCATAAAATCAATACCCCACACATCAAATATATCAACAACTAAATTAAAGTGTTGGGGCATCTCATCTTTTTTACCTATGCCACCAGTATTCTGGCATCTATCACACCTCTTACTGAACTCACATGCGTCCCTAAATATGGTGGGCCAATACAAACCAGATTGGAAAATTTTTCTAGCAGTCCTTTGTCCACTAAAATGCCCACCACATTGAAGCTCATGACAAAAACGCAACACACTCTCTTGTTCATGCTCAGGGACACACCTTCTTAATAGCTTATCAGGACAAATCTTCCACAAATAAGGATCATCCCAAATGTAATGCTTCACACCCGATTTAAACTTCATTTTTGATCGTACGTGAAGTGTGGTGGCATAATATTAGAAACAAGGAAATTCACAAAATACGCATACCAAGGCTCATGAACATGTAAAGCAAATAGTTTCTCATCCAGAAAAATTTCATTAACCAAAATCGCACCATCTATCACATTAGTAAAAGTAAAGTTCTCTAGCCTAGATTTAAGTGCAGCATGATCAGAATAGACAATTACCTTGGATCCAAGCAAGTAAGAACGAAACTTTTCAAGAGCAAACACAACTGCTAAAAACTCTTTTTCAGTGGTAGTATAATTCAGTTGTGCATCATTTAAAGTTCTACTTGCATAATGAATCACATGAGGTAGCTTGTCCACTCTTTGCCCCACAGCCCCAATCGCAAAATCAGATGCATCACACATGATCTCAAAGGGTAGAGACCAATTGGGGCTAGACAAAATGGGGGCACAAGTCAACTTTTCTTTCAACAAATTGAATGCTTCCAAGCACTCTTGATCGAAGATCAACTCGTTATCCTTAGCGAGCAGGTTACATAAAGGCTTACAAATTTTGGAAAAATCTTTTATGAAATGCCTATAAAAACCCGCATGGCCCAGAAAACTTCGTACACCTTAACCGACACAGGGGAAGGTAATTTAGAAATCACATCAATTTTTTCTTTATCTACCTCAATACCCTTACTAGATACCAGATTCCCTAACACAATACCATGCCTCACGAGAAAATGACATTTTTCCCAACTAAGGGTCAAATTTGTCTCACAACAACGTTTTAAAACCATTGTCAAATTCTCGAGGCATCCATCAAAGCTATCCCCAAACATAGAGAAGTCATCCATGAAGACTTCGACACATCTCTCTACTAAGTCAGAGAATATGGAGGTCATACACCTTAGAAAGGTCGCAGGTGCATTACATAGCCCAAAGGGCATCCTCCTAAAAGCAAATGTGCCAAAGGGACAAGTAAAGGTAGTCTTGGCTTGGTCCTCTGGTGCAATGGGAATTTGGTTATATCCCGAGAAACCATCCAATAATTAGTAATAAGCATGTCCAGCTAACCTCTCTAATATCTGATCAATAAAGGGCAAAAGGAAGTGATCTTTCTTTGTCGCAGTATTAAGTTTGTGCAAATCTATGCACATTCTAAGCCCAGTCACTTCCTCACCTTTCTCATTAGTGGTGACACTGTAACCCGATTTCTTAGGAACAACTTGAACCGGGCTCACCCACTCACTATCAGCGACAGCATAAATAATGCCCGCATCTAACAGCTTTAGGACCTCTTTCCTAACAGCCTCCTCCATGTGAGGGTTCAACCTTCTCTCTCTCTCTCTCTAGATGTCTTAGAACCATCCATAAGATTAATATTATGCATGCACATGGAGGGGCTTATGCCTTTAATATATGCTAAGGACCACCCTATGGCCGACTTATGCTCACAAAGCACTTTTATCAACTTGGCCTCTTTCTCTAGGGTTAAATCAGAGGAAATGATTACAGGTAAAGTCTCTCCCTCCCCAAGAAAGACATACTTTAAATTTGAGGGGAGGGTTTTCAGCTCAAGAGCTGGAGGGGATACAATAGAAGGCGCCGACCTCTCATTGAAGTGGCCTAGGGGGTGAAACGGGCCATCACTAGGATGGTGTTCGTCGGCCTTTTCCACAGCCATCAGTTAAACATCCGCATTATCCCTAGATTTCTCACCGCTAATTGAAAACAAAGACTCTAAATCCTCACAGTCTCTCTCATGCCATAGAACTTCACTCACACAATCCTTAACAATATCCACACAGTTACAAGACTCATCATCTATGGGACTTTGCATGACATCAAACACAGATATTTCTATTTTCTCATTAGCCACACACATAGATAAAGTCCCATCACCCACATTAATGGTAGTGTTGGTAGTGGCCATAAATGGACGCCCAAGCAATATGGGAGAATCCTGACCATTCCCAACACCATTGACAGTTTCAAGCACAACAAAATCCACAGGTATAATCAAATTGGCTACCTGCACTAAAACATCATCCATAATTCCCAATGGCCTCTTGATTGAACGGTCACCCAGTTGCAAGGTCATTGTGGTGGGTTTTACCTCAGGTAAACCCAACTCTAGATACAAATAATGAGGTAACAAATTAATGCTAGCATCAAGATCCAACATTGCCTTTACCTTCTTAGAGTCCCCCATAGATATAGAAATGTTAAAACTTCCGGGGTCCTTTAGTTTAGGTGGGAGGTTCTGTTGTACCACAGCACTAGCACTTTCTTCTATAATCAACTTCTCATCATTCCCATACTTGGGTTTCCTGGAGTTAAGTTCTTTGAAATTTTTTGCATAAGCTGGAATATTTTTGATCACATTCAGAAGTGGGAGATTAATGTTAACTTTTGAAAACATCTCATATAGATCTAACATTTGTTTATCTAACTTGATTCTCATAAATCTACCAAAAAATGGTATGAGAGGTACATATGGCTTAGGGGTGGAAGAATAATTATTAGGAATTTCTCCCATGCCATTAGTACTCTTGACAACTACATCCTCAACAGGGATTTCAGAGGGTTTAGGAGAAGGTTCAGAATATACCTCACTACTTACCTGTTTGCCATTTCTTAGAGTCATAATGGCCTTGGCTTGCTCCCCTTGACTTGAGAATATTCTCGATTTATGTCCTTGCTGCCCTACAGCTAGTTGACCAATTTGGGTCTCCAGCTTTTTGTTGACAGCTTCTTACTGCTTTTCTCGCTGCTCCATCATCATCCTCATTTGTTGTTGTTCTTGCAGCATTGACCTCATCATATCCTCCATGGATTGCTTGGACTGCTGTTCCGGATTCCCTTATAGGGGAGGAGGATATAGAGGTTTTTGTTGTTGAAAATGGTTCCCTTGGTTACTCCTCCATGACAGATTCAGTGATATTTCCAATCAGGATTATAAGTGTTAGAATAAATACCACCTTGATTCTGTTGTGGGGGATAACCTTGCATTGCATTTACCTGTTCATAATCACACTGCTCAACAACTTGGCAAACATTAGTAGCATGAATGTTAGAACCACAGTTAGCAAAGAAATCAGATCCAACATTAGCACTTCATGAAGCCATATTAATGTTAAATTTTTCCAAATTTTGGTTCATCAAGGCCACATGTCTAGTGAATTCATCCACTCCACTTAGCTCATGTACTCCCCTAGAATTTCCTCTAGAGCCTTTTTCTTGAGAATTTGCCCCTAACATCCCAAATATTTCCTGAGTTTCGGCAACAGTTTTGGCTCCTAGAAAGCCACCTTTTGCGTTGTCAACCGTAGTTTGGTCAACTGCACTCAACCCACCATAAAATCTTTGATGTAAAAGGGCATCAAGAATAGGAAAATCATGATGGGGACACTGCACTTGCAACATTTTAAACCTATCCCATGCCTCATGAAATGGCTTACCTTGTTCTTGAGTAAACCCTATGATTTTTTATCTAAAGGTGGCCAAAGTGGCATGTGGGAAGAATTTTTTAAGAAAATAATCATGCAACGCATCCCATGTAGTAATGCTCCTAGCAGGAAGTAACATTTACCAGGTTTTAGCTGCCCCTTAAAGAGCAAAAGGAAAATATTTTAGCCTTAATTGTTCGTCAGTAACCCCCTCCTTAACAGGAAATCCCGACACAATCATCATATATTCTCTCAAAAAGTTCAAAAAATCTTCAGCGGGAAGACCCTTGAACTTAGGCAGCTGACTAAAATAATGCCCCTTTGCCTCATAGGTCTTAGCTGCATCAGTTAAGACAATGCACAACACCGATGTGTCGACCTTAGGCCTAGCATTCTTTCATTAATGGATTTTCCATTTCTACTTCAATTTCTTCTCCCTCGGTGGAAGAAGTTTCTAATTCACTTAAAATTAGCTCTGCCTTGGTGACAGAAGCCTCAGATTCAGAATCGGACTCATGGATAGAGGGAATGCCCCTATAAAGTCTGTTAATATTATCGTTCACAGGGACCAACTTGGGATCCAAGGAACGCCTACCAAACATACACCGATTAAATGAAACTTGTAAATCACAACAAGTCCCCGGCAACGGCGCCAAAAACTTGATGGATAAAATCCTCGTGTAATAAAAACCTTACAAGTGCCAAAGCAGCAGTATACAAAAGTAAGCGTCGAATCACAGAGACTTGTATGATTATCAAGTGAATTTAATTAGTGCAAAAGTAACCAAGGGGGGTTTTTATTTGATTTGATTTTATTAACTAAAGACTGAAATTAAATACTAAATTAACAAAACAATGATCAACTAGCAACGATGTAAATAGATTAGAGATTTACGGGTTGGATTTCACACTATCATCATTCTATGTTATTTTGAAATAAAGTTATTGATTCCATTCCAGGGTTCGTTCACTTCTTGTAAAGATTGGGACGGTGAGGCGGCCGGATTGCAATTTGTTTCTCTCTAGCTAATCATACTTCGCAAATCAAGTCCACGTAATTATTTAAAGAGTCATTACGTTCTAAAGAAAACATAAACCTACACCCACTTGATTTCTATCACGACATCAAATAGATATATTAATCAAAGCATTGGTCTACGCTTTAATCCCCAAATCAATGGCGGAGTTAAAACCCTGAATTGTTAAAAAGGCCAATAATGACTAGTTCAATTATTGAAACGCTAAAAACTTGATTAGAATACTTTGAACAACTAGAATGAAATCAATATGAATAAAAATGCTTATAACATAGAACTAGATAGTGTTTTACATCCAACCCGTGAATTAAGAACTTAGCTACTCATATTCAACATAATGAACACAAGTAATAAAATTAAGAACATAAAACTTGGATCTTGAATCCTGAAAAGAAAATACTTCAATCTCCTTTTCACCTTCGAAACTAAGTAAAACCTAAGAATAAAGCATAAGATCCCTAATGGTTGCTGCAGTGTTTGTTTTTATACTAGGGTACAATATCTCAAAATAAGGAACGGAGATACAGTCCTAAACAAAGGAGGACAACTTCAAAAAGATGAATCAGGGAAAGGGGCGCGCGCACCAAAATAGGGAGGGCGTGCGCACTCTCTTTAACATCACATGTCCCACCTTCTGGAATCTGAGGGCGCACGCACCAAATGGCCTAGGGCGTGCGCACCCTTATGAGTACCAAAAACCACCCCTTCTGGAATAAGAGGGCGTGCACTCCTTGTGAGATGGGGCGTGCGCACTCCTGGTTCTTACTCAGGAGTCTTCTTATTTTCATAATTTCCTGTATAGTCCTTAGCCCGTGTATTCTCCAAAATTCCCCTCAGATCCTTTCTCCGTTTTACAGCAAAAATTTCTCCATTTTTCAACAGTTTTTCCTGTACTCAAAGACACTCAAAACAACCATTAAAACATAAAAATACCCGAAGATTAGCTCCAAGATAAGAACGAATGTATTCAATAATAATGTGTAAAAACACATCCATCAGTTACCGAAACATCACACATAATAATTTTTCTTCAACTCCTCCCCTCCCCACCTCATTCTCAAATCCATATACACTACATTTCTGACATTCTCACAACAAATAATGTAAAAAGTCAATCCCCATATCATGTATTTCTAAGAACAGAAAACAAAACAACAAAGAGTATGCTCTGATATTTTTTTTAAAATTAATTAAAGTTTGATGAAGTATGGGAATCAATAGCCCTCTGTATTATTTTGGAGTAGACTATCATTTTGGAGTAGACTAAGTGAAGTATTCTAACCCAAAATTAATCATGGGAATAATGTAATTCAAACACTAAATAATTGTCCCAAATCAATCCCTAAATAAAAAATTTCCCCAAATTAAAACCTAAATATGTAAGAGACTTGAAGGTTTAGACTTACTTACACATGAAATTAGTAAAATCCAGTGATCCAAATCATCTGCGAGAGTCAGCGCGTGTAATGTGAAATGAAGAGAAGAACGGAGTCGGTCGATCGGCACTCCAATGCTGTAGCCTCAACAACGTTGAGGCTCCTTGGTCGCCAGTGATGAAAACGACAATGATGGAGACCGCGACGACGGAGAAGGAGGAGATGAGGATGGCGAGAGGGAGAGAGAGTCGAAGGTCAGTTTGTGTCTCTCTTGGTTTGATATTGGGTTGGGAAATGGAAATTTGGAAGCCCGCTCTCCTGTTTCGATTTTTTATTTTCTCTTTCTTTGTTCTTTTTCCTTTTTGTAGTTTATTTTTCCTTTTTGGCTTTATTAGTAACACACGTGTAGTAGGTTTCTTTTATTTTACTAAAATTCAAATTTTGGTTTCTTTTAAATTTTAAACCCAATCTTCAAATCGAATTACTAAACCACACCACACTACATGAAAGAAAGGAACACGTTAAACAAATTATTGGTACTCCTTCAATCTCAAAATATATTTTTTAAATATTTTTTTTATTGTTACTGTGATGATACATAGAGCAATACATATAAATTAATTTAATTATCATAAGAAAAAATATAAAAATTATTATTTATAATATTTATATTTTTGTATCCATAATAACTTTTAAAATTTCATTAGGTAATTATATGACCTAAATTTATTTCTTGAAAGAGTAGAGCAATGAAAAAGTATGATGATCGTTTCGGGACGGAGGGAGTATAAGTGAATGTAATTTTTTTTGTCTTTTAAAAATAAAAGTTATACTCTTTCCGTCTCAATAATTTAAGTTTCGGGAAGGAGGGAGTATCATTAAGTAAAAGTAATTTCTTTTATGCTTTCAAAAATAAAAGTATTGATAACCACACTCTTTTTCTCCACTCACAACTCATTTTCTACTTATCATTTTTCTTGTTTGTGCCCTACAAATTACTTTTTTAACAACATTTTCCCAAAGCGTTATTACAACATTTCCTACAAAACATTGTCAATGCTTTTTTTACTACAATGTTTACAAGAAAACCGTTGTTGTAATGTGAAACGTTTTAAGGGAAACGTTGTAATTACTTCCTTGTGACAACGTTTTTTTCCACAAACGTTGTAACAGTTCTGAAACCACAACGTTTATAGTAAAAACTGTAACGGCCCCAAAACCCGTCCCAATTTATTTTATATTTTTGGGGATTTTAATTTGAACTTATGTGTGCATTTTATGTGTTGCATCACATTTTATGATTTGCACATATTGTTTGATTAATTGTGTTATTTACTCAGTCAGTAGTAATAATGGTTAAAGGAGTAAATCAATTAGTTGAAACTATAGGGTCCTTTGTGGAAATATAACTATAGGGGCTTAATTGTTAGAAGTTAAAGTAGAAAGGCCTAGGTGGAACTTGTTAAATATCAACTTACTCTTATCCTCCCATCACTCTCTGCGTAGAACACACTAACACACAAAGACAATTGAACTTCCTTAAGTTGCTCTATCTATGTATCCATGGAAAAGGTAAGGGTTTCTCTCATTTTAATTTTCTTTCTTTTTAATTACTTATCCGTTTTAAAATCTAATTATATTAAAATGATCAGGGTGTTGAGTAGGCCATTTCTACCCGATCAAAATATATTTCATTTATACTTTCCCCGGAATAGGTAAGTTACCAATTCCCCTTTTAAATGTTAAAATAGTCATATATGTTATACTTGATACTTGTCATTGTTAATTTTTTGATTTGGGTGAATTTTGTGATACTTGTAATTTTGGGACAAAGGGAGTATTAAAATACTGTGAAGAAAAACAATGGTTTACGCTTGAAAGTGGGGTGTTGGGTATTGCCTAGTTGTTAGTGAAGGTATACTTATACTTTTGGGACGGTAAAATATTTAAATGGAATAAAAGAAAATTATTCTATTATTTGTGGGACGGTAAAAAGAATGAAATAAACTTGAAAGTAAAGTTTTGGGCATGTATTGCACTCCTGGGTAGTGTTAGTATTGTTAAAATATTATTGAAAGTATACTCATACGTTTGGGACGGTGGAATAGAGGGAGTATAATTTATTCAAGTTTTGGCCTGCGAGGTGTGTTGGGTGGCCGCCCAAATCGGGCGTGCGGCCGCACACATATCTGGAAAGTTTTGTCTTGGAACAGGGCATTTTAGGTGGCTGCACAGACTGGTGTGGGCGACCGCCCAGGCTGCGGAAAAGTTTGAGTTGTTTTGATCCAAATAATTTTAAGTTCAATCTTGGTCTAAATCTTAGGAGATATCCTAGAGTACCTAGAGGGTTGTTGTGGAGCACTCTAGTGTTTGAAATTGATTCCTTTGTGAACAAATGTGTTATGAAATATGAATAAGTGTTACATGGGGTATTGTTGAACATCTTTTGATGTGGTTTGGATTGGTTTATCTTTGTGATGTGTTTGGCTTGATTCCTTATTTTAGAATCATTGCCCCGGTTGTTGTTGTTTAGCAAGTATTCATTATTGTGCTCCTTGTGGAAAGTCTAGCTGGTCTTGTTGTGGAGTCAGGCAATGGGAGAATTATAGTGGTACAAGTTATGTTCACTATAAGGTTTTCCATTGGTACCTTGTGTCAGGCGGTGGGAGAATTATAGAGGCATACAAGCCAAGTTCGCTATAAGGTTTTCCACTGTTGCCTTTTCTGTTTCCCCAGTCCAGATTGGCCTTGGATGGGATGAATTAGCCCCCTCGTGTGAGCCTTGGGTTATGACTTTGTGTCATATTCCCCCCGTTGTTACTTTGGTTCTTATGGTTATGGTTGGTTTTCGGGATCCCTGCTTCAGCTATTTATGTTGCTCAGATGGTTTTCTCTGATGGTTTTCTCAGATGGTATTCTCAGACAGTTATGTTTATTGGGTAAACCTTGGCTTGGTATCCACCTGAGTGTGGCATTTGTGGTATTTATGGTATATGAGTTGGTTTTACCTCTCATACTATGTGCTATGTGATACTTATGATATTGTTCTTTATGCCTATCATTTTAGCATGAAACGTAGTTGCATTTTAGTAGCTTACTGAGATTTATTCTCACCCCTTATCTGTTTACTGTTTTAGATAAAGGCGAGCCCAGGGGATAGGCCACTTCACAAGGGTGGATGTCGGGTTGATAATCCATTTTGGAAAGTAAGTGTGGTTTAAAGGTTTCATTATATAAATGTATAACCTTTGGGGTAGTGTGACCGAGACTTTATCAGTGTATCACCTATTTTGGTAAAGTGTAGTAATTGTACATTTGTATAGAAGTTTGTAAGCCTTCGGGCTAAGTACTTTCGTTTGTGAAAGAGTTTGTTTGGAAGTTAAATGGAAGTCTTTGAACTTCGAGTGTGGATTTTGTTAAACTTTATGAAAGTATATTTCAAAAAAAATTCTAAAAGTGTTTTATGACGTCTTCCAATCGTGTCCCGAGCGTGGGGCCAAGTAGGACCACGGGTCTGGGGCGCGACAAAAACGTTGTAAAAGGTACCTAACTACAACATTTCATGAAAAACGTTGTTAAGAAAAACGTTGTAAAAGACTGTTTTTCTTATAGTGCCTAAATCCCGTCAACCAATTACACTGCAAGAAATCGGCCTAGGCACCTTTGGCACGGTCGTACCCTAAAACTGGCACGATCGTGCCAATTGGTGCGCACGGGCGTTCCCCGCTTGATTATTATTGGCACAGTCGTGCTTTATAATCGGCACAGTCGTGCCCTTTATCTGGCACTGTCATGCCAGACCAAAAATCACCCTTTTTGCCTATTTAATGATTTGTTCTATTGTCTGTGACCCCATAGGATTATATCAAGTTGGTAATGAGTCCAAACACATTTGTTTTCCTAAATCATGAGCAGACCCTAACAGGCCATCATGAATACCCAATTGATATAACTTAACGAAGATCGTTTATCCTCATAGAACATATCACAATCCTTTTGTCACGCGATATCATATTGAACATAAGTCATGGTCTACGTCTACTTATAGTGTTCAATACTTACTCGATCCCGAGTAGATTGATATGAGAAAATGACATTGAACACATCAATTCATTTGAGCGTGGCCACGCATTTTATCAATCTCACTCTTCGAGTAGCCCAAGCAGATATCTCTCTTGAGGGAGGGACAAATTCCATCTTGACTTATCATTCTTCCCTACAAGAATCTGATTATGCCAATTATAGCGTTTATGACTACCTGGTTAAGGGTAGTGATTGACTATGTCAAACATAATGTTCATCATGTGGAAGACCATGATAATCTCAGGTCTAAGGATATCAAATGATTTAACTATATGAGATTTAATTATGACATTTGACCATGACATAAATCTCATAACGGGTCATGTCCAGTACTTGTTAACCAACAAGTACCCATAAGTGTAATTTGTATCACATACACATGATCATCATATGATCATCGATTAAACTTATACTAGTTCTTCATAAGTACTAGGGACGGGGGTTATTATAATAAACATGCAAAAACATATAATAATCCAGGTTGTTATCTCCATAACAAATGAGAACATGACTAACGCAAAGCCTTTCTCAAGGGCCTAGGGCATAATCTCCAACAACTATAACCTAATTACTAGAAGATAAGATTGGTTATAAATATGAAAAACCAAAAGACATACTTAAATTTGGATGTACAAGATCTTGTGCTCAACACTTGGTAAAAAATTATAACTTATTTTGGAAAAATCCAAATGATGAGCAAAAAAATTATCAGAAAATTAGAGTTAAATATATTTCCAATGATATATTATTTGCACAGTGAAAGTGTATTTATTTCATTTGAGAATGCAAGGTGATAACCTCCTTAAATGAGAGAGGTTTAAATAATAAAAAAAAAAAAGTAGGTTTCTATGGACTTTGAATAGCCACTTTGATTATTAGTTATTTCTATACTAAGTTAGATATATTCTTTTCTTTATTACTAGGGCAGGGCTTATATAATGGATCTGAAATAGGTTTTAAGATGACGTAAAGCTGAATGGATTTGACAACTTAATAAAGAACATTGTTATACAAAAAATCGGATAGGAGATAAGATTTCATAGATAATGTATGGATTTGTCGTTATCAAGGTTCATATTCATTACATAAGTTTCTTTTATCTTAACCAACAAAAGGAAATTTTTGTCGTCACTAGAAAATATTCATAACAATGATTGTAAGCATTGTCGCGTCATAGTAAACAAAATGGCTATGCTTATTAGTTAGATTTCACTAGATTTTTGGCATAAAGCAAACTAACAACTATCAAAAATGTCAGATACGACAATTTTGTTTTCAAATTTATCTCAGATACGATAAATTCATATGTCAGATTAAAATTGTCGTCTTTAAAAACCAGTTACAAGAATGATATACTGAATGTTGTTCCATATCTATAAATACGTTGTCTATGCCTATCATTTATAATTCATATATTATTTGGCGTTAACTATTTAAAACATATTCGGAAATGTTAGATACAATTCATATATTAATGCAAATTTAGGGGCATGCGATTATGCTTATTTTTACATCGCCTATATCTTTTTTTATTTACTAAAAAACAAAAAGTCTTATTTCTGTATCTAGCAATTACTAGAAAACACTCTTCTATCGATACAACCCAAAGTAAAATTTTAATATAGAATATTAAAATATATAATGCATCTATTGATGTTGTGATTGTGTTAAGAGATTTCATTTCATTGACAAGTTAATTTGATTGCAACAATAATTATGATTAGTAAATCGGACCCTAGAAGTAGCAGATAATAACAAACTCACAAAATAAGAACACAAATTTTACGTGGTTCACCAACAACCAATTGGCTACGTCCACGGGCAAAGGGAAACAAATATTATTAATACGACAGGAGAAACAATTACAAGAAGATAAATCTGACGATAAAACTAATATATGTTGCACGAATTTTGATCACAAAATTCCTAACTGTGCGAACCCTAGATCTTGAATTATTGATCTCTAATTTACTCTCTTTCAATGTCAATCATGTTGGAGGTTACTAAATTTACAACTTGTATTTATAGTGCTAGAGACGTAAACCAGAAGACAGAAAGAGTCTTTAATTAAATCACAAAAGGACTTAATTTACTCTCCACGCAAGCCAGAAACTCGTCAACCTTAGAACCAGATGGTTTGGACGGGTCAAGGGCCTAGTCCGGCCGGATCTAGCCATGTTCGACCGGACCCAATGTCCTACCCGACCGAATCTTTCCTTACTGATGCTTTTCTCCTTTTGTTCTCAATTATTGACTTATTTAAAGTCATTCTCTAACAATCTCCACCTTAGCTTTGAATCTCCCTTTTAATAATTCAGACGTACAAAACTCTAACGTAGACTCCACCTTCAGCCACATCCCTCGTACCAGAAAGAGATTTCTACACCTTTGCCTCATGTCTTTTGTCAAAGACACTAGATTTGTCCTCCGGACAACCAGATTATTCGCTAGCCTTAGATGTATCTTCAAGACACTCAGAATTTGCCTCACCAGACAAACAACTTTGTCCTTTAGAAAATCAAATATTTTGCATGCTATGAACACCCAGACGTGCACCTACGGGCACTCAGAATCGCCCCAATGGGAAACTAACAGTCATTCAGTTGTGGCCCATCCAGTCGACATTGGATTATATGCCAACCGTGACTGATAAAACAGTTGTGTGTTGACCTTCTAACTGTGGCTTGCCCAGTTCACTCTCGCCTAGAGTAAAACGCTGCTCCATCTTCTTGTCAACACCTCACCCATCTCATAACCTTAGAGGATATACAAGGAACCATTTCTCTCGCTTTTAAAAATCACATCTGAACCTTTGCAGACATCCAAAACTCCACCTTCACCTTTGAAACTATATCCCTTCTTGTCCAACTAACTAAGCAATATCAGATTCTTTGCTAATAGTGGAACATGTCTCACCTTGTTCAATGTGATAAATTTATCACCTGAAGGTTTCACCTTTACGAAGCCTATGCCAAATATCTTGTAAACAGAACCATTAGCCATATAAATACGGCCTCCATCCTCCTGCTCATATGTTGTAAAATGCTCCTTGCGCGAACACATGTGATAAGAAGCAACCGAATCCAAAACCCATGCAACTTCCTTGCACGCTTCTTCTTCAGTCCTAGGGCATAATCACAATCCTCATCCAGGTTGTTACTGCTTGCCGCCGCAACAGTCGAATCAGATTTTCCCTATTGCTCTCTCTTCTTCTTGGGTCAGTCAGATTTCTAGTGCCCCTTCTCCTCACGATAACTATAGATATCTCTAGGTCTCAGACCCCGTCTAGAGCCTCCGTTCTTTTTACCATGCCCCTTGCTGCTTTCTGCAGCCAAACTGATGACTGGGATTCTGTATTAGCACCACTTGCCTTTCGGCGCCGTATTTTGGTCTTCAGACCAGACTTTACTTGCTCCAGAGTAATTGTCTTCTTATTCATACATGAATCAACATATGACTCATACCAAATCGGTTGAGACACCAACAAAATAAGAGCAACATCTTCATTATCGATTTTAACCTCTATATTATGCAATTCAAGTAATAAATCAGAAAATCGATCTAGGTGATCCTTAATAGGCGTACTTTCAGACATATGGAAAGTAAATAATTTCTTCTTAATGTAGAGGTTGTTGGTTAGAGACTTCGTGAGGTACAACTTCTCTAACGTCAACCACAAGCCTCCTGTTGTTTCTTGATCCGCTACATCTACCAGGATGTCATCATCAAGACACATGATAATCATTAAATGAGCCTTCTCATCAAATTCTTCTTCGAATTTTCAGTTGTGGGAACGGCTTCTACCTTGCCTGTCGAATCCTTATAATCCCTGATTGCAGCATCCAGTGGAGCCCATAAGCTTTGTCTTTGCAACATGGATTTCATCTTGATCTACCATATACTAAAACTGTCTTCCCATCAAACTTGTCAATTTTCTGGTCCATCCCGAAATCCATCTCCTCTATTGCAGTGGAATACGCTGATCTTTCTTGACTAACCAGGCTCTAGTGCCACTTGTTAGTAAATCAGACCCAAGATATAGCAGATAATAACGAACTCAATCGACAAAATAAGAACACGGATTTTACGTCGTTCACCAACAACCTATTGGCTATGTCCACGGGCAAAAGGAAACAAATATTATTAATATGACTGGAGAAACAATTACAAGAAGATAAATCTGACAATCACACTAATCTATGTTGCACGAATTTTGATCACAAAAATCCTAACTGTGCAAATCTTAGATCTAGAATTATTGATCTCTAATTTACTCTCTTTCAATGTAAATCACCTTGGAGGTTACTAATTTTACAACTAGTATTTATATTGCTAGAGATTTAACCAGAAGACAGAAGGAGTCCTTAATTAAATCACAAAAAGGACTTATTACTTTTCACGCAAGCCAGAAACTCGTCAACCTTGAAACCAGACTGTCCGGCAGGGTCAAGGGCCTAGTCCGGCCGGATCTAGCCATGTCCGACCAGACCCAATGTGCTACCCGACCGGATCTTTTCTTGCTGATGCTTTTCTTCTTGTCCTTCTCAATTATTGACTTATTCAAAGTCATTCTCTAACAATGGGAAAAATATACTATAACCGAGAAATATAAGAATCTTCATGGGATATGTTAGAGTATGGGATATGTTAGAGTTCTGAAAATAATTATTAAAAGAATTGTTGTGAACTTCATCAGTATAATTACATTATCTTACTTTTTTTTGGTCAAACTGTACAATGTTGTTGAATAAAGTCAAATATTCTATTATAATTACAATTCAAGTTATTATTATTATTATTATTATTATTATTATTATTATTATTATTATATTATTATTATTATTATTATTATTATTATTATTATTATTACTATTATTATTATTATTATCATTGTTATATTGTAATTATAATTATAATTAAATGAATGGTGTCAAAAGATTGTCTTTTATTTTTGATATTTTAGAATAAATTGTTATTTCAGTTTGATACTTAGACAAGAATGATTGTTATTCCATTATGTTTAATATGGAAATTCATTTTTTTAAGGAATAAGGAAATTTATTTTGAAACAACATTTTTTGGGAAATGAAGATACGGTAATGGAAAAGAATTCAGAGACACTTGTTTTGGGGCAACAAGAAGGCAAAATATAGTTGGTTAATTTCTGCCTAGTGGCACCAAAAAAAAAAAAAGACAAAAAAAAAAAAAAAAAAAAGGGTAATGAAGAACTTCCCACTTCTCCATGGGATATGTTAGAGTTCTGGCAAAATTTAGGATATTTGCTTTTCAATAAGATCTAGCAAACTCTTTAAAATTGAAATGATAGGTTTTTTTATTTGTGTCCTTTATTTTCAGAAAGATATTCATTTGTTCTATTTTTCCAATAGCTTTCGTGTGCTACATATGAAATAATAATTGAGAATTTGAAGAAACTTTTTTTTAGTTGGAAGTTGACATTTATATATGTAATATAACAATTCAATGTAAAATTTTAATAAATTTAGTCTATGTTAGTACCTCACTATGTTTAATCACAAATTAATCATAGTAAATATATTTTGATAAATAAATAATCAAGCTAAGTTGATTATATGATGTTTACAAAGATCTGAGCATAGGTAACCCAAGACAATGCCAACAGCTAAGACTGTCCTGCATCTACATAACTCAACAGTCAACATTACAAGATCTACCTATCATCTATACATCAAACAAACTGAAGAACCACCTATTACAGACTTCATTACATTCAAATGAATTATCAAGATGCTAATTACAAACAAGCGTCAATAGCCAAAGCCTTAAAGGCCCAACAGCTAAGACCTCTGCTTCAACAGCTAAGACAACTCTTGATGAACAGCTGACCCCACCTTGCTAGATCTTTAAAGAATGCTTATTCCAATAACTCCAATCATTGGAATAAATCCACATTGAAGCTTGACCAAGACTGCACAGTCCTCTCTTGACAACTTGCATAAGGAAGGAGTAACAAACCTATCTTCACCAAAGTAGAAGACAAACCATTAACTCCTCTGTACCTTTGTTCCCCAAACGGCTACTCTTGTATCCTTGTCCCCCAACATCTATATACCAACCCATATATAAAGGAGCATACTGGCATGTTGTCAAGTTAACCCTTTCATACAACCATTACAACCTTCACACTATTTTACAACCCTTCTGCAATCTTATATTTGCATAAATCCCCTGCAAATATTGTGCCATCTTGCACCCAGTTACAACCCAATCCAGCCAGCTTACAGCCAAGCTATCTCTCTCTGTAAACACACTTGTGATTTATTTTTCTTTTCTTTTTAGCTTTGAAAGAACCAACCTTAATTGAAGTGTCAATTAAGTAGAGGGGGTTCAAAGGAACTTACCTTATCAATTCTTGTAACTCTTATTGAAGAGAATATTATAGTGAATTGGTCTCACTGTTCTAACAGTGGGGGTGGATGTAAGAGAAGGGTTTTGCCTCTGTACCACTTTAAAATATTGTGCACACTCTTGTCCATACACTTACACACACACTACACTTTGTCCTTTCATTTCTTTATTTATTTATATTTCGCTGCACATTTCTTTATTTTTAATTTTCAACAGCTAACCTCAAACAGTTAGCTGTCCACGTTTTAATTCATCTATTCATTTAGTTAAACAGGGCCTTTCAATTGGCATCAGAACTTGGATTCACCATACAGAGTCTAACAACTTGTGAAAGATCCATTCAACCTACCATGCCTCAACGAAGAAGAAACAATGAAAACGACATTCCACACATTGATGATTGTGGATCTTTTGAGATCTATTCCTCAAAAATCAAAATCTATCTAGATGCTAATAGCATATGGAACTGGTATGTCTTAGAGATTGAAGTTGAACCTCCCACTCAGACTGAAGTTAATGGAGGAGATAGCAAAATTAAATCTCCTGAAAATTGGACTGATGCTCAAAGACAACTAAAGACTGATAATCTTAAAGTTAAAAACATTATGCAAAAAAAAATACAAATGATTCTCTAGCTCAAGAAATAGCTAAAGTACCAAGTGCTAAAGCAGCATGGAAACTAATTAACACCAAGTTCACAAAACACACTAGTGTAAGAACTCAAAATCTCTATAACTTATTAAGACAACTGGACAACTTCAAATTTTACCCTGGAGAAAAAGTAAGTGCTGCAAGACCAAGATTTGAAGATCTTGTAAGAGCCATTTCAGACCATGGCAAAACCTTTGATCAATCTGACCTATGCTTAAAGATCTACTCAAATATCCCTCAAGAATATGAGAAAGTAGCCCTTCCCATTAGTAAAGGAGCTGAATGGAGTAGTATGACCATTGAACAATACTTTGGTAAACTTGAAACCTATGAACTTGAAGGAATGATCAAAATTCAACTAGCACCCACCATATCTCAAACTCTTGCCCTTGTTGCTCAAGAGAAAACCCAGAAACAGTTCTCTCAACAGGACATTGACACTCTTGTAATCAATGCCCTACAAAAACTAAACGTAACACCTAAACAAGAAACAAGACCTATCTCTCAAGAAGACATCCCAAGCCTTTTCTCCATGGCTGTCAATAATGCCATGAAACATCAAAATAAAGCTTTTGATAGAAGATACAGCCCTTAATCATCCAACCCAACTCAAGAAGTTGTTAAGAAGAACATTGAGTGTTACAAATGTGGTAAACCAGATCACTATGTTGCAGATTATAAAGAACCTAAGAAACCAAGAGAAAACTCAAAAAGAATGACTTACTCTAAAGAAGTTATTCATAGCTCTAGGTGCAATTGCTACAATTGTGTCAAGGCTAAGAATGACAAAAATAAAGAACAAGTCATGCTTGCTGACTCTTCTAGGTTCAGTTATGAAGAATTTTAGTCATCTGACTCAGATAGTGATGAGGAAGAAGCTCTACTATGCCTGGTTGCACAAGAATGTGAAGAATCAGACAATGAAGAGGATCTAGAAGCCTTAGCTGCTGCTGAAGAGCTAAAAGAGGTACATAATTTCAACTCACTTAATATTGAAGTTTAAATTTAGTTTGCACTCTTTTGATTCAAAAGAAGAATCAAGACTCTAGCTTTGCTGCCCTCATCACAGAAAACCTTGAACAATCCAAAACCATTGAGAATCTCAAATCCTCAAACACCACCCTTGAAACCACAAAAAGGGATCTAGAGGACAAATGTCACAAACTTGAAAATGACATAAATAGCTTAACAGCTAAGACTGACAGTTCAAAGTCCCAAAAGGATAATGAACAAGAGATGAGTACATTTAAGGAAGAAAACAATGCTTTAAAAAGCAAAATTGATTCCTGGAACAAATCAAGCAATGATCTATCCTTGTATCACTTCAACCAAAGACATCTTGGGGACAGGTCTGGAATTAGAGCTAAAAATCACACAATCAAAACCTATACTCCTCCTACTGGCAGTAGAGTTGTTAAAACTATGGTTTTACAAAGTCTCAACACATTCTCTACCAAGAAACCATCTTACCCCATTCAAACGAAGGATGATGTGTATAAAAAAAGAGAGTGAAGGCACCAAAAAGGGTGAATTAAAAGAGGATTCTCCTGCAATTCCTAAACCTCATGCTTCCACTAGTACTGATGATATTCAATCTCAGAAAAGGAAGCAAGAACAAAAGTCTAGAAAGCCAAGACAAGATAGACAGCCAAGATAGGCTGAACAGCCAAGACAAGCTGGACAGCCAAGACAGGCAAGGAAGCAGAGGCAATCTAGGCAACCTAAACAAAATTGGCAATACTCCAATGGGAAGAGACATGCCTATCAGTCCCAAAATTCCTCACCCAGATCATCATACCACACACAAAACCCCTGATAGCAATCTCACTTTCATCAACCAAACTACAGAAACAAAAATCAATACAATACTGAACACCTATACAACACCCCTCAACCCTTCACCTTGACACCATACATGATGCAAATCATATCATACTATAACACCCTTAACCAGTTCTTCAAGAGAAGATCAGGTGGCAAGGCTAGGGTACCAAAGAAAGTCTAATCCTTTGGACCCAAAACGAATAAAGGGTACCATAATTTTTATTTCTATTTTGTAGGTATCTAGTAAAGGAATCTGGTACTTAGATAGTGGATGTAGCAGACACATAACATTCAACAAGGAATGGCTTCAACAGCTAACACCAAACAATGGTCCCAATGTTACATTTGGTGATAACTCTCAAGCTAGGGTCAAAGGATCAGGAAACCTAGTGACCAAGGAGATAATCTGTATAGATGTTGTTGGGTTTCCAAGTAACATGCGCAGCGGAATATAGCAATTAAAATTTTAAGAAACCCAAAGCCATGGATCCGCTCATATGATTAAATCAAATACAACATAATGAATAAAGGATGAAGTAACCCTTGATGGCTATCAAAGTTTTCTCTTGGTCTTTGGTGGAGATTTGAAAACTTGATCACGATCACAAAGCTTGAACACGAACTTTGAAGATGATGATTTTCACCCTCTAGCGGTATCCACACTTCGAACGAATATCAAAGGAGCTTCTTTGATCTTGGTTGCTAGACCAATATTATGAAACACACTTTCACAATATAATAAAGAACTATATGGAATTTATTTGTGAATTATTTTGTTCCTCAATCAATGATATCTTAGAACAAAATAAAATCTCTCTCTCAAACTCTTTGAGACTCACAAAAGCACTAGTAAATATGGTCTGGCCGAATTGGGATTTTTATACACAATTAAGACCTATTCTAAATAGGAATCTTGTGCCAAAAACCTTTCCTAATCGAATTAGGAAATTTCCAGTCGTCATACCGGGCGCCCGCCTGGTACCCCCCGAGCGCCCGCTCATTTGGGCAGAAGGTCAAGCCTTTTCCGGCTTATTCAGGCGCCCGCTTGGTTGACCAGGAGGCCCAGAATAATTCCAGAAATTCCCTTGAGGTCCTTCGACCCTAAATTCCAATATAGTCCTCTTATTTAAGATTCGTTCTATTGTGTGTGACCCTCTAGGATTATACTAAGTTGGCAATGGGCTCAAACATGATCCCATAAGATATGATTAGGTTCTAGCAAACCGTCATACCTACCCAAATAGTATAACTAGATACAAGTTCGCATTCCTTTAGAATATGTCACAAACCTTTTGTCCACGATGTCATTGAACACAAGTCATGGTCAAACAGTCAACTTGTTTTGTTCAATACTTTCTCGATCCCGAATATGTTGATAATTCAGATGCTATTGATCTAATCAATCCATTTGAGCTCGGCCGAACATTTCATCAACATCATTCCTTCGAGGGGCCCAAGCTTGACATCTCTCCGTGGAGGACAAATCCATTTAGCTTAATATTCTTCCCAACGGTAATCCGATTATGCCAATCATACCCTTTATAACTACCGTGTTAAGGTAGCGTTTGAATATGTCAAACACAATGTTCATCAAGTGGAAGACTATAATAACTTCATGTCTAAGGATTCAAATGACATAACTAATATGAGATATATGTATGACATAGACCATGACATAAATCTCATACAGCGGGTCATGTCCAGTACCTTGTTCCAAACAAGTACCCATAAATCTAACATGATCATCTCATGATCATTTAGCCTTTATACTAGTGCTTAATAAGTACTAGGGACGGGGATTATTATAAGTAAACATGAACAACAATAATAATCAAAACATCTCTTTTATTGATATGAAATAAATAATAACAATTACAACGTTTATTAAACGTGCCTAGGGCACCACTACCAACAATCTCCCACTTGCCCTAGGCCCAATCTCCCATGTATCTAATACCCATGGACCTAACATGACCATCATGTTTAGCTTGTGGAAGTCCCTTTGTTAGCGGGTCGGCAACATTGTCATCAGTAGGTACTCTGCATATATTTACGTCTCCCCTATCAACGATCTCTCGAATGATATGAAAACGCCTAAGTATATGTTTGGATTTCTGATGTGCTCTTGGTTCCTTTGCTTGAGCAATAGCACCATTATTATCGCAATAAAGGTCTATTGGACTAGCAATACTAGGAACCACTTCAAGTTCGGTTATGAACTTCTTAATCCAAACAGCTTCCTTTGCAGCATCCGATGCAGCAATATACTCAGCTTCTGTTGTAGAATCAGCGGTTGTACTTTGCTTGGAACTCTTCCAGCTTACAGCTCCACCATTTAACATAAACACAAAACCCGATTGCGATCGGCTATCATCTTTGTCGGTTTGGAAGCTTGCATCCGTGTAAGCATTTACAACGAGATCATCTTCCATTCCTCCATAGACCAAAAACGAGTCTTTAGTTCTTCTCAAGTACTTAAGAATCGCTTTTACAGCTATCCAGTGATTTTCGCCAGGGTCGGATTGGTATCTACTTGTCATGCTTAAAGCATAAGATACATCCGGCCTAGTACAAATCATGGCATACATGATGGACCCAATTGCCGAAGCATATGGAACATCATTCATTTTCTCATGCTCATCGTTTGTCTTAGGACATTGAGTCTTGCTTAGAGAAACTCCATGTAACACGGGCAAGGTGCCTCTCTTGGAATTTTCCATACGGAATCTTCTAATGACCTTGTCAATGTATGTACTTTGGCTTAAACCAAGTAGCCTCCTTGATCTATCTCTATAGATCTTAATGCCAAGAATATATGCGGCTTCACCCATATCTTTCATTGTGAAGCACTTTCCTAACCAAGTCTTCACAGACTGAAGTGTAGGAATGTCGTTTCCAATGAACAATATGTCATCCACATATAAAATAAGGAATAGCACTATGCTCCCACTAATCTTCTTGTATACACAAGGGTCATCCTCGTTTTTGATGAAACCAAACTCTTTGACTGATTCATCAAAACGGAGATTCCAACTCCTAGAAGCTTGCTTCAATCCATAGATAGATCTCTGCAATTTGGATACTTTATAATCTTGTTCAAAATCTTCTGGTTGTGTCATATACACATCCTCTTGGAGTTTTCCATTTAGGAAAGCGGTTTTGACGTCCATCTGCCATATTTCATAGTCATGATATGCGGCAATGGCAAGTAAAATTCTTATAGACTTGATCATTGCTACGGGTGAAAAGGTCTCATCATAGTCAATACCATGAACCTGCCTATAACCCTTCGCTACAAGTCTAGCTTTGTAAGTATGCACCTTCCCATCCATGTCAGTCTTCTTCTTGAAGACCCATTTGCATCTTATGGTTTTTACACCTTCGGGCGCATCAATCAAATTCCAAACTTGATTGTCTTCCATGGATTGCAATTCGGATTCCATGGCTCCAAGCCACTTGTCCGAACCAGGAGAAGACATCGCCTCTTGGTAGGTTGACGGTTCATCATTCTCAATGATTTCTACCTCATTACTATCCGTTACGAGAAATCCATATCTCTCGGGCTCGGATCGTAACCTACTAGATCTGCGAGTTGCTTGTGGATTTTGAACAGGTTCCACAACTCCTTGTGGTTCTTGTTCATGTTCCACTATTGGTTCCATGTTATTTTCTGGGTCTCGAATTTCTTCAAGATTTATTTTACTCCCACTGATTTCTTTGGAGAGAAACTCTTTCTCTAGAAAGACACCAGTTCGGGCAACAATCACTTTGTTGTCCTCACGGTTGTAAAAGTAATATCCTCTAGTTTCCTTAGGATATCCCACAAAAATACATTTATCAGATTTTTGTGCAAGTTTGTCTGAGACAAGTCTTTTGACAAAAGCTTCGCAACCCCAAATCTTCATGAAAGACAGACAAGGCTTCTTTCCGCTCCACATCTCATATGGAGTCTTTTGAACCGATTTAGTTGGAACACGATTTAGTGTGAAAGCAGCGGTTTCTAGAGCGTAACCCCAAAAGGATATTGGAAGATCAACTTTACTCATCATTGATCGAACCATGTCTAACAAAGTCCGATTCCTCCTCTCAGACACACCATTCCATTGTGGTGTTCCGGGTGGAGTCAATTGTGAAACTATTCCACAATTCTTTAGATGATCAACAAATTCTTGACTTAAGTATTCTCCACCTCGATCTGATCGAAGTGCTTTTATACTTTTGCCAAGTTGTTTTTCTACTTCATTTTGAAATATTCTAAATATCTCAAATGCTTCACTTTTATGTTTCATTAGGTAAACATACCCAAATCTACTATAATCATCAGTGAAGGTTATGAAGTATTGAAATCCTCCCCTAGCATTGCTACTTAATGGTCCGCATACATCGGAATGTATCAACCCCAATAAGTCGCTTGCCCTTTCACCCAACTTGGTAAAAGGTGTCTTAGTCATTTTTCCAAGAAGACACGACTCACAAGTATCATATGACTCGAGGTCACATGAACCTAAAAGTCCGTCCCCCTGGAGTTTTGAGATATGCTTCTCATTAATATGACCAAGACGGCAATGCCATAAATAGGTATGATTTACATCATTAGGTTTAGATTTCTTGTTTACATGATAGACATTGTCATTATTTTCATTCTTGACATCCAAGATATAAAGGCCATTAAATGAATTAGCAATACTATAAAGCACATCATTTAAGTAAATAGAAAATTTCTTATTCTCAATAAGAAACTTAAAACCTTCATTATCCAAACAAGAAATTGAAATAATATTTCTGCTTAAATCCGGAACATAATAACAATTGTTCAAAACAAGAATTAATCCGGAAGGTAAAGTGACTTCATAAGTCCCTACGGCTAATGCAGCAACTCTTGCTCCATTCCCCACGCGTAGATCTACTTCACCTTCTTTAAGCAGTCTCCTATTCTTTTGTCCCTGCACATTTAGACAAATGTGAGAACCACATCCGGTATCCAATACCCAAGAATCAGTGGTAGAAAGGAGAATATCTATCATATAGATACCTGAAGTCGACGCAGTCTTGCTGCCCTTCTTCTTCTTTTTCTCTTCCAAGAAAGCCTTGCAATTACGTTTCCAATGACCAATTTCTTGACAATGGAAACAGATTGCATCCTTTTGTGAATCAGGTTTTGCCTCAGAAGCCTTGGCAACCTTTGCCTTGCTTATTTTGGGTTTGACAACTTTCTTACCCTTTCCTTTGGCACTAGCCTTCTTCCCATCATGAACCAAGAGCACGGGAGAACCTTTTTACACAATTTTCATCTCTGCAGTTTTGAGCATCCCATGCAACTCAGAGAGATTTTTATCCATTCCATGCATGTTATAATTCATCACAAACTGATTATAACTTTTAGGCAATGAATTAAGAATGAGATCCGTGGCTAGCTCCAATGGGATTGGATAGCCAAGTTTCTCAAGGTGCTCTACATAACCTTTCATTTTAAGAAAGTGAGGACTCACTTGTTGCCCTTCATTCATTTTACTAGTAGTGAATGCAACAATGGTCTTGTACCTCTCTTGCCTAGCTTGCTCTTGAAACATGGTTCTCAACTCCACGCCTATCTCATAGGCTTCCAAATGTTCCAAACTTTGTTGGAGTTTTGAACACATAGCAGCAAGCATCAGACAACTTACATCTCTAGAATCATTACGATGTTTCTTGTAATTGTCCCTTTCTACCCTAGGGGCAGTAGGCGGTGGTTCAGCAGGGAGAGGCCCATCGAGAATGTACAACTTATCTTCCTGCCTAAGAACGATTCTTATGCTACGGATCCAATCCATAAAGTTAGTACCATTCTCTTCGAGCTTATCCTTCTCAAGGATCGATCGCAACGACATTGATTGAGTGTTATTAGTCATTATCTACAAATATGCAAAGTTTCCAAAATTTAATAAGTACCGATTTTCATTAAAGAGATAAATAATGTATTTTTCAAACAAAATACTCCCACTAAATTATATAACCTTCATATACATCCAATGTATAATATAATTTAATTGGGCTAAGATCCAACTTTAATTTAACTTTTGAGTCCACGGTGGCGGACCGCTCAAAAACTAAATTAATTAGGTAGACAATCATGTCAATCATATCCCATATGATTCTTAGATCCTTTTATGAGATTCTTCGAGAAATCCAATTTCCAAAGCATGTTTAATCTCATCTTTTGCCTAGGCCCAAAACTGTTTTGACGCCTAATTAAGTCCAACCATTTTAAACGTATAGGAACCATTCAATTTAACGCACCTTGCGGAGGCAAGCCCACATTAAATTAATGAACCTCATCTTGCTCATACATGAATAAAATCAATGCACTTCGCGGAGGCGAACCCACATCAAAATCACCCATATATAAACAAGTGTTTTAATCATGGCATGGCAAAGAAGGACTTAAAACTTTCTTTGAAGGTTCATCACATATAGCATATAACTCATTTATGAGCACATAATATAAACATGTTACACATCAAGTTTAGCCACTAAATTAATCCCATTAATTTAAGCATGATATTTATGTGTCATTAGTTTCTCTATAATTATGAGGATGAGACTGATTCAACTTTGGTTATTATCTCCAAATCAAGACAACAAGAAGTGTGGTAGAACTAAGCCATTAGGCAACCACAATCCTGCACTAATTCAAGAAACCAAGGAAGTAGTCCATGTGGCCGAAACTAAGCAATAGATGGTCTCGATAAACGTAGGCCAATTGCATTCACAATTCCACATGGATCTCCAATCATTGAATCAAGAACTTTGTTTCTCAATTTTAGCAATTATGAACTCTTCATAATTCTAACTTCGTTTTATCTTTGAAACTTTGATTGCGATCAATTTTGGGAAACACAATCTCGATGAACGCAGATTAGCCATCCAAAACTTGAACCAATCTAGGAATCACAAGACTAAAACAAATAGGAAAATCAAACCTCAAAATCCACACACAAACCAACTACCCAAAACCCATTCCAGATCAGCAAGTCTGGACTGGTTCTGTTACTGGTTTTGTCGAATTTGTCGAAAATTCCATATTCATATTTTAACCAAAATCAGAACATATTCTGCTGAGCGAGCGCCCGCCTGGTTATGACCAAGCGCGCGCCTGAATGGCCAGAATAGTATAGAATTTTAAAGTTCGAAAATTTTGTCTCAAAATTATTTTTCCCCGATTATTAAAACTTTGATCCAATCAAAAATCAATAATCGAAATAATTCAGAATCCACCATAATTTTTATTGCGATTGAATCGTGCGATTAAAGTTGCAAAACAATAAACCACATAAAATCACAAAACACATAAGCATCATATATTCCAATATTCATATCATGCAAGGCACATAAACAATTTAGATACACATAACATGATCCAAGTATTGAATTAATCAACATGAACGGGGCTCTGATACCACTGTTGGGTTTCCAAGTAACATGCGCAGCGGAATATAGCAATTAAAATTTTAAGAAACCCAAAGCCATGGATCCGCTCATATGATTAAATCAAATACAACATAATGAATAAAGGATGAAGTAACCCTTGATGGCTATCAAAGTTTTCTCTTGGTCTTTGGTGGAGATTTGAAAACTTGATCACGATCACAAAGCTTGAACACGAACTTTGAAGATGATGATTTTCACCCTCTAGCGGTATCCACACTTCGAACGAATATCAAAGGAGCTTCTTTGATCTTGGTTGCTAGACCAATATTATGAAACACACTTTCACAATATAATAAAGAACTATATGGAATTTATTTGTGAATTATTTTGTTCCTCAATCAATGATATCTTAGAACAAAATAAAATCTCTCTCTCAAACTCTTTGAGACTCACAAAAGCACTAGTAAATATGGTTTGGCCGAATTGGGGTTTTTATACACAATTAAGACCTATTCCAAATAGGAATCTTGTGCCAAAAACCTTTCCTAATCGAATTAGGAAATTTCCAGTCGGCATACCGGGCGCCCGCCTGGTACCCCCGAGCGCCCGCTCATTTGGGTAGAAGGTCAAGGCCTTTTCCGACTTATTCAGGCGCCCGCCTGGTTCAACCCAAGCACCCGCTTGGTTGACCAGGAGGCCCAGAATAATTCCAGAAATTCCCTTGAGGTCCTTCGACCCTAAATTCCAATATAGTCCTCTTATTTAAGATTCGTTCTATTGTGTGTGACCCTCTAGGATTATACTAAGTTGGCAATGGGCTCAAACATGATCCCATAAGATATGATTAGGTTCTAGCAAACCGTCATACCTACCAAAATAGTATAACTAGATACAAGTTCGCATTCCTTTAAAATATGTCACAAACCTTTTGTCCACGATGTCATTGAACACAAGTCATGGTCAAACAGTCAACTTGTTTTGTTCAATACTTTCTCGATCCCGAATATGTTGATGATTCAGATGCTATTGATCTAATCAATCCATTTGAGTTCGGCCGAACATTTCATCAACATCATTCCTTCGAGGGGCCCAAGCTTGACATCTCTCCGTGGAGGGACAAATCCATTTAGCTTATTATTCTTCCCAATGGGAATCCGATTATGCCAATCATACCCTTTATAACTACCGTGTTAAGGTAGCGTTTGAATATGTCAAACACAATGTTCATCAAATGGAAGACTATAATAACTTCATGTCTAAGGATTCAAATGACATAACTAATATGAGATATATGTATGACATAGACCATGACATAAATCTCATATAGCGGGTCATGTCCAGTACTTTGTTCCAAACAAGTACCCATAAATCTAACATGATCATCTCATGATCATTTAGCCTTTATACTAGTGCTTAATAAGTACTAGGGACGGGGATTATTATAAGTAAACATGAACAACAATAATAATCAAAACATCTCTTTTATTGATATGAAATAAATGATAACAATTACAACGTTTATTAAACGTGCCTAGGGCACCACTACCAACAGATGTATCTTATGTTGAAGGCCTTAAGAACAATTTGATAAGCATTAGTCAAATTTGTGACAAAGGGTATCATGTTATCTGCACCAAAGATCAATGCCAAGTCAGAGACAAGAACAACAAGGTTATTCTAACATGAGTTAGAAAGAAGAACCTATAATTCCTACACCTTGAATTGGTCAAATCCTCTACTGCTCACTGTCTCCTATCCTACACTGTCTCCTATCCTACATCCAGTCTGATATGTCTTGGCTGTGGCATAAAAGACTTGCTCACCTCAACCTCAAAACTATATCCAAACTATACATCTCAAACCTTGTCAAAGGTCTTCCCAAAATACCTTTCAAAAAGGACAAGCTTTGCAGAGCCTGTCAGTGTGGTAAACAAAAGAAGACCTCCTTTTCAGCTAAAACTAGATTAGACACTTCCAAACCCCTTGATCTTCTTCATATAGACTTATTTGGTCCCATAAGAACCAGATCTCTAGGTGGAAAGAGATACTCTCTTGTAGTTGTTGATGACTACACTAGAATCACTTGGATCATTCTTCTTGAATCCAAAACTGATACCCTTAAAAATCTCTCTCAAATGTTCAATAAAATTCAGAACCTTAAAGGCTTATCTATCAAGAAGATAAGATCTGATCATGGAACAGAGTATAAAAACACTGGAGTTGACACCTACAATAATCAAATAGGGATTGATCACAACTTTTCAGCTCTTAGAACCCCTCAACAAAATGGAGTAGCAGAAAGGAAGAACAGGACCATATATGAAGCAGCAAGGGCTATGTTGTCTGAACACAATCTTCCTAAATACTTTTATGGTGAAACTGTAACCACTGCTATCTATGTGCCAAAAAAAATCTCAACAACAAATATCATATGGAGACCCCATATAAGTTGTGGAATGGAAAGGTTCCAACCATATCCTACTTTTATGGATTTGGAAGCAAGTGCTACATTCACAACAATGGGAAGAATAACCTAGATAAGTTTGATTCAAAGAGTGATGAAGGAATCTTTCTTGGCTATTCCAATACTAGAAAAGCCTACAGAGTTTACAACAAAAGAAGATTGGTTGTAGAAGAATCAATTCATATTGACTTTGATGAAAACAATGATCAAAGCAACACTGATTTGTGTGATTTTGATGAAAGCATTGGAAACTCTTACAACCTTCCAGAACCTTCACCAACTTCCAATAATCCCTTATCCTCATATGAAAATAACATCATCCTTCCTTATGTTCTGCCCAAAGATATCTCAGACAGTCAACCAACTCCCAACAGCTTACCTCCTCTCAACAGCTTAGATGAAACTATTAGCTATCCAACAGTAAGCTGTCAAATCACTACTCCAATCCCCATTATAAATGATGACAACCTTTTCATTTCCATTCCAATTCAAAAGAAAACCATTCCTGAAGGAATTCCTCATTATGATATTTTCATGAGTGCCTTCATCTCTCAATTTGAACCCAAGAAAATCCATGAAGCCCTCCAAGATGCAGACTGGATAGAAGCCATGGAAGAAGAACTTGAACAGTTTGAAAGAAATAAAGTATGGAAACTTGTTCCTAAACCTAGAAACCAAACTGTCATAGGCACTAGATGGGTCTTCAGAAATAAAATGAGTGAAGATGGAACAGTAGTGAGAAATAAGGCTAGACTTGTAGCTCAAGGATACAGACAAGAATAAGGAATAGATTATGATGAAACATTTGCTCCTGTAGCAAGACTTGAAGCAATTAGACTATTCCTATCCCTTGTATCTTTCAAGAAGATAAAAGTATTTTAAATGGATGTCAAGAGTGCCTTCCTCAATGGAGTACTAAATGAACAAGTATTTTTTGCTCAACCACCTGGATTTGAACACCCCAAATTCCCAGATCATGTGTCCAAGTTAGACAAAGTCTTGCATGGTCTGAAGCAAGCCCCCAGAGCATGGTACAATACCTTGTCTAAATTCCTACTCAATAAGGATTTACAAAGGGTCATATTGACAATACTTTGTTCATAAAGAAGTATGGAGATGATACCGTACTTATTCAGGTATATGTGGATGACATAATCTTTAGATCATCCAATGAAGACCTCTACAATGAATTTGGAGACCTCATGCAGAAACAATTTGAGATGAGCATGATTGGAGAACTTACATTCTTCCTAGGTCTTCAAGTTAAGGAAATGAAGGATTCATAAATCAAGCTAAATACACAAGAGACATGATAAAGAAGTTTGACATGCAGAATGCCTCAACAGCTAAGACACCACTGTCCACCATAACAAAACTTCATGCTGACACTGATGGTCAAAGTGTTGATCAAACACTATACATAACCTATATAGGATCTCTCCTATATGTTACTGTATCAAGACCTGATATCATGTTCAGTGTATATCTCTGTGCAAGATTTCAAGCCAACCCTAAAGAATCTCACCTTGCTGCTGTAAAAAGGATATTGAGATATCTAAAAGGAACCCCTAACTATGGCTTGTGGTATCCAAATGAATCACCATTTTCACTTATTGTCTTTACTGACTTAGATTATGCTGGATGTAAGCTGGACAGAAAGTCAACAAGTGGAGGATGCCAATTCATTGGATCAATAATTGTGTCTTGGTCTAGCAAAAAGCAAACATCAGTTGCAACCTCAACAGCTGAGGCTGAGTATGTTGCAGCTGGTCTCTGCTGTTCACAATTCTTGTACTTAAAAAGTCAACTATAAGACTTTGGTATGGATGTCACTAATATTCCCATATTTTGTGATAATTCAAGTACAATAGCTATGACTGAGAACCCTGTTCAACACTCTAAAACTAAACATATTGAAGTTAGACACCACTTCATTAGAGATCATGTTGAAAAAAGGAACATTAACTTAGCCAAAGTTGGTACTGAGGACAATGTTTCTGACATACTGACTAAAGCTATGGATGAAAAAAGGTTTAAACTTTTGAGAGCAATGTTAGGAATGATTAACTTGTCTAAGTAAAAGGGATAAACTGGAAACTCATTGCATGACTTTAAAAGGTACAAAAGAACATGGTTAGCTGTTCACAGTGTCTCAACAGCTAACCTAAACAGAACTCTATTCAAGGACAATCATATGATGGTCCATTTACATCACATGACTCAAAACTATTCATTAACCTCGCTACTTCCTGTGAAACATGGTAGCGTATCCTCCTTATAACTCCCCTTCCAAAACAAAAAATATTACAAAACTTCATTTGAACAGCTAACCCACAAACTTAATTGTTCAACCAACTCCCTCACTTAAAAGACCTGCTTCCAAACTACTCCAGACCCTCCCCAGGTGTGTCATGCCTCTTCTCCCCTCCATATGGCCTTGCAGGAGCAGATTGACTTGTCTCCCCATACCTCTCCATCCATACAAGATGCTTTTTAATGAAAGGATCAATGGCAGTTACTGAGTACTGCAAAGGTGGACCCATTATCCTTGGCCACCACTCTTCTACTGCATTATAAGGAGGAAAATCACTAATAGGAGACATGAAACTAAAGGTCCCTGAGGTCTGCATGCTCTCAGCAGCTATCATAGCCATGTGAGATACAGGACCCTCATCAGTCCCTTCATTAACTTGGACAGGACTGCAACACCTCAAGTACTGTCTAAATAGCTGAGTATGAGTTGATGATGGAGTTTGCTAGACACCTTGGAAATTATCTCCTCCTCCCTCCAGCACTGCCATGCTGATTGAAAGAGAATCTCTGGTCACTGGGGAATATACCCTTGGCTGTTCAACCATAGGCACCCTTTTGGCCGTAACAGCTAAGTCAGCATCCTGTTGCATAAGCTCTTTAAGAGTGAACTACCTCACATACTGAGTCTTTCCTATCTCTCTCTTTCCTAAGTCCCTTTTATGGACTTTAAACCCCTCTTTTTTCATCAACTCTCCAAGGGAATACACCCTTTGGACTTTTGATGTACAGCCTTTGTCCTGCTGCTCTCACCCTCTACTCTCATCTCCTGACCAAACAACTTGAAGCTAGTTGTTTCCTCTCCTTGTTTTCCCTTTCCCTTACCTTGCACCTCATTCATTCTTGCTACCCTCTCCATTTCAGCCATCTCTAAAGACTCCCTCTCACTCTCCCACTCTCTTTTTCTTTTCTCTCTATCCCTTACCTCCTTATATATAAAAGGATGGTCAAGAGGAAGCTGTTCAACCTCCTCATACAACATGTGATCACTTTGAATGGTATAAGACCTAAAATTTCTCTCAAGTCTTTCTCTTTCAGTTTCCTCCCCAATAAGAACTGTAAAGACTAATTTTGTGCAGTTTGAGCCATCTTTCTTGGACTAAACTTAGAAGAGAGCCTTCCCATTATAAGGAAATTAAACTCAGTATGTTTTCTACAACTAAGTTCATATCCCTTATATACACAGGACATTTATGTTGGTCCATAATTGGGTATGACCATAGACTTAGCTGTTGGATAATATTTGTGTCCATAAAGCTTGTCTGATTTGACCCTCAAATCTGTACCATTGGAAGATTTGTGTGGCAACAAGTGAGATGTGATGGTCAAAATTAAATTAGAAGCATGTTATGTTATTTTAGAACCTTAATTTCCATAAATAGCTGCCCGCCTTTCTTGGAAATAAATGGGTCAGCATTTAATTTCATTCTATTTACTATTCATGTAAACAGTAATAGGGGATAACTGTTGCGTCATCTTAACGGCTACATTAATTAACCCCCACATCGCCTCACCCTCAAATTATAACCGTTGCCCCCACCTTCTGAACCACGATCCATTCACACTATCTACCCATTTATAAACCCTCAAACAGTTAATATCTTCAAAAAAATTCATCTCTCTCGCCTCCTCTGTTTCAAACCCTAGCTTTATGTTTTCGCCCTTTCTCTGACAATTAAATGGAGATCACTGAGGACGCTCATGGCTACTATATTGAGAAAGATTTCTTTGTAGGAGAAGCTGGGATATATGTTAGAAATATCGCTGAAGCAAACACCCTCATCCCTATGTTAACAGCCAAGCACCCCATTATTGAAAATGCATGCTTGGAAGTCTACAGAAATGGAATTAGATTCACCAACAACTCAATCCAGTGTTATTTCAACACTATCCATTTAACCATCACCCCTGAAGATGCGCATACCACCTATGGTATCTCAAATGATCCTAATCTCACAACAAATATTTAGAGTGACATTTTGGATCCAACTTTCTCTGTTCTCTACCAAGAGTTTACCAACCAAGCTGACATTGACTATGCCTCAGTCAAACTGAAACCAATTTGGAAGAAAAACCTGTCAATCAACAACTCTGCTCTTAGTGATGTTGTGATCAAAGGAATGTGTGGGAAGGAATCCTCTCTAGATCAATTAAGTGCTGTAGAATGGAAGGTAGCACTTGGACTCATTAGAAGAAAAGTGAACTGGTGCGCTGTCATGCTTGAAAATTTCAATTTAGCCCGCTCTCAATATATGGATAAACCCTATGTCAGATCCACCAAACCTAATCTCTTTAGCATCAAAGAAATTTGATAAAAAGACTATCTCTCAAAGGTACTAAGGATGTGGCAGCCAAGAGACCCTCAAAAGTAGAGCAAGCCAAATCTCCAACAGCTAAGACTGTCAAGACCAGGTCAACAGCTAAGCAAGCACCTACAAGGAGAATGCCCACAAGATCAACAGCTAAGGAACCAAGAAGAAAGCTTATTACAGTTAAAGGAAGAGGAAAAAGAAAGATTGATGAACCACCCTCATCCTCTTCTTCAACCTTCAGTTCCTCTCCTCAATCAACATCAAAGGACTCCAGTCTTCCTCCCACTAGCCATGAAAACACCACTGCAGACTTTGAAGTAGTCAAACCTGATGACAAAGATCACAGTAAGGTCTTTATGGATGATGAGGCCTACACTAGTGAAGGAGAAACTGAAGTACAGAAGCCAAGTGACTCAAGTGATGTGCAGATTCTAGATGATGAAGATATGGATGTTCAACTAACTCTTGCTGATCACTTCAAGCATCTAAGATCAGCCAAGAAAACTCCTAAAGCACCTATTAAAGCAGACCCAAAAGCTGAGGAAGCAGTCTCAACAGCTAAGCAAATTGAGCCAACAGCTGAGCCTCAAATCCATGCCACTGACAAGGTAACCTCTTTATCCTCCTCTGCTGGTCACTTTATAGTGAAGAGAAGACTTGTGAGATCACCCTCCCCTTCTCCTAAAAGGCAAATATATGTATCTCCTCCCTCTCCCAATCTTACTTCTAGTTCAGACCATATCTCTGCTATTAAAGGCATTCTTCACCTATACTCTAAAACTTCTCCAACCCATTCACCTGTTGAAATTCATAAGGGGAACTCTCTTAGGTCAGAAAGCCCTGCTAAGTCAAGGGGGAACTCTCCAGTTCATGAGTCCATCCCAACAGCTGAGACCCAGACTTCTCATATACCTCCTTATTCTCCTTAAATTCATTCTACTGCTTCCCTTCCTCCAAAATCACCTGTTCAATCTTTTTGTCCTTCCTATTCTCAATCCCAAACTCAAAGAATTCATCAAGGATAAGACATTCTCTAATCTGTCTGAGGCAGATAGCACAACCCTCTTTGTACAGCTATCCTCTAAGTTCTCACTTAATGAAACCCTCAAAGTATTTGAGTTCATGAGACTAAGAGAATCTAGGCTGTCACAAGGTTAGGGTGGATCTTCTATTCCCCAGTCTGTCTCAACAGATATCCTTCCCTCTAAATCAATTCCTCAATCTCAAATTGATCTAGACACCTCAATGCCTACCCCTAGTTTTTGGGCCCTTGACTGTGGCATTGATTTTTCAATCACAGCTGTCCAAGAAGCCCACAAGAAGTTTGGTTCAATTCCCATTCTCCCACCACTTCTTAACCCTCACAATATTTCCAATGCCTGGGAAATGACCAAAACCCACATGAGCATTCATGCTAGAAACATTGGGGGTCAACTCTTTTATGCATATGAAGAGTGGAAAAAGTTCAGAAACAACTCAATATTGCTTCCTCTTCTCTTCTCCAAAGCTTCCTAATCCCCTCTCACTTTCAAATCTTCCTGAGTAGGAATTTGTCTTCTCTCATCTCATTTCTAAGAATCTTTTGGAATGCCTATACACCGCTTCCTCCCTTGTATATGCTCCGTGCATTCAATATGCTCAGTCTATCTTTTGGACACTACTATCTAAAAAGAGCTGCATATTAAGGGTTATAGTCAAAAATCTGTTCCCCATCTCTGTTGTTTACCCTCAACACTTACCTCCCCCTCCTCCTGCATTTCACAAGAAATCCAGATCAAAGCTTGCTAACCTTCCATCAAACTTTAACCCATTCAAATACACCCTACCATATTACCTCACCTACACTGACTTTAACCAATTCTCAGCCTCCCTCATCAAACAACTCAAATCCTCTCTCCTAAGAAAGCTTACTGACATCTCTGAATTCATTATTCAAAGAGGTGACAATCAAATCCCTCCATCTCGTGAATAGCCAACCCAAACAGCTTTCCCCTCTCCTCCTCCCAGCAGTCAACCCATTCCTCGAAGACCATCCCAAACATCCCTACACTCTTTCTTCCAAGCTCCTCAATCTAGTCACCCTCCCAAATTTACCAAGAAGAGGCCTGCATCTCTTTACAAGGATTATCCCATGGGGGTTACACTTTCTAAAGAGACCATGACCCCTCAACAACTGCAAGCTTGGATTGGCCAAAGACTTCTGCATCACCAACCAGTTCTCACCAAGAATCAGTTGATAGCCAGACAAGACCAGCACTTCCAGTACAACTACATGATGGGTCTTGATTAGAACAATGAATGGTTCTACAGACAAAAAGAACCAGTGAGGAAAGCTGCTCTACTTCAAGAACTTGAAGCAGTGAAAAGAAGCCAGAATGCCTAAAGCTAGGATTAAATAATTTGGTTTGTGTTATTTGTTTTGAATAGCTGTTCAGAACAACTCTTTTTTATTTATTTATTTCCTTTAGTACATTTCAGTTTGTATTAACATGGTTGGTATTTCCATTTCCTTAGCATGTATATTTGCAGGTACATAATCAAAACCATTATTTATTTACCAAAAATGGGGAAATTGTTAGTACCTCATTATGTTTAATCACAAATTAATCATAGTAAATATGTTTGATAAATAAATAATCAAGCCCAGTTGATTATATGATGTTTACAAAGATCTGAGCACAGGCAACACAAGACAATGCCCAACGGCTAAGACTGTCCTGCATCTACATAACTCAACAGTCAACATTACATGATCTACCTATCATCTATACATCAAACAAACTGAAGAACCACCTGTTACAGACTCCATTATATTCAAATGAATTATCAAGATGCTAATTACAAACAAGCTTCAACAGTCAAAGCCTTAAAGGCCCAATAGCTAAGACCTCTGCTTCAACAGCTAAGACTGCTCTTGATGAACAGCTGACCCCACCTTGCCAGATCTTTGAAGAATGTTTATTACAATAACTCCAATCATTGGAATAAATCCACATTGAAGCTTGACTAAGACTGCACAGTCCTCTCTTGACAACTTTCATAAGGAAGGAGTAACAAACCTGTCTTCACCAAAGTCAAAGACAAACCATTAACTCCTCTGTACCTTTGTTCCCCAAATGGCTACTCTTGTACCCTTGTCCCCCAACGGCTATATACCAACCCATATATAAAGGAGCATACTGGCATGTTGTCAAGTTAACCCTTTCACACAACCATTACAACCTTCACACTATTTTACAACCCTTCTGCAATCTTGAATATTTGCATAAATTCCCTGCAAATATTGTGCCATCTTGCACCCAGTTACAACCCAATCAAGCCAGCTTACAGCCAAGCTATATCTCTCTGTAAACACACTTGTGATTTATTTTTCTTTTCTTTTTAGCTTTGAAAGAAGCAAACTTAATTGAAGTGTCAATTAAGTAGAGGGGGTTCAAAGGAACTTACCTTATCAATTCTTGTAACTCTTATTGAAGAAAATATTATAGTGAATTGGTCTCACTGTTCCAACAGTGGGGGTGGATGTAAGAGAAGGATTTTGCCTCTGAACCATTTTAAAATACTGTGTACACTCTTGTCTATACACTTACACACACACTACACTTTGTCCTTTCATTTTTTTATTTATTTATATTCCGCTGCACATTTTTTTATTTTTTATTTCTCTACATTTTTTTATTTTTTATTTCTCAACAGCTAACCTCAAACAGTTAGCTGTCCATGTTTTAATTCATCTGTTCTAGTTAAACAAGGCCTTTCAGTCTAGCATACTCATCGTTGGCTTATAAAGAAAATAAGAAAGAGTAAAAAATAGGAAAATATCAATAAAGCATAATAGGGATAGGATTGTTGAATATGTCAATATAAGGGGTATATTGGTAACACTATATGACAAGCATTAACCGCGAGATGAAAACAAGTTAGAAAGTTAAACCATGCAATGCATCACAAATAACATATAGAGAGAGAGAGAGAGAGAGAGAGAGAGAGAGAGAGAAAGAGAGAGTGAGAGAGAGAGAGAAAAGACAGAAAACATAAACAAGAAACATATTTTACTTAGTTTGGAATTTTGTTCTCATTAGCTCTCTCACGTTATCTACCTTATCTCTTAACTCACACTTACGTTATCTCCTTTGAATGCTTTCTCAACTTTAAAGCTTAAATATGAATGATAGTAATAATAATAAAAGAAATCATATTTTTTTTTCTGCAAAAACCGTGAAAAAATAAATGAATTGCATTTTAACTTTTAGATGCTTTTTTTTGTTGCATTTTAGTGTCACCGAGTGGAACACATTGTTGTATGTTCTCAATTTACCACCCGTAAAATTTGTTAGTATTTTGTGTTGAATATATAAAATGATTATATATATGGAGTACATAAGAATAAACCTTGTTCACTTATAAATATCTCCGAAACCGCTAACTAATATATATATATAGCTTCTAAATGCGAATAAGTCTCTAACAAATTCCTAATCGATTTATTTTCTGAATATTAAGATCTTTTAATTGATATATTTCTTTTTTCGATAGGTAATACTTCTTAAATATTTTTATTAGTTTTACTACCCCAACACATTTTGTAAAACATGATTAACTTTTGACTATTCTTAGAATCTATGTTGAGAAACAGTAATTGACTTCCAACAACCAAAACACCTTTGGCATGCCAAAGAAACCAGCATTTATGAATAAAAAAGAACAAAAAATGAGGAAAAAGTTGAAAGGTTTTCTCGTTTTTTCTTGCATGGAGGTAGACATACTAGACATCTGTTGCATGCTCTCCTCTCCTTCTTACACCTCACCATGTTCAACCTCCTTCCCTTTACTATTTAAACCCTCTTTACTTCACTCCATTTACTTCAACCAAACCTTCAATTCTTCTTCCATACATACTTGTTGTTCTTCAAGGAGATCCAGATTCCATTCAGTTTCAATACATAAGTAATCTCTTTTCTTCGTTCACTATCAATTTCAACTTTATATATTTCAGTTTTACGTTATATTGGTATGGATTTTCTAGGTAGAAAAAGCTCGTTATATAGTTTATCTTCTGCTCGTAGAGACGAGGGAATGCGATGAGAAAGATAACTAAACTTTCATTTTAGTTAATGCATTTAGTGTTTATTTGCATTAATTACAAATGCCTAAAAGGAAACTGACATCTGTATGCTAATTTTTACAGGAGGGGAAATTCTACAAATACATGAGTTTGTATAATAAGTAATGTCGTAATCAATCATTCAGTGATAATAAAACGGACTAACTTACTCAATCCAATTGGATTTTGTGCCTTATTCTCTTGAAACTTATGTGATCAGCACATTACTCTTTCTGGATGTTTTAGACAAAATATCAACTTGATTGATACTTTTTTATCTCACAAACTTCTAGCAAGATGATGACCTAAAATTGTAATAAAAAAAAATTTGTAGATAATATTATGAAAATACTTCAATAACATACTTACATTTGTTTGATTATTGGATCAATCTTTGTTATATCTAGGAAAAATGAGCAACAATTTGAGTTTCCGGGCCAACCGTGTAACAAGGGACATGCTCAAAGAGCCAAAGACGTTAAAGTCTTTTGGTGAAGGGACAAGCTCAAGAAACACAAATGTGGAATGGAACTATGATGAATTTGCAATGAAGTCCGAATGTCGGATTTGCCTGGAAGAGGATTTTGTGACGAACATGGAAGCACCATGTGCATGCAATGGTACCATAAAGGTGTACTCCATAAAATTTCTTTTTACATTATTGTACATTTTCCAAAATGTAAATTAAACCATGTAATTAATGTTTATGTCAATTAATATTTTTCTACAGTTCGCGCATAGGAAATGCATCCAACAGTGGTGCAATGAGAAGAAACATATCATTTGTGAGATATGCTTCCAGGTATACAATTAATATTAAATATTTACTTCTTTCGTTTTAGCGAACATTTTTAAGGTATAAATTTATACTATATATGCATTTAACTTGTTAATTTATATAATTAATTGCTCTTTCATTTTGATTATTTTGGCAGCCATATAAAGGTGGCTATACCGTTCCTGGAGAAGAAGACGAAACTGTAATCGACATTAAGTAAGATGGATTTGTATGAACACCTATATATGTATACAAATACATAAATACAGATTAAATAGCTAAAACGATTGTGTTCTTTTAAAATATTCATGGAACTTCATACTTATGATAATGTTGTGCTATGTCTCAAGCTCAAATGAGGACGAGAGGAATGAAAATGATAACCGTGTGCTGACAGTTGACGAAGCTGAGAATCTGCTGCCGTTGGACCGTTATGATGAGTGCGGAACATCTGCGGGCATGCGATTTGCAGTCATCCGTGGGATTCTTATGATTGTAATGGACTCATGTGCTTATTTATTTTTGCTAACACTAATTACATGCTCACTCATCACGTAATAATAAGTTGTACCTAATGAATTTATTATCTACTATATCTAAATCATGCATGCAGTCGGTCGCAGTAATGATGATCTCATACGCTTACGATGAGGTTGATGAGGACGACCACAGCTATGGGAACATTATGTCGGTAAGTTAAGATAATTATCCCATAAATCTCCTCTCACTAATTAAATATTTTAGTAATATCAGTACCATTTAGAAAAAGATGAAAATGTCAATGAGCCTTGACTCACATGACATAGGCTATTACTGTGCTGGATTGATAATTGTTGACGCCAAGATATCCCTAATATATTTTATATCTTCATCCGAACAGATGTTCTTCATTCGTGTAGTGGCGTTCTTGATGCCGGTATATATACTCTCCTGGATTGTCAAGCTTGTCATCCGTAGAATTGAGCGTCGCGTTAGTCAACCTTACAATCCTTACTCTAGTTTATTTTTGTTTTATGTTTTTCCTAGTAAAATAATAATTAAAAATAATAATTTAGTGTGTAAATTTTTTGTAATTAACAGGAACAAGCGGTAAGACTAGCAGCAAGAAACAATGCTAGGGTGGCTGCTGAGCAACTATAGCACATCGCAGATAATTGTTACGCAGTTCAATAGCCATAACATGATGGCCCTACGTGGAAGCGACCGAATATTTCATCTTCTTTTTCCTCAAAAGAAAAATTGATTCAAGATAGCCGGTTGTTGTGGGTTGGTGATTTTCTTTTTCGTTTATCGATCCAACTCTTGTTGCAATATGTCATCTTTTGACCTTGTTTATGTTACTATATTGGATATTATGATAATTATGTTTCTATATCGGATTACAGAATTTGATTTTCGCTATGGGTTTTTACATTTGTGGCTAATTTGTTTCTATTTATTTTCAATAGTTAAGATTTAACTTGTTTGTGTTTACTGTTTTCAGCAAGCAACGGAACGTGTTTGATCAAGCTCGAATGCACCAAGTGATTTATAGTTCTTTTAAATTGGGTCATTGTTTAATACGTAGATTTAGTTTAAATGTGAGCAAAATTATTATATAGCGTAAATTTTGTACATAATTCTTGATTTTTCTGTTGGTTTTGAGTAATTGTGCCTCAAAATGAATAATAACTTACTAATAAAATGAAACTCCATGTATATTATTTCTTGTATGAACATTTTGTCTTTATTTGGTCTGTTTACGACTTGCATTGTTCATGAAAATTTAACATTGTTGTTGCATTTTTGTTTCTCTGATTACTTGGACTAATACCACAGAACAAGGAGATATGTTATACTTCTCAGTTAGTTGTATTATATTTTTGACATAGTATTTCTTTTTGAAAGACCATCAAAAGTATTATTGCAATCAAATTAAGATTTCATTGAAATGAAAGATCTTAATATAATTACACCATTAGTAGATGCAATAAATTTTTGATACTTATATAAAAATTGAACTTTGGGCTTTTTCTATACGGGAATATTTTTTAGTAATTACTAGATACGGAAATAAGAATTTATGTTTTCTTAATAACCAAAAAAGCAGATAGTGAATGTAAATATTTTGTAACATGCGGCCAACGTGGAGAGAGTAGATATTTCGTAACATTCATAATTGTGGTACTTTAGCATTTTTCATGTATTTTTCGTAACATTCTTAATTCTCAAATCACAAATAATCATGGATGAAAAATGCTAAAGTATGAGAATTACGAATTACGAAATATCTATTCTCTCCATAGTCCCACTTCTTTAGTCGTTGATTTTATTGGACTTTGACCAAGGACCAAGGAATTTTGAAAATAAGTATATCAATGATATTTTAAAACTTGTTATTGAAAGAATAAAATCCGTGCCTTCTATTATTTTCCAAAGGGGTATAGATACTATTTTACAAAGATAATTACTTGTGCCATACTTCTAGGATCGAAACCTATCTAAGGTAACTAATCTCTATACAATCACTAAGATATACACAAGAATATTAACAATATTTACAAAAGATAAATCTCTAATATAGAGATATATTCTAACACTCCCCCACATTCGAAACAAGAGGAGAGCGAACGCTAAGAATATCGCGAAAATCCTCAAATAAAATCAAAGGCATTCCCTTATTAAATATATCCACAATTTGATGTCGAGACAGAACATGTAAACCCCGGAATTCACCTTTAGCGACTTTGTCTCTGACAAAATGTATGTCCATCTCAATATGTTTGGTGCGTTAAGGCTGAACTGGATTAGTCGAGAGATAAACAGTACTGACATTATCACAATATACAATAGTAGCATGATGGATAGGACATTGAAGTTCAAGTAACAAGTTACGTAGCCAACACGATTTGGAAACAACATTGGCCACCCCACAATACTAAGCCTCAGCATTTGACGGAGACAAGACAACCTACTTACGCTTGGCTGACCAAGAGATTAGGTTGTCACCAAGAAAGACACAATCCCCGAAGTGGATCGTTGCGTATCTGGATAACCCACCCAATCTGCATCAGTATAGGAGACAAGAGAAAAAGTGGACGAGGTACAAGCCAAACTCAAGCGTACCATGAATATAACGAATGATTCGCTTAAGTGTTTGCATGTGCTTGTCCTATGGTGCACACATAAATAAACAAACTTGTTGAACTGCATACTATATATCAGGCTGAGTGAATGTAAGATATTGTAGATCACCAGCTAAGCTCCGATACAGAGAGGGGTCCAAAAATAATGGACCAACTGAAGACACCCCAAGCTTCGGTTTTGTATCAACCGGGGTAAGCGAAGGCTTACATAATGACATGCCTGCCACCTTAATAATTTCAGCTGCATACTTTCTTTGAGAGAGAAAAAGGTTCCCATTCGGGATGTAACTCATAGGAATGGACTTGGGGTTTGACCCCCACAGTGACGCACGAGTCTTTTAACAGTTAGGTGGTCCCTTTTGAATCTAGTTCTTGGGATCTCCAGTCATCTAGATTGGGTTTTCCGCTGTGATCAACTCTAAGAGGTTTAAATCTCATTTCCCTCCACAATTTACAACTAACAATCGGTCTAACCATTTGGTTAACAGAATCGTTTATCATTTTACTTCACATAGTCAAAGTTGAGAGTAGTTTCTTAATTGTGTTACATCTTTGACATATATGTCAAGACCTACCATTATACATAGTGCTTTGTCTTCAATCAATCACCAATTGACTTCTAGCAATACAACCAATTACTAGCACAAGCTTTATCCCTTGGAATATCTTCTATAAATTGGCGTAGCCTCTCGGCTTTCTCATCACATTTATCTAAATCTATCATCTTAAATTCCTCTATGAATCTATTTATAACTTATTTATTTAGAATATTTCCATGATATAGTCGCTCCCGCTAATAAGAATACGAATCCACTCACGACCTTGAGTCTTTGAGTTCGTATATCCAAGTAGCATCACTATATCCTTAAATTACCGATATATGTCTAGTGTAGTGTAATCCATGATCCCAATGGTATCTCAAGTGCCTTAGTACTTTTACAATATACTTAGGATTACTAGTGTACTAGCTCACTAGACTTCCATTAATTCTCGAGTGTTCAACTTGAGAAACAACGTCACCTCTATTCTTCGATAGATGTTGACTCATGCTTATTGGGTTTTAGCCATTGCTAAACCATCCTTGTTAATTTCTCAAGAATTATCCATATAATGTGACTAGTTTAAAGCAAGTCCATTCAATTTCTTAGAAATTTTCACTTCAAGGTTTATATTAGCTAAACCCATATCTCTTGACCTTTTCAAAATTTCAAGAACTATATCATAACTTGCTTAATGCAAATTCATTAGTTCTTCTTGAAATTTTAAATCTAATGGTCTCATTAGTTAAACTGTTTCAAGTTAAACATATCTTCGATTGATTTAATCAACATTATGACATAATCACTCATGTCATATTTTATTAATTCACTTTCTTTCATGGCACAATCAAGCTTTTGATGCCATTATCTTTGTGCTTGTTTCTATTCATCTAGTGACTTTATTAAATTGCACACTTTATTCTAAGTTTTACTTTGATTTGTTTCATTCAAAGTATCACTTTGATCTATTTCACTCAAAGTATCATTTGTTCATTTTCATGAACTTGACATCAATACAAGATTTTTATTTTTGTTTCAGTTTTATATATATTCAAAGTCAATGAATTATATATAACAACCACTACGTAAACTCATTGTTTACATACTTCACCATCTTGTACTCAAATATCCATTCTGTTGATGTTTGACTTTCTACTTTGCGAACCACCCCCAACATTCACAAGTGTACATAAGCCTACGTTTTAATAATTCATATGGAATTTACATTGTTTTCTTGGGGTAACCTATTCAATAGGTTTTTATTTTCCAAAGTAGACTCACCCCCACATCTTTGGGTTAGTCCTAAATATAACAATAAGTCAATCATTTCTTTCATCAACACCATTTGATAATGGTACACAAGTTGGATATTTTGTGTACAAACACATGTTATACATACACTACACTCATTACTGTTTTATTCTTATTATCTCATTTTGAAGTTTTTTTCCAACTTCTCCATTCAATGAGACAATGCTTATTAATAATAACAATAACATTGTTAATATCACCATATGCTTAAACAATCCATACATATCACAAAATATCTCTATGCTTGTCATATGATAATGTAGTTCAACACACATTTCACAATCACATCGTGTTTGAATTCGTTTTTTAATGAAAAAAATGTGATCCAACTAAAGAGTCGTATTCTCATTATTGATCACCAACTCAATCCACAGTTGATATTATTTCAATTTCATTCATTCAAACAAATTGAATATCATACTTAATGATATCTACCATTGTCTTACAAGCCTCAAGCAATTTTGGATTTTCAAACAAGTTTGACTTCTCAAACAAATTTGACGCTTCAAACTATACATACCCCAGGGAAACCACAACTTGGCTAGAGCGGTGAATTATCTTAGGATGTCTACGTTGGTTTTAATTGTTTAGATTCGACACCTATGTTTTAGAGGAACATAAGAAAACCTAATATAGCCTAATTTTTATACGAAAAACCAAAGATTCGTTTATCAGGTTCGGGGGTTAGGTTACGGAATGGGAAGTACTTAAACACCCATTCTGCCTAACTAACGTTGGTCTTGCAAGTAAATATTCTATATAAATAAGAGTGTTCTTCTTATTGCTTTTTAAAAGATGATTTTGGGAGATAAAAAATATGGGGTTGAATATAGGGAGAGAACTCCTTGGTTAACTTCAATGAGGTGAAGCAACCTTTGGTGTCATGTGTTGGTGTATATGCCCTAGGCACGTTATTTGACAGATGAATGTTATAATTGGCTTTACGCTTTAATAACGATATTGAATGTTTGATTATTATATCTTTTGGATGTTTATTATAATAATCTATATCCCTAGTAATTATGATTATATACTAGTATAAGTTTAATTGATAGTCATATGATGATTATGTGTATGCGATACAATTAGACTTATGGGTATTTGTTGGAGAACAAATACTGGACTAACCCCCTATGAGATTTATGTCAGGCTCAAATGTCATAATTAAATCTCATATAGTTATATCACTTGAATTTTTAGACCTGAGGTTATTACAGTCTTCCACATGATGAACATTACATTTGATATATTCAAATGTTACCCTTAACCGGGTAGCTATAAAGGATATGATTGGCATAATCGGAATCATGTAGGGAAGAGTAATAAGCCAAGAAGGGATTTGTTCCTCGTCAAGAGAGATTTCAAGCTTTGGCCACTCGATGAATGGTATTGATGAAATGCATGGTCATGCTCAAACGACATTGACAAATGAATTGATTGGATCAATATCATTTTTATTATCGATACATTCGGGATCAAGAAAGCATTGAACAAAGTAAGTTGACAATTAACCATGGCTTATGTTCAATAGACATCGTGTGATAAAGAGATTGTGTTATGTTCTATTTTATGAAACTTTAGGATTTCAAAGTTATACTATTTGGGCAGTCATAATGGCTTGCTAGAGTCCGCTTATGACTTACAGGTTCTGAATGGTTCGGACTCGTTGCCAACATAGTATAATCCTATTGGGTCACACACAGAGCAGATAATTAAAAGAAACAAAAAACGAGACAGTACGGAATAGAAACCGTACGGCTTGTGCGGCGCACTGCAGTTTTTTTTTTAGTATTTTCTTGTTGGACAAGAAGTCCTAAACTCTAAAGGATCTTCGAGACCTCTAGTATATAATATGTACAGCCGGGATTCGGTCCTAGATTATTGATTTGTGAAATCACAACTTCTTTCTTGGAAAGAGAAAAATACACATATTATACTAGGGTTATTAAGTTTGATTATTCTTAATCATCAAACACTAAAAATCATAGGGAGCAGTTGAAGAATCGTACTTCATCATGTTTTTCAATCTGAAGGACCTAGCAATCAAGTCAAGAAGAGTTCTTGAATTCGCTCGACGTGTGGATCACCGGTAGAGGGTGCTCATCTTAGCATCTAAATACAAGGTTTAATATCTCGATCTACAATGGTTAGTTTCTTTCATCGTACATATTATGAATTATTGATTATAATGGATCTAGGCTTTTGAGTTTCTTCATGTAATGTCTTCCACTGCGCATGACTGGCAGTGGTATCAGAGCCCCATTTATGATCAATAGTTATAATATTATCATTATATAATTATTTAATTAGATTATTTAATATCTATGATATTGATAAGATGAATTTATGTGATGAGATTTTATATGAGATATAAAACATGCATGCTAGTTAATGATGGGATTATGTGATTATAATATTAATTGGATTCATATGTATGATCGCATGCTTAGATTATCATGTTATAATTTGATGGGAGAACTCCGTTTTTGTCCATTGTACTTTGGGTCGTGCTTCACTTTTACCATTAAACTTTATTTTTTTCATTTTTACCATCGTACTACAAACAATTGTGTCATTTTATACCAAATTTGATATTTTATACCCAAATTTGTTTCAATTTTACCATTGTACTACAAACAATGGTGTCATATTACACCTAAATCTGGTATAAAACAACACCATTGTTTGTAGTACGATTGTAAAAATGATAAAAATAAAGTTCGATGGTAAAAGTGAAACACGCCCTAAAGTACAATGGACCAAAACATAGTTTTCCCTAATTGGATTATGTTTATTGATGATCTAGATCTAATTTGTATGTGGAATAAATTGGTTATTTATTATGTAGATTAGATTTGTTAAAATTCATAATCTGTAAATTCATGTTATTTTAATCTGAATACTCCCTCCGTTTCATGTGAATTGAGACAAAAAAAAGTGGCACAATAATTAAGAGAAAGTAGTGAATGTGTGGTGGAAAATGGAGAGAGAGAATGTGTAACGACCCCAAAATCCGTTTTATTTATTTTAATATTTATTTTATATTTTGAGAAATTTTATTTAAAATTATGTGTGCATTTGACGTGTTGCATCATCTTATATGAATTTGCACATTTTATATGATTATTTGTGTTAGTAAAAATGATAGTAGTAAAGTTTATTTGGGGAATTTAGTAGTGTTAGTGTAACTATAGGGGTTTTTAGTGAACATTTAGTAGAGGGGCCTAGTTGTTGAAAAGAGAACTCTAGTGATTTAATTGAGAAAACTTAACAAAACTTCTTCTTGATACCCCTTCTTCCTCCCCTTCCCCTACGTTTCCCACACATCACACACAAATTCATCAGCTTTCTCAAAAACCCAATTTTGCTCCATTGTTGACTAAGGTGAAGTCTTGTTCTTGTTCATTTTCTTTAATTTTATTTACTACTCCTTTTTCAAATCTAATTACATATAAATGTTCAGGATGTTGATTAGATCATATCTACCGATCAATATTATTTTTCTTGACACTTTTTCCGGAAAATAGGTAAGTTACTAATCCCCCTTTAAATGTTAAAATGGTCATAAGTATGCTTTATATTCTTTATATGTGATAAAACAATGTTTTGGTATGTTTTATTTATACTTGTAATTTTGGGACAGAGGGAGTAGTAAGAACTTGTTACATAGCTTGTTATTGTTGAGAATGCTATAGAAGTTGGTGTTAGTATTGTTCTTAGGCTGAGTTTTAGCCTTTGTGTAAGTTGTAGATGTTAAGTGTTGCAAGTATTAGAAGTTTTGGGTTGTGAAACGAAAGGAGTGAACTTTGGTTAAGTTTTGGTCTGCCAGGTGATGTGGGCGGCCGCCCAAAAATGGGCGTGCGGCCGCACATCTATCTGAAGGGTTTTCTTCTTGGAACAGAGTATTTTGGGCGGCCGCACAGCCCTGTTTGGGCGACCGCCCAGTCATCTGAAAAGTTGAGAGTTTTTCAAACCAAGGGATTTAGAGGTCAATCTTGGTCTAGTTTTTGGTAGTGTTCTAAAGTAGTTAGATGATTGTTGTGGATCACTAATGTGGTAGAAGTGGTTCCTTTGTGTACACAAGTGTTGTGAAATGTTAGTAATTGATTATGTGAGCATTGTTGAACACTTTGTAATGTGTTGGAATAGTTCATCTTCTTGATGTGTTTGGAATGGTTCCCTACATTGGAATCATTGTCCCTGATTGTTGTTTAAGCAAGTATTTCTATATGGTGCTTGCGTGTAAAGTCCAGCTGGTACTTTTGTGTGTGTTTGGGCAGTGATAGGGATTATAATGGTCTCACGAGCCAAGTACATTATACGGCTCTTATCATTGGTTTCCCATTTTTAACCCCCTTCCTTAGGCCAAAAGTTGGGCACTTTGGGTTATGACTTTGTGTCATTTTCTCCGTTGTTGTTGTTGTTGTTGTTTGGTTCCGGAACCCGTTTCAGCTCTTCGATGCTGCTCAGTTGATGCCTCTCAGATGGCTATTGTTTGGTTTGAGAACCTTGGCTCAGTATCCACGTATGAGTGTTTATTTCCGCTTTATGTGTTGTATGATGAGTTGGTCGTTATTTCCAACCGGTATGGGACGGTTGGCGATAGGGAGCCTCTCATATTATGTGCTATGTGCTATATGATCATTTGTGGCATTGTTCCTTTAGGTTTATCATATTAGCATGTAATGTAGTTGCATTTTAGTAACTTACTGAGATTTATTCTCACCCTTTATTTGTTTACCGTTTTAGATAAGAAGGAGCCCAGGGGATAGTTCACACACACTGGGAGGACGTCGAGGAGATCTTTGGGTAAGACATTTTGGGAAATGTTGTGTAAGTAAAGGATACATTATGTAAATGTAATACCTTTTGGGTAGTATACCCGTGACTTGGTTTGTATCATCTCTTTTAGTAGATGTTCGTGTTTGTAATTAAGTAAGTAAAGTTAGTAGTTGTAGCCAAGTGGCTTAGTACTTGTTTGTGAAAGGTTGTTTTGTGACTTGAAGTCATGTTTTAGTATCGAGTTGGCTGTGTGAACCCTTTTTATAGAAAGTATATTTCGAAAAATTTTCCTAAAATGTTTTATGACGTCTTCCGTGCGTGTCCCGAACGTGGGGCCAAGTAGGACCACGGATCGGGGCGCGACAGAATGAGTGGGGTAAATAGTAGTGTTGGTTGGATAAAATGAGTGGTGGAAAATGAAGAGAGAGAATTAGTGGGGTTAAATGGGTGGGGTTGGGTGAATATAAAATATTAAAAAGTTTGCCATTTTGAGCAGTCTCAATTGTGGTAAAACGGACGAAAAGGGAAATAAGTCTCAATTCACATGAAACGGAGGGAGTACGTATGAACACGTTATGGGATTGATCGAATTTGAAAATTTCTGAGAAAACTAGAAATCTGGGAATCTCGACAAAGGAACCGTACAGCTGTTTCAGATCCATACGGATGCTATGGCGCCGTACGGATGGGTTCCAAACTTCCCAAAATCTGGTTCGTTTTCTGGTGTTCAGATTGTTCTGTAAATTATTTACATAATTTGAATCTGGAAACTGAAACTGCTTTCAGACGGCCGGTTTTCAAAACCGTGTTTCCCGAAACAGATTTCAATTAAGAAATCCAGAAAAATCGCAGAAATCAGAATTCTAAAGAGTTTAAGATTGCTGTAATCTGTGAGATTGATGAGACAATAAAGGATCTTGAAACAAGTTACTTTTCTACACAGAATTGTGGTTGCCTTTTAGCTTTAGTATCAGCCATGTGGAATAATTACTTGGTTTCTTGATCTTAGTATGGAATTGTGGTTGCCTTTTGGCTTAGTTTCGGCCATACGTTTTTGGCTCTCAATTTCAAGATGCTCTATAGATTCAATTTTAGAATTTAAATCCTATAACTAGTGGAACTAAGTCACATAAACTTAATTCGGTTAATTGATTAACTTTTATGTGTTTGAACCTTCTTAAAAAATTTAAGTCATGTGCCAACCCATGATTAAAACACTTGTAAGTACATGGGTAGTTTTATGTGGGATCTACCAAAGCGAGGTGCATTAATTCTATTCATCTATGAGCAAGATGAGGAAACAATAATTCCTATACGTTTAAAATGGTTTGACTTAATTAGGCTATTAAAAAGGTTTTGGGCCTAAGACACAGATGAGATTAAAACATGTTAGACATAAGATGTCTAAAATCTAATTAAAGATCTAAGAGTCATATACGATATGATTGACAAAGTTTTGTCTACATAAATAACTTATTTTGAGCAGTCGTGCCAAAGCCGACTCAAAGTTAAGTGAAATATGGATCTTAGCCCATTTAAATTATATTGTGCATAAATTGTATAGTGAAGGTTATATAATTTTATGGGATTATTTATGAAATAATAGTTAATAATATCTTTAATTAAATTGGTACTTATGTATGATTACATGTTTGCATAATTGTAGATAATGGCACAAAACACACAAACTCTATCATTGAGATCTATCATTGAGAAGGAAAAACTTCAAGAGAATGGTGCTAACTTCATGGATTGGATCCAAAGCTTAAGAATTGTTCTAAGGCAAGAAGAGAAGTTGTATATTCTTAATGAACCCGTTCCTGAGGAACCTGCTGCCAATGCCCCTAGGGCAGACAATGATGCTCATAAGAAACACAAAAGTGATTCTCGTGACGTCAGTTGTATCATGCTTGTTACCAAATGTTCTGAGCTTCAAAAGGCTCTTGAACACTTGGATGCCTATGACATAGGCGCTCAGTTGAAAGATATGTTTCAAGAGCAAGCTAGGCAAGAAAGGTTCAACACCATGGCTACTCTAACCTCATGCAAGATGAGTGAAGGACAGTCGGTGGGTCCTCATGTTTTGAAGATGAAGGCCCATTTTGAGCATTTAGAGTGGCTCGGCTATGCCATCCCTGTTGAGTTGGCGACTGATATGATTTTGAACTCATTACCTAAAAGGTATAATAAGTTCGTCACAAACTATAATATGAATGGTATGACTAAGTTTTTGTCTGAGTTCCATGGGATACTAAAGACATCAGAAAAGAAAATCATTAAGGAAGCTTCTCATGTTCTCATGGTTTCAAAAGAAGGAAAGGGCTCTAAGGCCACAGGAAAGGGAAAGACAAAAGTTGTTAAACCCAAAATAAGTAAGGCAAAGGTTGCCAATGCTGTGGTGGCTAAACCCAACTCTCAAATGGATGAAATCTATTTCCACTGCAATTAAATTGGTCATTGGAAACGTAATTGTAAGGCTTACATTGAAGAAAAGATGAAGAAGGAGGGCCATGTGATTGCTTCTACTTCAGGTATCTATGTTATACATATACTCCTTTCTACTTTTTGTTCATGGGTATTAGATAGAAGATGTGGATCTCACATTTGTCTAAATATGCAGGCACTAAAGAATAGGAAGCTACTTAAAGATGGCGAGGTAGACCTACGCGTGGGGAATGAAGCAAGAGTTGCAGCATTAGCTGTAGGAACCTACAATGTCATTTTACCTAGTGGTTTAATTCTTATTTTGAACAATTGTTACTACGTTCCAGATTTGAGTAGGAATATTATTTCAATTTCTTGTTTGGATAATGAAGGTTTTAAGTTTCTTATTGATAGTAAGAAGTTTTCTATTTATTTAAATGATATGCTTTATTGTACTGCAAATTCATTTAATGGTCTTTATGTCCTTGATGTTGAGAATGGAAATAATGATGAAAATCACACTTATTTGTGGCATTGCCGTAATCAACAATGCATCTCAAGATTCTGAAAACAATAATTCAGAATTTTGCACGTGCATTGCACATGATCTGCACGAAAATTATATCATGTATGTGAATTGCATATGAACTGCACGTCTTCAATTTATCCAATCCTGATCTTTTAAGGATTCAAATATTCATGGTAATCGAATTATCATGAACACAAAACCCTAAGAACAACCAATTTGTTCATCAAGATCAAGAATCATCAATTCAATAATCGAATTAAAGAGATTGATGTTCAGATAAATAGATTAATCATATTAATCTTGCAATTCAAAACCTTGTTCATAATCATATTATATCATATATAATTATGTCTCCAAACAATTCACATAAATCCTTTATTCTAAAATTCACATCATGCTAGATCCTATAATCAAATCATATATTTAACATGATAATATTAAAATAACCAACCATGAATGGGGCTCTGATACCACTGTTGGGTTTTATCAGATCATGCGCATCGGAAACAACAACAATAACAAAACCCAAGAGCCTTGATCCGTTCATGATGATTAAATTAAATACAAGATGAATTTAGAATACTAACCCTTGTGGTGCTTTAAACTTCGGATCTTCAAATCTTTAAGCTTTAAAACTTGATCTTGTTGTTCACGATCTAAGAAACACGAACTTGAAAATGCTAAAGGAGACACCCTCTACAATTATATACACACGAACGAATTTCAAGAACAACTTCTTGAACCGGATTGCTAGATCAAATTATTAGAAAATTATTTTCTAATTTTCAAAGTTTATATAAATTTTATAGTGTTCTTAAACTTTTGATTCGCAATCTAAACTCAATGATATGTTCTCAAACATAATGGAGGCTACCATACTGATTAGGGTTAAAGAAAGGCTTAATTATACTTATTACTTCTTAACCTTTAAGGTGAAATAGGTTAAATCCCGTCAAAACCTGTAATCAGCAAATTGGGTCTGGCTCAGGGCCTGCTCGGCCGAGTCCTATAGGGTGCTTGGCCGAGCACCTTTGTTCCATCCCTTAATTCCATTTTGTTAAATCCATTATGTAATGCATGCTCGGTCATGTAATGTGATGTGCTAGGCCGAGCACCCCCTGAAACTTATTTGTATCCTTTTTGTTTATTTGTTCTTTTGTGTGTAACCCCATAGGATTAAATTACATTGGCAATGAGTCCGACCAAAGTCGTTCTCATAAATCATGAGCAAACTCTAGCAAGACATTATGATTACCCAAATAATATAACTTATCAAAGTTCGTTTATCCTCATAGAAAATATCACAATCCCTTTGTCACGATATCATATTGGACATAAGTCATGGTCCACGTCAACTTATATTGTACAATGCTTTCTCGATCCCAAGTAAATTGATATGAGTAAATGACATTGATCCAACAATTCATTTGCGTGTGACTACACATTTCATCAATCTTACTCATCGAGTGGCCTAAGCAAATATCTCTCCAAAGAGGGACAAATCTCATCTTGACTTATCATTCTTCCCTAAAAGAGTCTGATTATGTCAATCATATCTTTTATAATTACCGGGTTAAAAGTAGCGTTTGACTATGCCAAACATAACGTTCATCATATGGAACACCATGATAATCTCAGGTGTAAAGATTTCAATGATATAACTATATGAGATTTAATTATGACATTTGACTATGACATAAATCTCATAACGGGTCACATCCAGTACTTTGTTCAGCAACAAGTACCCATAGTTTTAATTGTATCACATACACATAATCATCATTATGATTATCGATTAAACTTATACTAGTTTTTCATAAGTACCAAGATGGAGATTATTGTAATAAACATCCAAATCATATAATAATCAAGTTTTTTATCTCTATAACAAATGAAAGCATGACATACCATAATGGCCTTTCTCAAGGGCCCAGGGAATAATCTCCAACAATAGTACGGCTAGAACAAATGATTGGCAGAAAAATGAAAATATACATACAGAGAAAGCATGGGCCGATAGTTGGTACTCAGCAGGAGACTCTGATATTTTACTGCAGGTCATCATGTACCACCTTAAAGTTCTTGACATCATACGAGAAGTTATAAGGATGAAAGTGTTGGGTTTCGTAGTAACATGCTCAGCGGAATTAAGTATTTAAAATTTATGAAACCCAAAGCCCATAGATACATTCATATGATTAAGTCAAATACAACATAATGAATACTAGAATACTAACCCTTGATGCCTTTGATTTTGCAACCTTGAATTCGATGGAGGCTTGAAATCTTGATCACGAACAAAGCAAGAATCACGAACTATGAAGATGATAAGTTTCACCCTCTAGCGGTATCCACACCACGAAGGAATATCAAGAACACTTGATCTTGGTTGCTAGACCAAATTATGAAACACGCTTTCACAATTGTAAGAACTATATGGAATTATGAATATTCTTGTTCTTCACTTTTTGGATCTTAGAACAAGAAAATAACCTCTCAAAACCTTATGGAGGCACTCACAATCATGTGCTTAATGACTGCTGAAAGGATCCTTAAATAGGTCCTAATCATTAACCCTTAAGGACACAGGAAACCTAAATCCCGTCACCAAATTAGGCAACAAGGAATTCTGGCCGACTTGACTGGCACGGTCGTGCCCTACAATCTGGCACGGTCGTGCCATCCAGTCCGCGCGAATTCCCCAGCCGCCCATTTTCGGCACGGTCGTGCTAGGTAATTTGGCACGGTCGTGCCAATCATGTCGACAGGTTTGCCTTGGTTTGGATTTATGGCACGACCGTGCCATTTTAAGGCGCACGACCGTGCCAGAGCCAAACACTGATATATTTCCATAATTCCCATTTAGTCCTTTACGATTCGTTCTATTTGTGTGTGACCCTCTAGGATTACACTAAGTTGGCAATGGGTTCAAACATGAACCCATAAGATATGATTAGGTTCTAGCAAACCGTCATACCTACCCAAATAGTGTAACTAGATACAAGTTCGCATTCCTTTTAGAACATGTCATAATCCCTTTGTCAACGATGTCATTGAACACAAGTCATGGTCAACAAGTCAACTTGTATTGTTCAATACTTTTCTCGATCCCGAATATGTTGATAATCCAAATGACATTGATCCAATCAATCCATTTGAGTTTGGCCAAACATTTCACCAACATCATTCCTTCGAGGGGCCCAAGCTTGACATCTCTCCGAAGAGGGACAAATCCATTTGGCTTATTATTCTTCCCTACGTGAATCCAATCATGCCAATCATACCCTTTATAACTACCGTGTTAAGGCAGCGTTTGAATATGTCAAACATAATGTTCATCAAGTGGAAGACTATAATAACTTCATGTCTAAGGATTCTAATGACATAACTAATATGAGATTTATATATGACATCGACCATGACATAAATCTCATATCGCGGGTCATGTCCAGTACCTTGTTCCAAACAAGTACCCATAAATCTAACATGATCATCCCATGATCATTTAGCCTTTATACTAGTGCTTAACAAGCTCTAGGGATGGAGATTATTATAAGCAAACACGAGCCATAATAATAATCTTATTATCTCTTTATTATTATGAATAAAATTATAACTTATACAACGTTTAACAAACGTGCCTAGGGCACCAACACCAACAATCTCCCACTTTCCCTAGGCCTAATTCCCTAGGTATCCAATACCCATGGACCTAACATGACCATCATGTTTAGCTTTGTGGAAGTCCCATTGTTTAGTGTGTCCGTAACGTTATCATTAGTAAGGTACTTTGCATATATATACGTCTTTCTTATCAACGATTTCTCGAATGATAAGAAAACGCCTAAGTATGTGTTTGGATTTAGGATGTGCCCTTGGTTCCTTTGCTTGATCAATAGCACGACTATTATCACTAATAAAGTCTATTGAATTAGCAATACTAGGAACCATCTTAAGTTTACCAATGAACTTCTTAATCCAAACAACTTCCTTTGCAGCATCTAATATACTTAGATTTAGTCACAGAATTAGTGACTGCACTCTGCTTGGAACCATTCCAACTTACAGCTTCACTATTATTTATAAAACTCAATTGCGATCTTTTATCATCTTTGTCGGTTTGGAAGCATGCATCCGCGTACCCATATACGACGAGATCATCTTCCATCCCTTCATAGATCAAAACAATTCTTCAGTCCTTCTAAAGTGCTTTAAGAATTGTTTCACAGCCATCCAGTGACTCTCACCGGTTATCGGATTAATATCTACTCGTCATGTTCTAAGCATTAGATATATCCGCCTTAGTACTTATCATGGCATCATGGATCCAATTGCTGAAGCAAATGGCATCTCATTCATTTTTCTTATGCTCATCTCTTGTCTTTAGGACATTGAGTCTTGCTTAGAGAAACTCCATGTAACACTGACAAATGTCCTCTCTCAGAATTTTCCTTGCGGAATCTTCTTATGACTTTGTCAATGTATGTACTTTGGATTTAAACCAATTTGCTTCCTAGATCTATCTCTGTAGATCTTAATGCCAATGACATATGCAGCTTCATCCATATTCTTCATTGCAAAACACTTTCTTAACCAAATCTTTACAGATTAAAGTGTGGGAATGTCGTTTCCAATGAGCAATATGTCATCCACATATTAGATAAGGAATAGCACCATGCTCCCACTAACCTTCTTGTATATACAAGATTCATCTTCGTTCTTGATCAAGCCAAGCTCCATGACTTATCAAAACGGAGATCCCAACTCCAAAAATCTTGCTTCAATTCATCCAATGAATCTTCGCAACTTTCATACCTTTTTAGAATTTTCTTGACTATCAAAACCTTTAGGTTGTATCCAATACATCCTTAAGTGATTTCCTGTTGAGGAACGCTTGTTTTGACATTATTTTGTCAAATTTCATATTCCAAATATGAACATGTGACTATGAAAATTCTAATAAGTTTCTTGCTACACATGTAACATTTTTCTCCAAGAAAAGTCATTCATCTCCTTTGGTTTTTACACCTTAGGTTAGAATGATCAAGTTCCAAACTTGATTATTATACATGAATTGCCTTTTAGATTTTATGACTCCAAGCCATTAATCTAAATGTGGAGTTGATATTGCATCTTTGATAGGTGGTAAATACTTCATTCTAAATGAACTTTACCTCAATACTTTCTATTTCTAAATATCCAATATTTCTTCTAATAGATTGTATTTTATCATGTGTGCAATTACTTGTATATCTTGAACGGATTTTCACAACTCCTTGTGAAAACTTGTTCAACTTCCATCTCAGGTTAAAATATATTTTCTAGGTCTCGAACCATTCGAGATACATTTTACTCCCACTGATTCTTTTAGAGATAAACCACTTATCTAGAAAAGTATCATCATAGTCAACAAACCATTTGTTTCTTATGAGTAAAATTATTATCCTCAAGTTTCCTTAGGATATCCCATGAAAGTATATTTATTAGATTTAAATGTGAGTGTGTCCCAGAAAACTCCTTTCAAAAAGGATCTCACCATCTTAAATCTTTATGAAAGACAAACAAAGTTTTCTTTCACCATTTAACCTCTCTTGATAGAATTCAAATTAGTATAATCATAGCGGTTTTAAATACATAACCCCAAAATGAATAATGGAAGATCACTTTGACTTTATCATCCAACGAACCGTATCCAATAAGGTTCTTATACTTCCACGCAGACATATCATTTGATATTCTTAGTGAAGTTAATTTGTGAAACATTTCACAACTTTAATGATGACTGTCAAATTCTTGGTTTAATTATTCATCATCATGATCCAATCATAATTTTTGAATAGTTTTACCAAGTATAACCAAAATTTTCTTTTAGCATTTCTTCTTAATGCACCATACACATCGAAATGTATTAGGTCAATTAAGACATTAGCCTTTTTACCAATCATAGTAAAAGATGTCTTGATCCAAGTAAATAAGATTTGCATAAATCATGTGATTCCAAATCATATGACTTAAAACTCCGTCCCATGGAATTTTAGATATGCATTTCTCATTTATTTGATCAAAACAATAATGTATAGAGAATTTTAATCATTTATGTTATAGCCTTTATTACTTTGTTCTTCAAGATTTAGGATATAAGATTTATTTATATGATTACACAATGAAGTAAATCATAATAAATAAAGCACTTTTCTTATTCCAAATAAAAAATAAATATCCTTCATTATCTTATAACAAAATAATATTTCCTACTTCATTAGTAAACCCACTTTACAAGTGTTCTATGAATAATGTTGCAACTCTTGCATCATTACCATTCATAGATCAACCTTTACTATAAGTAGTCTTTCAATTTACTAATTATTCTGGTATCCTATACCCAATAATTAAATTTAGAAAGATTAATTTATAACATAAAATTTTCAAGCGGTAGTCCCACTACCATTTCTTTTATTGATTATCCAGAATTTTGACTACAATTCTAAATGGTCAATCCAATTGCCATTTTACCAAATTGCATCAATTAGAGTTATTATTTTAACCATAATTATTTCTTTTAGGTGTGACAACTCTTGTCTTACCTTTCTTTTGACACTTGGCCCTTTTCCTTATGAACCATGAGCTCTGGAGAACCATTCTCCAATATCTTCATCTTCGCAGTTTTTAGCATATTAATGCAATTCGAAGAAATTTTTTATTCATTCTAAACATGTTATAGTCCATCACAAAGTGATTATAACTCTTAGTCAATGAATTAAGAATAAGATACATGGCTAGCTCCAATCCAATTTGACTCCCAAGTTTCTCAAGATGCTCTTTGTAGCCATTATCTTAAGCATGTGGGGTTCCACTTATTACCCTTTACTCCTTTTGCAAGAAGTGAATGCAATAATGGCTTTATACCTCTCTTGCTTAGATTGCTCTTTGAAACATGTAACTCAACCCCACGCCTATTTAATAGGCTTCCACAAGTTCCAAACTTTGTTGGAGTTTAAGAGCACATAATCGTGAGCATAAGACAACTCACATTCCTAGAATCATAATCATGATTCTTGTGATTGTCTACTCCGGCATTAGGTTCTTTAGGAATAGGCCCATCAAGAATGTACAACCCATCTTCTTGCCTTAGAACGATTTTCAGGCTCAGGATCCAATCCATGAAGTTTGTACCATTCTCTTGAAGCATTATCCTTATCAAGGATTGATCGCAACGAAGTTAGTTGTCATTATCTACAACTCATGCAAAATTTCCAAAATTTTACAAGTACCAATCTCATTAAAGAGATAAATAATGTATTTTCCAAAAATACTCCCACTAAATTATATAACCTTCTTATACATCCAATGTATAATATAATTTAAATGGGCTAAGATCCAAACTTTAATTTAATTTTAAGTCCGCTATGACGGATTACACAAAATCAAATTAATTAGGTAGACAACCCTCTCAATCATATATCATATGACTCTTAGATCCTTTTATGAGATTCTTTTGAAATTGGGCTAAGATCCAACTTTAATTTAACTTTGAGTCCATGGAGGCGGACCGCTCAAAATCAAATTAATTAGGTAGACAATTTTTGTCAATCATATCTCATATGATTCTTAGGGATCCAATTTTAAAAGCATGTTTAATCTCATCTTTGCCTAAGGCCCAAAACTGTTTTGACGCCCAATTAAGTCTAACCATTTTAAACGCATGGTTGATGTGCCTCGCTAGGGCGTGCCCACATCATCCATCTTGTTAATACATAGATAAAGTTAATGCACCTCGCTAGGGTGAACCCACATTAAAATCACCCATGCACTAACAAGTGTTTTATTCATGGCGTGGCAAAAGGACTTAAACTTTCTTGAAGGTTCATCACCATATAGCATACAACACATTTATGAGCACACAAGATAAACATGTTACGCATCAAGTTTAGCCACTAAATTAATCTCCATTAATTTAAGCATAATATTTATGTGTCATTAGTTTCTCTATTATTATGAGGATGAGATTATTTGAACTTTGGTCATCATCTCCAAATCAAGACAACAAGAAGTGCGGCCGAACTAAGCCATTGGCAACCACAATTCCGCACTAATTCAAGAAACCAAGAAAGTAGTCCATGTGGCCGAAACTAAGCAATAGATGGTCTCGATGAACGTAGGCCAATTGCATTCACAATTCCACATGGATCTCCAATCATTGAATCAAGAACTTTGTTTCTCAATTTTAGCAATTATGAACTCTTCATAATTCTAACTTCGATTTATCTTTGAAACTTTGATTGCGGTCAAGTTTGGGAAACACAATCTTGATGAACGTAGATTAGCCATCCAAACCTTGAACCAATCTTAGAATCACAAGACTAAAACAAATAGGAAAATCAAACCCCAAGATCCACACTCAAACCAACTACCCAAAGCCCATTCCAGATCAGCAAGTCTGGTCTGGTTTTGTTACTGGTTCGGTTGGACCTCTCGAAAATTCCAAATTCCAATTTTAACCAAAATCAGAACAGAATTAGTGAACTGTGCGGCCGCCCAAACTCTCCTGTGTGGTCGCCCAAACATGTGCGGCCGCCTAGGGAGATTTGTGCGGTCGCCCAACGCATCAGAAGGAATTTTGAAGTTCGAAAATTTGTCTCAAAATTGTCTTTCCCCGATTATTAAAACCATGATCCAATCAGAATTAATAATCAAACAATTCAGAATCCATCATAATATTTATTGCGATTGAATCGTGCGATTAAAGTTGTAAAACAATAAACCACATAAAATCACATAACACATAAACATCATATAATCCAATATTCATATCATGCTTGGCACATAAACAATTTATATACACACAACATGATCTAGTATTGAAATAATCAACATGAACGGGCTCTGATACCACTGTTGGGTTTCGTAGTAACATGCGCAGCGGAATTAAGCATTTAAAATTTATGAAACCCAAAGCCCATAGATCCATTCATATGATTAAGTCAAATACAACATAATGAATACTAGAATACTAACCCTTGATGCCTTTGATTTTGCAACCTTGAATTCGATGGAGGCTTGAAATCTTGATCACGAACAAAGCAAGAATCACGAACTATGAAGATGATAAGTTTCACCCTCTAGCGGTATCCACACCACGAACGAATATCAAGAACACTTGATCTTGGTTGCTAGACCAAATTATGAAACACGCTTTCACAATTGTAAGAACTATATGGAATTATGAATATTCTTGTTCTTCACTTTTTGGATCTTAGAACAAGAAAATAACCTCTCAAAAACCTTATGGAGGCACTCACAATCATGTGCTTAATGACTGCTGAAAGGATCCTTAAATAGGTCCTAATCCTTAACCCTTAAGGACTTAGGAAACCTAAATCCCGTCACCAAATTAGGCAACAAGGAATTCTGGCCGACTTGACTGGCACGGTCGTGCCATCCAGTCCGCGCGAATTCCCCAGCCGCCCATTTTCGGCACGGTCGTGCTAGGTAATTTGGCACGGTCGTGCCAATCATGTCGACAGGTTTGCCTTGGTTTGAATTTATGACACGACCGTGCCATTTTAAGGCGTACGACCGTGCCAGAGCCAAACACTGATATATTTCCATAATTCCCATTTAGTCCTTTACGATTCGTTCTATTTGTGTGTGACCCTCTAGGATTACACTAAGTTGGCAATGGGTTCAAACATGAACCCATAAGATATGATTAGGTTCTAGAAAACCGTCATACCTACCCAAATAGTGTAACTAGATACAAGTTCGCATTCCTTTTAGAACATGTCATAATCATTTGTCCACGATGTCATTGAACACAAGTCATGGTCAACAAGTCAACTTGTATTGTTCAATACTTTTCTCGATCCCGAATATGTTGATAATCCAAATGACATTGATCCAATCAATCCATTTGAGTTTGGCCAAACATTTCACCAACATCATTCCTTCGAAGGGCCCAAGCTTGACATCTCTCCGAAGAGGGACAAATCCATTTGGCTTATTATTCTTCCCTACGTGAATCCAATCATGCCAATCATACCCTTTATAACTACCGTGTTAAGGCAGCGTTTGAATATGTCAAACATAATGTTCATCAAGTGGAAGACTATAATAACTTCATGTCCAAGGATTCTAATGACATAACTAATATGTGATTTATATATGACATCGACCATGACATAAATCTTATACCGCGGGTCATGTCCAGTACCTTGTTCCAAACAAGTACCCATAAATCTAACATGATCATCCCATGATCATTTAGCCTTTATACTAGTGCTTAACAAGCTCTAGGGACGGAGATTATTATAAGCAAACACGAGCCATAATAATAATCTTATTATCTCTTTATTATTATGAATAAAATGATAACTTATACAACGTTTAACAAACGTGCCTAGGGCACCAACACCAACAGAAAGACCTAAGGAAAATTTGGTGCAATGTCAATAAGGACCGCGTCTGCACCAGCGTCATCCACTGTTGGAGGTTTGGTTAACGCCTTATTCAAAAAATCATCATACTCCATGCCCTCAGGATCCACAAACTACTTAAACTCAAATCCATCTCATAAAACATTATTATCGCCAACAGAGCTGGCGTCAGCATAGAAGAGGGGGGAATAATAGACTTATAGCAAAGGAATTTGATATGTCTGTTAAATAGAGACCCTCTTCCCCAGCCATAGGGAATCTGTATACATAACCCTGATCATCCTTCTGAGGGTATTCTGATGCACGGATTCCCCAAGTAGATGATGCACATAAGCCCAAGGATAGATACGCATAGGCTCAAGCATTCCCCTCTCCTCTAATTGAGCCCTAAAGTAGTTGGGAAAATACTGATAATGTATTATCCCACATTGGTGATGTACAAGAATTTCTAGTGATACTTAAAGGGCCACAAAACAATCATGAATACCAATATCGTCCATGGAATTTTGGGAGGGCATGTGGTCAACCAAGTGGACCCAAGCATATTTGTATTATGTGGGCCAGTACGTGGTGCTTATGTAACGGGTCCATTACAAATGATATCAGATACTAGTTTCGTCTAGAAGTGTGGAGCAAAGTGTTATGCGGAATAGAGTGCACACCGCAGAAACGATGTGAGCCACCTCTTGAATCCATACGAGTGACCTCTTGAATTCGGCACAGCCCAAGGTTCCTATCCAAGTGGGCCTTGCTAGAGACGGAAAGGATCCAAGGTGGGGAGATTGTAGTATCCTACATTGGTGAGGTACACGATTTTTTAGTGGTACTTAAAGCGTTAAAGGTAGGGATGGCCAAACCGGACCGGAACCGGACCGGAACCGGAAAACCGGACCGGAACCGGACCGGAAAAGCCCGGAACCGGAGCGAACCGGGGAGAAAACCGGAACCGGAGTAACCGGAACCGTGAGTCACGCGGTCCGGTTCAGGTTCAGGGGTACCAAAACCGGTGAACCGCCGGTTCTTTGAACCGGAACCGTGAACCGTTAACCGGAACCGTGAACCGTTAACCGGAACCGGTGCAAAGAACCGGCCATTAGTTATTTTGAATAACGCGTGTATACACTGTATATGTACTGTTGTGTGTTGTGTAGTGTGTGTGAGTGTCAGAAGAAACATTGACAAGCCATTTTAGTACTCCCTCCCAGTCTCCCCCTACCTAGTCTACTCTAGTCCCATCCCATCCCATCCCTTCCCTTGCCTTTTCTTTTTTTATGTCGGATGTGCAACAACAATGAACAAACATTGACAAGCCATTTTATACCCGTTAGAAATTTAATTTTTGACCGTTTATTCCCGTTAAGTAACGGGAATTTGACTAAATATGACCGTTTTGACTACTATTTTGGACGACTTTCAGACTTCAAAAAAAAAATATATATATTTTTGTTATCCTAATTAAATTTTCTAACTATAAATACTATTTCCCTCTCCAAATAAATTACTTCATCAAAACTCAGTTATCTCTCTCAACTCTCTCAAACGAAAATAATCTGATTCAAGACTTTCAACCTTAGTTCCTGTCATCTTCATTTCTCTCTACGACATATTTTTTCCATCATGAGTAATTTCCTTAAAAAATTGACAAGCCACAAGAGTAAATCCGGTAAGGAGAAAGTCTCATCTTCATCACCCCAACCCCAAGCACCACCACGACCATCATTTGTTGATGATCCACCACGACGATCATGTGTTAATCCACAACGACCATCACTTGTTGATGATCCACCACGACGATCATGTGTTGATCGACCACGACCATCACTTGTTGATCAACCACGACCATCATTTGTTGATCAACCACGACCATCATTTGTTGATCCCGAAGGTCTCTATTTTGAAGGGGGAGCTGCGGGAGCAAATGAAAATTTGTGGGGGGGAATGGAATGAAGGCGACGAAGAAGTTCCAAATTTTGCACCGTCACCACCACCACCATTTGAAGATGGTCCAAGTTCAACTCCAAATACTGAAGAAAGTGATGCCAATAATATGGAAGCGATAGCAATGGGAGGGCGTCGTCGTAAAGGAAGTAATATCCCGAGACCTCCTAAAGCCAAAAGACAAGAATCCGCAATTTTCACGAAACACTACAGAAAAATACCCGTCAATGATGGCACGGGTAGGAATTTCACGGCAATATGCAAACTATTGTCCAAAGGGGAGTGAAACAACTTTTCCATTCTCTAAAGGGGGTGGATACGGTACTATGGATCGACATATAAGAAACCATCATCCCGGAGAATATGGCATAGATTCGAAGCAAGCACAATTGCAAGGATTTGTGCAACAAACCCAATCAAGGTACGTGTTCTCAAACTTCTTCTAATTTATTTTCATATGATCATTTAAACCATAGGAAACAAATGGCTAAATTTGTTTGTGCGCAATCCCTTCCCTTTAGTTTTCCCGATAACGAAGACTATGAACAATTAATTAAGCTTTCTCTTAATCCTTCCGCTACGAAAGTAGCTCGTACAACCCTCACTCGTGATGTTAAAATTTAGTAGCAGAAATGAAATATGCTTTATTTGAGACATTTGGTCATTTGTCATCTAAGGTTTCTATTTGTTCTGACATATGGAGCGATAGCAAAATAAGACATTTTTATATGGGTGTAACATGCCATTGGATAGATGATTCTTGGAGAATTCAAAAGAGATTACTTGCATATCGAATATTTGATGAGGCACACACCGCGCATAATATAGCTCATATGTTACAAATAATTTTGAAAGAATATAATCTAGTTGAAAAGGTTTTTTCAATGTCTTTTGATAATGCTAGTGCTAATACCGCTAGTTTGTCCGAATTAATTTTAGTTTGTAAACCATCACTAGGTGGTCGATTTTTTCATATTAGATGTTTGTGTCATATTTTAAACTTGTGTGTCCAAGATGGTTTGCGTGCTTTGGATACTTCAATTACTTTAATTAAAGATGCGGTTCATACTATTATGAAAAATTCAAAAATCACAAGGCAATGGAGGCATTATTGCACAAGTCAAGGGAAAAAAACAAAAAAAATTCCCAACGGATGTTCCAACGCGATGGAATTCTACCCTTCACGTATTACAAGAAACTTGGAATTGGAGAAATGAAATTTGCATGTTCTTGGGATCTATTAACTATGGTGCAAATTTATATACTCAACAATGGGATGAATGTGAGACTATGATGAATTTGTTGACGAAATTCGAGATTGCAACCACGGCGTTATCCGGTACGTATTACCCACTTCTAATTAGTTCTTGATCATTGTCTAGAAATTTCTAGTGTATTTTGAGTTTCAAAATGATATATTTCTTAAAGATGCGGTTTTAAGAATGCGATTAAAGTGGGTTAAATATTTGCTTGACATCCCCGATCTTTTTTTAATTGCTAAGTTATTAGATCCTAGAGTTAGAGAGGTGGGTTTAACAACTTTTTTGGAATATTATTATTCAAACTTTTATTTGTTAAATGATCCCAATTTTCCTAATGTTGGTCAAAAAGTTGCTAATGTTAGACAAGCATTTTTAGAAATTTTTGTAGAATACAAGTCAATATATGGTGATGTTGCTACTCCAACTCCAAGTGCTACTACTACTCATATTCAACCTTCCTCTACCACCACTTCATCACAAGCACGACCATCATTTGTTAAAAACTACTATGGAACTAGTGGACGATCTCGTACTACCGGTGCTAATGGAGAATTTGATAAATATTTAACCGTTGACTTGAAGATGAAGATGATTTTGATATTTTAAATTGGTGGGCAAGCAAAGCAAAAAAATTTCCTATCGTTGCTAGAATTGCAAAAGAAGTACTTGCTTGTCCCGCATCAACGGTTTCGGTGGAGCAAGCGTTTAGCATTGGTGGGAATATTGAGCATAATCGTCACAATTTATCATCCGATAGTTTCGAAGCTTGTAATTTGTTGAATGATTGGGTTAGAGCGGAAAAAAGAACGCAAGATGAGGCGCCAAAATATGTTTTAGACGAGTACTTTGATGAGACTAATCGGGAAGCGATTAAGGTAAGTAAAATGTAATTTATTTAATTGTTATTGCATTTTCTTTTTATAGGTTAGAATTTAGATAAATATTTGTAATAAAAAGAGGTAAAGGCTCCTAATGTCCTCCCTTAATTATAAAAGGGCAAGGTTGGTTGTCCCCCTCATTGTAAATTTGCCTTTAATTAATAAAATTTAAAGGGTACCGTCCCTTTTTTCTTTTATATACTATCATTTGTTTTATTTTTTTCTTTGTTTGTTTTTCAATATAATGTTGATTTAGGTTTATTTTTTTAAAAAATAAATCACTTGTAAAATAATTTTATTAATAGTAGATATTAGATAGTAGAAAGAAATAGAAAGAAAAAAAAAAAAGGTAAAAACTTAAAAGCAAAGCATTTCAATTTCAAATTTCAACCCTACTATTTTACTAATACTATACTATAATACTAGTCCCTCCTCCTAGAAATAGTGATGCCCGGTCCTGTCAAGACGATCTATCTATTTCAATTTGGGTGGAAAAAACATTACTTTTTCACTTTATTTTTAAAAGAATGTCCATTTAAAAAAAAATTATCACAATTTTTTTTTTTTTTTTTGTTCTTAAGTGTTTTTTTACCATTTTTTTTTACTTGTCTCTTTATAATTGAAAAATTAAATGTTTCAAAAATAGATAACAAAAATAATACACAGTAGAGAATCCCTCGATCCAAGGGCTTTTGAAATAAGCAATGGCCTCAAAATATGATGCTTTGTATGGATAAATCATTGATTTATGGAATATTCATGTATTGTTTGACAAAAAAATTACAATTTTTATATAATTTAGTTAACTCCTCCCAAGAAAAACAAAAGTATGAACTACTACTACCCCTTTTTAGCTAGGAGTGTTTGACAGACAGAGACAGTGACTGTGACACCACTGGCACATGGCACTGAGTGAGTGAGACAGTGCGAGAGAGAGACTTAGTGACTTACTCGTCAATTTTTTTTTTTTTTTTAATCAGTCAAGTCAGATCAAATTGAAAAAAAAAAAAAAAAAAAAAAAAAACCGCCGAACCGGACCGGAACCGGTTTGTGCCAACCGGAACCGGATCCGGGGTTAGGCCGGGCCGGTTAAGGTTCACCCTTTTGCCAAACCGGAACCGGGCCCGGAAACCGGTTTTGGCCATCCCTAGTTAAAGGGCCACAAATCTACCATGAATACCAATATTGTCCAAGGACTTTTGGGTGGGCCTGTGGTAAACCAGGTGGACAAAAGTATATTTGTATTCAGTGGGCAAGTGCATGGTGCTTCTGTAACGGGTACAGCCTGCGGGCTCGGGTTGTTACAGATAAGACCCGGATAAAGGGTTCATACTCTGGCAGTTCAGTCACCTGTATTAGACTAGATATGGCAGATCTCACATATATTCACAAAGATACATATCGTTTGTTATTGTAGCTAAGTTATTTGTGTATATTAAATAGAATATACTTAGGTTGATTGATTCCTTAAGTTTAGGTAGTCTAAATAGAGTCCTAAAATACTTTTGTTAGGTTTTGTATATATTGTATATGATAAAATCAATAATAGACACGGAAGAATTTTTCCCACGCTGTGTTCCTTTCTTTCTCCAGCCGTGTCTCTCTTGTCATATGGTATCAGTCTAATCGTTCCAGGTTTAGACTTACCGTTCTTCTTCACCGTCAGCCATGCCCGGGACTCCAGATACCTCTAATTCTGGTGTCTCCACTAACAATGACCAATACACCCCTTACAACAATCCTCTACCCGTCTTCTACAACCCCATGGCTATTATGGGCCAAACATTCTTGACTAAAGAAAACTATGTTAATTGGAGCACTCTATTCAAGACTCTTCTCCGGACTCACCAATTGCTCTTCATCATCGATCCTACTCAACCACCAGCGACTCTTACTGATGGCAGTGTGAAACCCCAACATGCCTTGTGGAAATCCGGCACTGACCTTGTATGTGGTTGGATCAAGGGCACGGTGACACCCGCCATTCTACCGTATGTGAATTCGTGTGACACCGCTCCTCGAATTCACACCGCTCCTGCTGCCTGGGCTGCTCTTGCAAAATGATTTGGGGCGACCTCCGCTCTCCAGATCGAAACCTTAAAAGAAAAGCTCCACGACCTTAAGAAAGCAGCGGATACCTCTATTGCTGACTATCTTCTCTGGGCTACTTCGATTGCAGATTCTCTTACCGCTGCTGGTGATCCGGTGGATGACGCGGTTCTTATTCAACGTATCCTTGGTGGTCTTGGCCAAAAATATAAAGAATTACTCACTTCTACTGCTTCTATACATGCTCGAAACCCTCTCTCTCTCTTGATATCTTGAATGATCTTCTTCTCAAAGAGGAGATGCTATTGGCAAAATTCGCTACTCCTCCTCAACAAGTTGCTGCACTAGTTGCTACCAAACCTACTGGATCTGGTTCTTCTGCGACTCATTTTGGCTCCTCGCGTGGTGGCGGTAATCATAACCAGGGTGGACAGAATAGGGGTGGCGACCGTGGCAATAACTGTAACAACATGAACAGAAACAATGGTGCAAACAACGGTTATCGCGGTAATTGGAATGGCACATGAAATAATGGCTATGGACGGGGTAATGGTAACAACCGCGGTCGTGATAATGGAGGTTCTAACCGTGGTAATTATTCTGGGAATGGCAGCCGAGGTTTACTCCCAACTCCTGATGTTACGTGTCAATTTTGCTTCCGTCCCGGTCACAGTGCACGGGATTGTCATGATGCTGGAGCTTACGTGGCATATTCGGATCCTCATATCCTTGACTCTGGTGCCACCAACCACGTGACAAATGATCCTAATTCTTTCTCTGCCTCTTACCCATATTCAGGTACGGATGTAATTACAGTTGGTAATGGCTCTAAATTAAAATTGCTCGCATTGGTAGTTCTTCTGTTCGTTTTAACAATCGTTCTTTCCGTTTACATAATATTCTCTATGTTCCTGAAATTCACAAACCTTTATTATCCATTCGTCAATTCTCAAAGGATAATAACTGCTTTTTTGAACTTGATTCTTGTGGATTTCGTGTTAAGGACAATCAGACGAAAGAGACTCTCATTTCTGGGCAATAACTTTGGCGGTCTCTACAAGATTTCCTTCGATTCCCAGTCTCCCACAAAGCCAGTCGCTCTCCTTGGTGAACGTTTGAGTCCTGCTACTTGGCATGCTCGATTAGGACATCCATCTACACCAGTCTTTAAAGTTTTGTGTCAGAATTTTAGTTTGCCTTTAAATAGCAAAATCAGTGACCAACAATTTTGTCATTGGTGTCCATTACGGAATTCTACAAAGTTGTCTTTTTCTTATCGAACTTTTAATGCTTTACATCCTCTTGACATGTTGCATTTAGATGTTTGGGGTCCTGCCCCCGTTAATTCAATGAATGGTTTCCGTTATTATTTATCTATAGTTGATGACTTCTCTCGTTTTGTGTGGATTTTCCCTATGACTCATAAATCTAATGTGACTCATATATTCTCTCTCTTTAAAACACAAATCGAAAATCAACTATCTAGAAAAATTTCTGCTATACATACTGTTAAGACCATTCAGATAGATGGGGCGGCGAATTCACTAGTCGAGCTTTCACTAGTATAAAATAGAGATTTCATAGCGCTTATTTTTGCACTTACATAGCGTATATAAGCGCTTTATAAGATACCGCTATGCAAGTTAACATGTCGCTTATTTTGCGCTATCTAAGCTTAGGATCTCCGATAGCGCTTTTTTTATGCGCTAAGGGCCATTTTTTTATTTCCAAAATTTATCTTACATAGCGCTTTTTATGCGCTATCGAAGGGAATTTTTTAATTTCCAGAATTTATCTTAAATAGCGCTTTTTATGCACTATCTAAGGGAATTTTAAATATATATATATATATATATATATATATATATATATATATATATATATATTATTTCTTACATAGCGCTTACTCTATATGCGCTATATTAGTTATTTTATTTTCATTTTTTTAAAAAAATGAAATTGTAGCTTCATCATGCAGTCTATGCGCTATGTAAGGATATTTCTTACGTAGCGCTTTATACAAGCGCTATCTAAGCTGCGCTTCCTAAGCTTCAATCTGTACTAGTGTTTTATTTCCTTCCTACAAAATGCGGGTATTAAACATCAACTCACTTGTCCTTACACCCCTCAACAAAATGGTGTGGTAGAACGTAAGCATCGACACATCGTCGAAATGGGTTTGTGTCTCTTGGCTAAAGCCAATCTTCCTTACAATTTTGGGTTAGAAGCATTCAATACCGCGGTTTACCTTATAAACCGGCTCCCCATGCGACAACATAAGTTTATGTCTCCATTTCAGAAATTATGGCAGCGTAAACATGATTATCGCTTTCTTAAAGTATTTGGTTGTTCTTGCTTCCCATATATTGTCCCTACCAATTCGCACAAATTAATGCCAAAATAAACTCATTGCATCTTCCTTGGTTATGATCATGCGCGTAAGGGTTACCGTTGTATGGACTTGTCTAACAAAAAAGTGTATGTATCAAGACATGTGCTTTTGATGAGTCTCATTTTCCTTGGCAAGATACAGAGAAGAATAAATTACTTGCAGGCACATCATGGTTACCCCTTAAGTCTGCAACTGATCATCATATTGGGTCCTCCGGTTTGCTCGGCCCATCACCTGCACTCCCACCAACTGCTGCACCTTCGACTGGCCTCCCTCCAGCTTCTTCTTCTTCTGGGCCCTCCAACATTCAACCCACAGTACCTGCTCCGCCCATACCACAATTCCGTCATATTCCGGTCCCCTTTCAGCTTCCTGAATTATCACGTGAGGCCCCAAATCTGAGGCCAGTGGAGAGCTCTCCCCCTTGCAGCACCTTGCCTCAATCTGCAGTTCCTATTATCTCTTCACCAGCCACATCTGTCTCAGTGCCTACTGCTGGTTCGTCTCCTGATCAGCCTTCTTCAGTGGCTACTTCTTCTAGTCCACCCATTCGCTACAGAGGTATCACTGATTTATTAGACTCCACTTCTCCGGTGTCTATTGAGTATAGTCTGCTTGCTAGTCAAGAAGACCCGTTGTATGAACCACGAACATTTAAGCAGGCCTCTAAATTTCCACATTGGCAAGATGCTATGAAGGATGAAATATCGGCTCTTCACAAAAACAACACTTGGTCTTTGGTTCCGTTTCAACCATATATGAATGTTGTTGGGTGTCGGTGGATTTATAAAATTAAACGCAAGGCGGATGGGACAATTGATAGACACTGTTGGGGAATTGGGGGGATCGCCGCATCCACTAGCCCATACTAGCAGTCATCAACATGGAGAAAATAATTCAACACATGAATAATAATATGAAAGAACAAGAACACCATGATTTGTTAACCCGGTTCACCACCCCCTGTGGCTACATCCGGAGGCCCTAAGCCAGGATATCACTATAATAATATGTTGATTGTTACAATTTACATATGCACTCACTCAGATCTAGCATAGCAACTCTCCATGAACAACCCTCTCCTACATATTATTATCTCTCCCCATGAACACACAAACAATATGACTATGGTCGGGTTGTAGGATCGCCCCACATGGCTCTCCTAGGCCCCCGGCCCCCTCCTACACACTATTTTATGTTCACTCTTGATATCCTATCTCTCTCCTTTTGGGTACACAATATTCTAAACGAAATTATGCTTATATAGCAGTACAAGAGAGTCCTAAGCCAAATACATGAGAGAAAACCTAGGAAATCTGCACTTATCACAATTTTGATCCCGGCACCAGGCGCCCGCCTGGTGGACACCAGGCGCCTGCTCACCTCCCACGCCAGGACCAATCCTTCTGATTAATACCGAGCGCCCGCCTGGTAGGAACCAAGCGCCCGCTCGCTCACTGTGCTTATTCTTACTCCGTTTTGATCTTCCCCAATCCCCGTTTGGTTTGAAACCCTTTCTCCCCTCTGCTTCCCTTTAGGTTTAGGGCTCTAATCCTAACAATCTCCCACCTGGAGACTAAACCCATAAGCGTAGTAATCATCCCCGTCAAGCTCCCACCACGAAGATGACCTTCTTTGAATATTGTAACACCGTGCACTAAGCTTCTCCATTGTGTTGACGATAAGCCTCCACGCTCCACCATTACAACATGTTGAGCCTCCATGCTCCTCCACCATGAGCCTCCACACCCAAGTAATAAGGCGAGTTGAAACCAAGCGATGCTTCAACCTCTCCGTGTTAGATCATTCTTGCCTCCCCAAATCAACTTCTACCTTGATTTATTTGCAAGACTAACTTTGCCTTCTCCCTCCTAGATGCACTCCCCTTGCAATGCTCCCCATGAAACTTGGACACACCTTGCTTCTTGCATTGACGTCTTATGGTCTTTTCTCGCTCTCTGTTAGGTACTTGTGACTATCTCCTTGCTGATCAGCTACACATTGTCACCTCTCCACCCTAACACATAGTTTATTGATGTCTCTCCCTTTTACACCAATAGGCCGGTCTTTACGCCTCTTGCTCCCACCCGGAGCGAATTTGATGTTGTCGGTAGAGTAAAATATCCTCCTAACTCTCATTCGTCATTTGTGAGAAGTCCTCCTCTTCTCACGTGGTCTAACCGGCTTATACCACTCACCTTTTGTATCGTCGGTTGCTTACGCAAGTGCCTGATGCATTCATCCTTTCTTTCATATTTTTTCTCCAACCACCTTGACTGCCCCAAGATCCCTTGAACACCTCCAGATCCATCTTCATCTCTGCATCTCCAAATTCCACCTCGAATTTCTGCAGATCTCATAATAAACAAACGAACTTTTTGGACTTTCTGATATTCCGCACGATCGTTGACCGATTTGGCACGTGTCTTGCTTCAACCATAAACCCTAGAAGCTCTCAGATCCCTGCACGTCTTCCACACGAAGAATCTGCACTGCACAAAATCTGCACGTGCGCTCCACCGAGGCTGCACGTGTATTGCACGAATTCTGCACGTGCGCTGCACGAAAATCTGTTGTCGCTTTTCTTCACCTTGGATCTCCCCTAGATCTCAAATCAAAGCTCTGATACCAGTTGTTGGGGAATTGGGGGGGATCGCCACATCCACTAGCTCATACTAGCAGTCATCAACGTGAAGAAAATAATTCAACACATGAATAATAATATGAAAGAACAAGAACACCATGATTTGTTAACCCGGTTCACCACCCCCTGTGGCTACATCTGGAGGCCCCAAGCCAGGATATCACTATAATAATATGTTGATTGTTACAATTTACATATGCACTCACTCAGATCTAGCATAGCAACTCTCCATGAACAACCCTCTCCTACATATTATCATCTCTCCCCCATGAACACACAAATCATATGACTATGGCCGGGTTGTAGGATCTCCCCCATGGCTTTCCTAGGTCCCCGGCCCCCTCATACACACTATTTTGTGTTCACTCTTGATATCCTATCTCTCTCCTTTTGGGTACACAATATTCTAGATGAAATTATGCTTATATAGCAGTACAAGAGAGTCCTAAGCCAAATACATGAGAGAAAACCATGGAAATCTGCATTTATCACAATTCTGATGCCGGCACCAGCGTCCGTCTGGTGGACACCAGGCGCCCGCTCACCTCTGATGCCAGGACCAATCCTTCTGATTAATACCGAGCGCCCGCCTGGTAGGAAGCGAGCGCCCGCTCGCTCCCTGTGCTGATTCCTACTCCATTTTGATCTTCCCCAATCCCCGTTTGGCTTGAACCTTTTTCTCCCCCTCTGCTTCCCCTTAGGTTTAGGGCTCCAATCCCAACAGACACAAGGCTCGGTTGGTCGCTCAGGGCTTCACCCAACAAGCGGGTATTAATTATGAGGAAACCTTTAGTCCGGTAGTGAAGCCTTCCACTATACGTACTATTCTCAGTGTGGCTCATTCCAAGCAGCGGGATATCAAACAGCTCGATGTTCGTAATGCCTTCCTCCCTGGCTTTCTTAATGAGGAGGTTTTTATGAAACAACCTCCTGGCTTTATTTCTCCTTCATCCTCTGAGCATGTTTGCAAACTCAACAAGGCCCTCTACGGTTTGAAACAGTCCCCTCGGGCTTGGTTCCAACGTCTACATGATTTTCTTATCCATCATGGCTCTTTCAACAGCCGCTCGGATTCCTTGCTCTTCATTCAGCACACACACGAGGCTACCACAATCATTTTGGTTTACGTTGACGACATTATTATCACAGGGTCATCATCTACCATAGTTTCATCTGTCATTGATGCTATATGTGCCACATTTGACAGCCATCGTTTAGGTGACTTGAGTTTCTTTTTGGGTCTCGAGGCTACTCGTACTAATGACATCCTTCATCTTGGCCAGTCTCTATATGCCTTGGATCTTCTTGCTCGATTCAATATGACAGACTGCAAACCCACATCTACACCCACTCTGCCTCATACTCGGTTATCCGCCCATGATGGTGATCCTCTCCCCAATCCCACCGTTTACCGTAGTCTTGTGGGTGGTTTGCAGTACCTAACTCTAACTCGACCGGATATTTCCTTCTCAGTTAATCAAGTTTGCCAATATATGCATCAACCACGGACCACTCACTTGGTCGCTGCGAAACGAATTCTGAGGTTCGTCAAAGGTACTTCCAGTCTTGGTCTTGAGTTTCATCGCTCTTCTCATCTCTCCATTAGTGCGTACTCTGATGCTGATTGGGCTGGGGATCCGGATGATCATCGGTCTACTACTGGCGCTTGCATTTTCATCGGCCCGAATTTAGTTTCTTGGACGGCGAAGAAACAATCTACTGTCTCTCGCTCTAGTAGCGAAGCTGAGTATCGAGCCATTGCTACCGCTACTGCTGAGCTTCGATGGTTCTCTTATCTCTTTCGGGAGCTCCGTTTTCCATTCTCCCCTCCTTCGTTATTCTGTGACAATCTCTCTGCACTTCACATGGCTCGAAATCCAGTGTTTCATGCGCGTACCCGACACATTGAGATTGACTACCATTTTATTCGTGAGTTGGTCACTCGTGGTTTTCTCAGGCTTCATTATGTTTCCACTGATGATCAACTTGACGATATATTTACGAAGGGGTTGTCTAAACCATGATTCAACAGTCTTTCTATCAAGCTGTGACTTCCTAACGGCGTCTAGCTTGAGGGGGGGTATTAGACTAGATATGGCAGATCTCACATATATTCACAAAGATACATATCGTTTGTTATTGTAGCTAAGTTATTTGTGTATATTAAATAGAATATACTTAGGTTGATTGATTCCTTAAGTTTAGGTAAGTCTAAATAGAGTCCTAAAATACTTTTGTTAGGTTTTGTATATATTGTATATGATAAAATCAATAATAGACACGGAAGAATTTTTCCCACGCTGTGATCCTTTCTTTCTCCAGCCGTGTCTCTCTTCTCATAACCTGGACGTTTTATGAAACTGAGCTTCACCTAGATGAGATTCAAAATAGCGTTAAAATAGCTCCTCATATGCCCAAACCTGCCCAAGAAAGATGGAGCTCAGCACAAAAGATGCAAATATATACAATAATTGACATTACATAAAATCAGACAAAGCAGGGTAAAAGTTGTACCTCCCATGCAAAAGAAAAGAAGTCAATATACACATCGACGTAGAAGCTCAAATCATCCATGGCCTTGTACATCTCGGTTAACCCAACAGCACTCACGTCATAAGCACTGATCATGTCTAGTTCCACCAAAGACCCTGACAAACTGGCATTGGTTGTAGTCTCAACATTGACCAAGGTGGCTTGGGAAAACCCAAACCATAGGAAAGATAGAGCAATATGATCATCGATGATATGAGAGCCCGGCTCACCTTGTCATACCCAGTAGCCTCTCCTCAATATTAACCAATTACCCCAGTGTATCTCATGGATCATAAATCCTGATAGGGACTTAACATAGTCATCCTCACTAGTGACGTCATCTCCTAGATGAAGATGTACCCCTCTTAAAGGAAGTCCGAAAAGAGCACAGAAATCCGTGGGAGTTATAGTTATCTCCCTCCGGCCAAAATGAAAAGTATGGGTTGTATCTGACCACCTCTCACTCAGTATCTAAAAACTCGTGCTATCCATCGCCATAGCCAATAAAGTTCCACTGTGCATCCCGAGACAAGCATTGAAACGGCTCAGTCTTGTACGATCCACTATATGTCTTTGGCATCCTGTGGAATCATGTTCCACATAGAACCTGCTCTACAAGAGCTCATGTGACGCATCTTCTACGTAACGAGCTGTAAAAGGTAAACATAACAATGGTAAGTTACCCTTCTAGGCTTCTAGCTATTATTTATTTCAATATGCATGAACCTTTTGCAGTTCAAAGAAAGAGATGCGAAAACAATTACAATAACTTATGTCTCAAAAAAATCCCCAGGAAATTCCCAAAAATAGTGTCAATGATAGAGAAAACAAAACTAAAAGTTTTTTTTTTCACAAAAACAACTTATTACTTTACCAAAAATCATCAAAAGGAAATTTTTTTGAATGAAACCAAAAGTTGCACCCGAGTGCATGCATGATGAATCTAACTGCAGGAATCATCTACCCATGATCAGTATATCCCAAAACAAGTATCAAACCCAACATGCAACCATAATTGAAGCATTGGGATCGAAATTCTCAATTTTGACATGTAAAACCTAAGCCTAAAGGAAAACATACAATCTGAATTGATTCAATTGAAGGACGGCTTGAGATGCTTACTCTTGTCCTAGCAGGGGATGAGAAGAATTCCTCTGAGAAGAATGCCTCGCTGGTGAAGAATAGAGTCTCCCTTGTTGGAAATCAGGCACCTCATAAGCAATAAAATTCCCCATGGTAGAATTTCTGCTCCTTGAACCTCCCTAGGAAAATAGACCTCAACTTAAACGAAGATTTGAAAAATGGGAAAAATTTCCCTCTTGAGTTCTAGTATTCTTCTCTCAAAGCTCGCCTCTGTTGAAGAAAGAACCGACAATTGCAGAAAGACTCCTCGTCATCATCTGTCTAGGGCTGAAAAGGTTGAGTGGCTTGTTCCCAGTTTTGACATATAAACCCTAAGCCTAAGGATAAACATGCAATCAGAGCCAATTCAATCGAAAGAAATCTTTAGATGCTTACCCACTCCCTACAAGGGGGATGAGAAGAATGCATCACTAGTGAAGGATTGAGAGCCTCCCATACTGGAGATCCCGCACTGCATCGGCGATAACGTACGCTCCTCTTGGTAGAATTTGTTACTCCTTGACCCTCCATATAAACGTAGATTAAAGCTTGAATGATGATTTTGCAAATGGGAACGATTTCCCTCTTGAGTTCTAGCCTTCTTCTCTCAAAACTCGCATTTGTTGAAGAAGGAAGTAACAATGGTGGAAAGATTGTGCCTCATCATCTGTCTAAGGCTGAAAAGGCCGACTGGAAACACAAACACCAAAGAGGGAGAACGACCACACACCTTTTTCTTTAACTTCTCCTACCCGCTTTGGCCCATTTAAATTTTGGCTCATCCTTGGCCTGTTCTGAGGCCGAGCTTGCGTCAGTTTGGTACCGTCATATGATTCCCAAAATCTTACTTTTGGTTTGAGATAGCCGCAACATCTTATCTTGACCCAGAACTCGTTGATCTACCCGTCTGGATACCTTGCACGAATTGATCTATTTTTTCCAGTAGCTCATGCGCCGACATTCAGCGAATATACTAAGGCTCAGATCCTCTCCTTTTCTGATAGCTCGTGTGCTCGACTGCGTCTAGTGAGTATATTGAGGCTTGTAGCTTCCCTTATTTTTTTATAGTAGCTCATGCACCCGAGTAAATTTAGGCCCGCATGCCCAGGCTGCAGCCTCCGTTTTTAAGTAGCTTGTGTGCTCGAGTTCATTCAATGAGTCTCTTGAGGCCCGCAGCCACCCTTATTTCCAATAGCTCATGCGCACGAATGTGTTCAGTAAGTATGCCGAGTCCGGTAGCCTCCTTTCTGGTAGCTCGTGAACCCAAGTGCATTCAGTAACTATGTCGAGGCCCACAGGCTCCCTCTTCTGCTAGCTCATGCGCCTGAGTTTGTTCAGCGAGTATGTTGTGGCCTGCTGTCTTCGGGTGTGGGTCTCTTTTTCAATGTAATTTGAGGTTTCTTAATTACTAAATGAAAAAAGAATTATTTTCTTAGTTTAACATAACAAACATTGAAAGAAGGAGAAGTTCGAACTTAATATATGACTACATGAGAAACCCCCCCCCCCCCCAAACAAAAAAAATAAAATAAATGAATAAAAATCTGATGCCCCCGCAATAAGGAGTTTGATAGATTTAAAAAGATGAAAATCAGAAAAATATCCAAAGTGGTGGACCTGCTAAATTAGAGAGTCTCCCTCTCAACGTTTGTTTAGACCAAAAGCTCTAGAAAGGATCTATTAGATTCGGAGTTTTTTGCAAAATGATCCAACGTACTATCAATTTATTGCATTCTAATATTTGCACTCCTGTTTAACTAAATGAACAGATTAATTAAAACTTGGACAGCTAACTGTTTAAGGTTAGTTGTTGAGAAATAAATAAATAAAAGAAATGTGCAACGGAATATAAATGAATAAATAAATGAAAAGACAAGGTGTATGTGTGTGTTAGTATAGAGACAAGAGTGTACACAGTATTTTAAAGTGGTTCAGAGGCAAAACCCTCTCTTACACCCCCTACTGTTGGAACAGTGAGATCAATCCACTATAATATTCTCTTCAATAAGAGTTACAAGAATTGATAAGGCAAGTTCCTTTGAACCCCCTCTACTTAATTGACACTTCAATTAAGGTTGCTTCTTTCAAAGCGAGAAAAAGAAAATAAAAATAATCACAAGTGTGTTTACAAAAGAAAATAGCTTGGCTATTAGCTGACTGTAAGTGGGTTGTAACTGGGTGCAAAGAGGCACAATATTTGCAGGGGTATATGCAAATATTTAAGACTGCAGAGTCAGAGTGCAGTGAGGCTACAAAAGATTGTAATGGTGTAAAAATGGTGTAGAGGGTCAGAAAGGGTCACTTGGCAACATGCCAGTATACTCCTTTATATAAGGGAAGGGATAGAGCCGTTGGGGGACAAGGGTACAATAGTAGCCGTTTGGGGAACAAAGGTACAGAGAAGTAATGGTTCCCTTTGACTTTGACTAAATGTTTGATGTTCCACTGTATAAATGTTGTCAAGGGTAGAGAAGGTGTATTCACACTTGAACAAGCTTCAATATGAGTTATTCCAATGACAGGTAATATTGGAATAATCATTCCTCAAGTATCTGATGACGTGGAGATAGCTGTTGAAGAAGATCAGTCTTAGCTGTTGAGACAGGGGAGCTTAGCTGTTGGGCTTGTAGGTCCTTAGCTGTTGAAGCTTATTTGTATTTATCATCTTGATAATTTATTTGAGGTAGAGGGAGTCTGTAATAGGTAGTTCTTCAGTTTATTGAATGTATAGATGATAGGTAGATCATGTAATGATTTGACTGTTGGCTTGAGTGGAAACAGGGCAGCTTAGCTGTTGAGCTTTGTCTTGGGTTGCCTGTCTTCAGGTCTTTTGTATACATCATATAATCAATGGATTGATTATTTATTTATCAAAACATATTTACTATGATTAATTGTGAGTTAAACATATGAAGAGAAATTCTTCTTGATAAAATTTCTTGGCAAACAAATTGTTAATACAAGCTAAAAAGTACTAAAGAAAATAAAAAAAATTTGTTCTGAACAGCTATTCAAAAACAAAGAAAGGCAAACCAACTGATTTTACTCCTAGCTAGGCATTTTTGGTTCTGTCCACTGCTTTGAGCTCTTGAAGGAGTGCAGCTCTTCTCACTGGTTCATTTCTTCTGTAGAACCATTCATTGTTCCAGTCAAGACCCATCAAGTTATTGTACTGTAAATATTGGTCTTGTTTGGCTAGCAACTGATCTTTAGTGAGAACTGATTGATTGTAGAGAAGCCTTGGACCAATCCAAGCTTGCAGTTGCTGAGGAGATATGGTCTCATCAGATGGTGAAACCCCCATTAAGTATTCCTTGTACAGAGAGGCAGGTCTCTTCTTGGTGGCTTTAGAAGACTTGCTAGCAGGAGGAGCTTAGAAGTAGGAGTAAATGGATGCCTGTGATGGTCTTGAAGGCAGGGGATTGTTGCTGGGAGGAGGAGGAGGGAAAGCTGTTTGGGTTGGCTGTTCAGGAGATGGAGGGATTGGATTGTCACCTCTTTGAATTATGAATTCAGAAATGTTGTCAAGCTTTTTAAGAAGGGAGGATTTGAGTTGTCTTATGAGGGTGGCTGAAAATTGGTTGAAGTCAGTATAGGTGAGGTGATATTGAGGAGTGAATTTGAAAGGATCAAAGTTTGAGGGAAGGTTATCAAGCTTTGATCTGGAATTTTTATGGAATGCAGGAGGAGGTGGAGGAAGGTGATGGGATAAACAACAGAAATGGGAAAGAGATTCTTGACAATTAACTCAATTATGCAGCCCTTCTTGGATAACAGAGTCCAAAAGATGGACTGAGCATATTGAATGCAGAGGGCATACACAAGAGAGGAAGGAGTGTAAAGGCATTCCTGAAGATTATTAGAAATGAGATGGGAGAAAACAAGTTCCCATTCAGCAAGATTTGAAAAATTGAGGGGATTGGGTAGTTTTGGAGCAGAGAAGAGGAAGCAATATTGAGTAGTTATTCTGAACTTCTTCCACTTTTCATATGCATAAAAGAGTTGGCCCCCAATGTTCCTTGCATGAACACTCATATGGGTTTTGGTCATTTCCCAGGGATGGGGGAGATTATGAGGGTTAAGAAGAGGAGGGAGAATGGGAATAGACTTAAGCTTATTGTGACCTTGTTGGACTGTTAGGATAGAGAAATCTATGTCACAATCAAGATCCCAGAAGCTAGGAGTAGGCATGGAAGTGTATAGGTCAATTTGAGACTTAGGAGTGGATATAGAGGGAGGGATAGCTGTTGAGTCAGGCTGGGGAGTAGAAGATCCACCTTGACCTAAAGATTGTCTAGCTTCTCTAATCCTCATGAAATCAAAGGCCTTGAGGGCCTCATCTAAGGAATATTTAGTAGAAAGCTGCTCAAAAAGGGTTGATGTATCCTCATCAGACAAACTAGACACAGACTTGTCTTTTATAAACTCAATGATTTGAGGGTTGAGAATAGGAATGACAGAAGGTTGATCAGAAGATATAGGAGGTGGGGAGGCTTGAGATTGAAGGAAAGGAGAAGGTTGAGCCTCAGCTGTTGGGATGAACTCATGAACAGGAGAGTTCCCCCTTAACCTGACAGGGATATCTAGACTAGGTGAGTTCCCCCTTAAGGGTTCAACAGGAGAGATGGTTTGAGAGGTAAGATCAAGGATTCCTTCAATGACAGCAACATGATCTGAACTGGAAGTCAGATTGAAAGAGGGAGGGGATGCTTGTCTTTGCCTTTTAGGAGAAAAAGAGGGAGATCTAATACGTCTTCTTTTTACTATGAATTGACCAGCAGAGGAAGATGAAGATGTTACCTTGTCTGTTGGATCAACTGACTTAGCTGCTGGGAGATCCTGCTCAGCTGTTGGCATAGCTTGATCAGGTGGTTCTTTACCATGTTTGGCTTTTCTGATCTCTTCAATTTGTTGTTAAAGAGATATCTAGACATCAAACTCTTATTCATCAATCTAAATTACACCACTGGAGCCACTTGCTTTCTTAACTTCAGACTCTCCTTCACTCACTGTTGCTTCATCATCAACATAAATCTTACTAGCCTTGCTATCAGCAGCTTTAACCCTTTCCCCACTTAAAGTGGTTTGTTCATGACTATCACCAGGTAATGAGGAGGTTTGAGAAGTGGATTTAGTTGACTCACTGGAAGTTGAGGAGGTTGAGGAAGAGGGAGGCTCATCATTCTTGTTCTTCTTTCCTTTGCCTTTGACAGCTATGGATTTCCTTCTTGGAATGGTCTTGGCTGTGCCTCTAGTAGCCATTCTTGTTGCTGGAGCTTCACCAGGTCCAGGCTTAGCTGTTGGGACCCTTTTGGATGCCTTAGCTGTTAAAGGTTTGACCTTGGAGAACTTAGCTGTTCCCTCTTCAGAACCTTTTAGAGGGGTAGTTTTCTTGTCAAACTTTTTGGAAGAACTGAGGGGAACTAATTCAAGCCATCTGGTGTTGAGAATGGCTGGGGGTCACTGAGCTTCTTTGCTAGAATCCCACTCATGAATCTAAACAGATTAGGTTTGGTGGATCTCACATAAGGTTTGTGGAGAGATGGAGAAGTGGCAAGATTGAAATTTTCAGCATCACTGTGCACCAATTCACTTTCCTTCTAATCAGACCAAGGGAAATCTTCCATTCTGAAGAGCTCAACTGGTCCAAGGAAGATTGTTTTCCACACATTCCTTTGATAACCACATCACTGAGGGCTGAATTATTGATGGACAAGTTCTTCTTCAATATTGATTTGTTTTTGACAGAGTCATAGTCAATGCCTTCTTGACTAGTCAATTGTTGGTAGAGGACACTGAATATTGAGTCCAACTCTTTGCTCCAAACATTGGTTACAAGGCTTCTATGATTTGAGATTCCATAAGTTGTATGAACATCTTCAGGTTTGATGATCATTGTGACATTTTGTAAGACACATCAAATAGAGCTATCTTTTAGCCTTGTTCCAATTCGATATACGTCAGAACAAGCATTCTCAAGAATTGGATTCTGAGAAGTTAACATGTTGAGAAGGCCATTGTTTCTAGTATTTCTTTGACATAGGTTCCTACTTCACCTTCAAAGAAAGCATTCTCGATGTAGTATCTATGAGATTCTTCAGGGAGAGCCATTGATCTTAAATAAATGGAAGAGAAAGAAACAGAGGGTTAGGGTTTGAAAACAGAGTACTCGAAAAATTGAAAATTTTCGAAGGGGATTTATTGTGGATTTCTTTATAAAAGGTGAGGAATAATGGAAGGATCATTGTGTAGAAGGTGGGGACAACGGTTATATTTTGGGAGAAAGAGGCGACGTGGGGATTTAAAGGTAGCCATTAAGGTGATATGACAGTTATCCTCTTTTACTGTTTAAGTGAACAGTAAATAGAATAGAATTAAATGGTATATCATTTATTTCCAGAAATAGTGGGCGGCTATTTAAGGAAAGTAAGGGGCTAAATATAACATAACACACTACAAAATTAATTTTGACCATCACTTCTCAGAATAGCCACACTTTTGTACCAATAGTACAGATTTGGTGGTCAAGTCAGTCGATATTTTGGACATAAATTCTGCTAAACAGCTAAGTCTATGGTCATACCCTATTATGGACCAACATAAATTCCTTGTGTATATAAGGAATATGCACTTAGCTGTTTAAACCATATTGATTTTTATCTTTGGTCTTAGCAGTAGACAACATACTCAGTTTATTTTCAAAGAAAAATGGGGAGACTTTCTTCTAAGTTCAATCCCAAAAAGATGGCTCAAACTGTTAAGACATTGATCTTTACAGTTCCAACTAGTGAGGAGACAGATAGAGAGAGATTTAAAAGAGAGTATAGGTCATATACCATACAGAGTGATCATCAGTTGTTTGAGGAAGTTGAACAGCTTCCTCTAGATAACCCTTTAAAGTATAGAGAGGTGAAAGAGAGCGAGAAGAGAAAAAGAGATTGGGAGTGTGAAAGGGAAGCTATAGAGAAGTTAGAGAGGGAGAGATTGGCTCAGCTTAGAACACTTGAGGGAAAGGGAAAAGAGAAACAGGTAGAGGAGAAGAGTAGTATAAAGTTGTTTGGTCAGAATATGGGAGTAGGGGAAGGAGAGAGCAGCAAAGCAAATGCTGCACAAACTGAAGTCCAAATGGTCCATTCCCTTGGGGACTTAATGATGAAGGGAAGATTAAAGATCCATGAGAAGGACAGAGGAAGGAAATTTGTTGAGGGAAATCAAGTGTTGAGACCCTTTACATTAAGGGAGCTGATGAGTCAGGAGGATAGGTTAGCTGTTCAGGCCAAGAAGGTTCATGTTGCTGAATAGCCAAGGGTTTATGCCCCAGTGACAAGGGATTCTTTGTCCATCAGTATGGCAGTGCTGGTGGGAAGGGTGATAATTTCCATGGGGTCCAGCAGTCTCTATCAACTACTCATCTCTCATGGCTATGATGGTGGACTTTCATCTCTCATGGCTATGATTGCCAATGAGAGCATCCAAACCTCGGGTACCTTTAGCTTTATGTCTCCCTTGGATGACTTTCCTCCTTATGATGTTGTTGAGGAGTGGTAGCCAAGAACTATGAGTCCACCTTTGCAGCATTCAGTGACGTCCATTGATCTAGTTATGGAAAGGCATCCAATATGGTTGAAGAGGTATTTGGAGCCAAGTCACTCTGTACCTGCTAGGTCATATAGAGAGGATAGGAGGAAGGAAGCATTTGGGAAGGGGTCTGGATCAATTTGGAAGCAAGTGTTGTGAGAGGAACAGGGTTGAACAGCTAAGTTAGTTGGTAAGCTGTTGGGGAAAAGTTTTTGTACTATTTTTTTTTTTGTTTTTGGAATGGAATTTTGAGAGGGGTAGGTCTACCAAGTTCCTCAGGGGTAGATAGGTTAAGGAATAGATTCAAACCATATGATGTAAACAGGCCATCATATGGTTGTCCTTGAATAGAGATCTGTTTAGGTTAGCTGTTGAAACAATGTAAACAGCTAACCATGCTCTTTGTACTAGTTTAAAGTTTATGAAATGAATTTTCAGTTAATCCCTTTTACTTAGGCAAGTTAATAATTCCTAACATTGCTCTCAAAAGTTCAAACCTCTTTTCATCCATAGCTTTAGTTAGTATGTCAGAGACATTATCCTCAGTACCAACTTTGGCTAATTGATATTTCCCTTTTCAACATGATCTCTAATGAAGTGGTGTCTTACTTCAATGTGTTTGGTTTTAGAGTGTTGAACAGGATTTTCAGTCATAGCAATTGTACTTGAATTGTCACAAAATATAGGAATATTAGTGACATTCATACCAAAGTCTTGTAGTTGACTTTTTAAGTAAAAAATTTATGAACAACAGAGACCAGCTGCAACATACTCAGCCTCAGCTATTGAGGTTGCAACTGATGTTTGCTTTTTGCTAGACCAAGATACAATTCTTGATCCAATGAATTCACATCCACCACTTGTTGATTTTTTGTCCAGATTGCATCCAGCATAATCAGAGTCAGTAAATCCAATTAGTGAGAATGGAGATTCATTAGGATACCACAAGCCATAATCAGGAGTTCCTTTTACATATCTCAAAAATCTTTTAACAGCAGCAAGGTGAGATTTTTTAGGATTGGCTTGAAACCTTGCACAGAGACATACACTGAACATGATGTCAGGTCTTGAGGCAGTTACATATAGGAGAGATCCTATATAACTTCTTTAAAGCGTTTGATCAACACTTTGACCATCAGTGTCAGCATGAAGTTTTGTGGTAGTAGACAGAGGTGTCTTAGCTGTTGAGGCATTCTGCATATCAAACTTCTTTATCATGTCTCTTGTGTACTTGGCTTGGTTAATGAAGATCCCATCCTTCATTTGTTTGACCTGAAGACCTAGGAAGTAGGTTAGTTCCCCAATCATACTCATTTCAAACTGTTTTTGCATAAGATCCCCAAATTCTTTGCAAAGGTCCTCATTTGATGATCCAAAAATAATGTCATCAACATAGACCTGAATGAGTAAGGTGTCATCTCCATACTTTTTGATGAAAAGAGTGTTGTCAATATGACCTTTGGTAAATCCTTTATTGAGAAAGAAATTAGACAAAGTGTCATACCAAGCTCTAAGTGCTTATTTCAGGCCATATAATGCTTTGTCCAACTTGTATACATGGTCTGGGAACTTGGGGTCTTCAAATCCAGGAGGTTGAGCAACAAACACTTGTTCATTAAGTACTCCATTCAGGAATGCACTCTTAACATCCATTTGGAATACTTTCATCTTCTTAAAAGATGCAAAGGCTAGGAATAGTCTTATGGCTTCAAGTCTTGCTACAGGGGCAAAAGTTTCATCATAGTCTATTCCTTCTTCTTGTCTGTATCCCTGAGCAACAAGTCTTGCTTTTTTTTCTCACTACAGTACCATCTTCAACTCATGATATTTCTAAATACCCATCTGGTGCTTATGACTGTTTGATTTCTGGGTTTTGGAACAAGTTTCCAAACTTTATTCCTTTCAAACTGTTCAAGTTCTTCTTCCATTGCTTCTATCCAGTCTGCATCTTAAAGGGATTCATGGATCTTTTTAGGTTCTATTTGAGAAATAAAGGGACTCATGAAAATAACATAGTGAGGAATGCCATCAGGAATGGTTTCTTTTTGAATGGGAATGGAAATGACAAGGTTCTCATCATTGACAATGGGGATTGGAGTGGAGATTTGAGAAGGGATTATTTGATAGCTAACAGTTTCATCTTGGCTGATGGGAAGAGGAAAGCTGTTAGGAGTGGGTAAGTTGTTGGGAGTATCTTTGGGTAGAACATAGGGAAGAATGTTGTTGTTTTCATTTGAGGGAGAAGGATTGTTGATTGTGAGTGATGGTTCTAGATGGTTGTCAGAATTTCCAATGCTTTCATCAAAATCACACAAGTCAGTGTTGCTTTGATCATTGTTTTCATCAAAGTCAACATGAATTGATTCTTCTACAACCAGTCTTCTCTTGTTGTATACTCTGTAGGCTTTGCTAGTGTTGAAGTAACCAAGAAAGATTCCTTCATCACTCTTGGAATCAAACTTATCTAGGTTACTTTTCCCATTGTTGTGAATGTAGCATTTGCTTTCAAATCCATGAAAGTAGGATATGGTAGGGACTTTTCCATTCCACAACTCATATGGGGTCTTCATATGATACTTGTTGATAAGAGTTTTGTTCTGTACATAAAAAACAATAGTTACATCTTCACCCAAAAAGTATTTAGGAGATTGTGTTCTGACAACATTGCTCTTGCTGCTTCCCAAATGGTCCTATTCTTTCTTTCTGCAACTCCATTTTGTTGAGGAGTTCTTAGAGATGAAAAGTTGTGATCAATCCCTATTTGATTACAATAAGTGTCAAATCTAGTGTTCTCAAATTCAGTTCCATGATCAGATCTTATCCTTTTGATAGACAAGCCTTTAAAGTTCTGAACTTTGTTGAACAGCTGAGTGAGATTATTCAGTAGATCACTTTTAGATTCAAGAAGAATGATCCAAGTGAATCTTGTATAGTCATCAACAACTACAAGGGAGTATCTCTTTCCACCTAGAGATCTGGTTCTAATGGGGCTAAAAAGGTCCATATGAAGGAGATCAAGAGGTTTGGATGTGTCCAGTCTGGTTTTAGCAGAAAAGGATGTCTTTTTTTGTTTTCCACATTGACAGGCTCTGCATAACTTATCTTTCTTGAAAGGAATTTTGGGAAGACCTTTGACAAGGTTGGAGATGGATAACTTGGAAATGGTTTTGAGATTTAGGTGAGCAAGTCTTTTATGCCACAGCCAAGACATATCTGATTGGCTGTAGGTTAATAGACAATGAGCAGTAGAGGTTTGAACAACTTCAAGGTGGAGGCAGTAGAGGTTCTTCTTTCTAACTCCTGTTAGAATAACTTTGTTGTTTTTGTCTTTGACTTGGCACTGGTTCTTTGTGCAGATAACATGATAACCTTTGTCACAAATTTGACTAATGCTAATCAAATTGTGTTTAAGGCCTTCAACCTAAGATACATCTGTAAAGATGATCTCATTGGTCACTAGATTGCCAGATCCTTTGACTCTTGCTTGAGAATTGTCACCAAATGTAACATTGGGACCATTCTTTGGAGTTAGCTGTTGAAGCCATTCCTTGTTGTAAGTCATGTGTCTGCTACATCTACTATCTAAATACCAGATTCCTTTATTAGATTCCTACAAAACAAAATTAAAAATTATGGTACCCTTTATTCTTTTTGGGTCCAAAGGATTAGACTTTCTTTGGTACCCTAGCTTTGCCACCTAATCTTCTTTTGAAGAACTGGTTAAGGGTGTTATAGTAGGACATGATTTGCATCATGTAGGGTGTCAATGTGAAGGGTTGAGGGGAGTTATATAGGTGTCCAGTATTGTATGGGCTTTGATTGTAGTTTGGTTGATGAAATTGAGATTGCTGTCTTGGGTTTTGTGAGTGGTATGAAGATCTAGGAGAGGAATTTTGTGACTGATAGGCATGGATTTTCCTATTTGAATATTGCTAGTTTTGTCTAGGTTGCCTAGAGTGCCTCTGCTGTCTGGTATGTCTTGGCTGTCCAGTTTGCCTTGGCTGTTCAGCTTGTCTTGGCTGTTCAGCTTGTTTTGGCTGTCTGGCTTGTCTAGGCTTTCTAGGCTCCTGCTCTTTCTTCCCTTTTTGAGATTGAATATCATCAGTACTAGTGGAAGCATGAGAATTAGTAATTGTAGGAGAATCCACTTTTAGTTTACCCTTTTTGTTTCCATTACTCTTCTTTTTATACACATCTTCCTTTGTTTGAATAGGGTAAGATGGTTTCTTGGTAGAGAAGGTATTGAGGCTTTGTAGAACCATAGTCTCAACAGATCTATTACCAGTAGGTGGAGTATAGATTTTGAGTGTGGGATTGTTTGCTTCTATTCCAGATATGTCCCCAGGATGTCTTTGATTAAAGTGATACATGGATAAAGAATTGCTTGATTTGTTTCAGGAGTTAATTTTTCTTTTTAAAGCATTATTTTCCTCCTTCAAGGTACTAATTTCCTGTTCATTATCCTTTTGGGACTTAGAACAGTCAGTCTTAGCTGTTGAGCTAAGTATGTCATTTTCAAGTTTTTGACATTTTTCTTCTAGATCCTTTTTGGTGGTTTCAAGGTTAGTGTTTAGGGATTTGATATTTTCAATGGTTTTTGATTGCTCAAGGTTTTCAATGATGAGGGCAGCAAATGCTAGAGTCTTGTTTCTTCTTTTGAATTAACAGGGTGCAAACTAAATTTTTAAAACCATCAATGTTAAGAGAATTAGAGTTATGTACCTCTTTAAGTTCTTCAGCAGCAGCTAAGGCTTCAAGGTCCTCTTCATTATCTGAGTCTTCACATTCCTGTGCAACCAAACACAGTAGTGCTTCTTCTTCCTCATTATCTGAGTCAGATGAATCAAATTCTTCATCACTAAGCCTAGAGGAGTCAGCAAGCATGACTAGTTATTTATTTTTGTCATTTTTAGCCTTGACACAATTGTAGCAATTGCATCTAGAACTGTGAATGACTTCTTTAGAATAGGTCAATTTTTTTGAGTGTTCTCTTGGTTTCTTGGGTTCTTTGCAGTCTACAGCATAGTGATCTGGTTTACCACAGTTGTAACACTAAATGTTCTTTTTAACAACTTCTTGAGTTGAGTTGGATGGTGAAGGACTGTATCTTCTATCAAAAGCTTTCTTTTGATGTTTTATGGCATTTCTGATAGCCATGGAGATAAGGCTTGGGATGTCTTCTTGAGAGATAGGTTTAGATTCTTGTTTAGGAGTTATGTTCAGTTTTTGTAGGGCATTGATAACAAGGCTGTCAATGTCCTTTTGGGAGAACTGTTTCTGGGTTTGCTCTTGAGCAACAAGGGCAAGAGTTTGAGATATGGTGGATGCTGGTTGAATTTTAATCATTCCTTCAAGTTCATAGGCTTCAAGTTTACCAAAGTATTGTTCTATGGTCATACTACTCCATTCAGCCCATTCTCTAATGGGAATGGCTACTTTCTCATATTCTTGAGGAAGATTAGAGTAGATTTTTAAGCAAAGGTCAGATTGTTCAAAGTTTTTCCATGGTCTGAAATGGCTCTTACAAGGTCTTCAAATCTTGGTCTTGCAGCACTCACTTTCTCTCCAGGATAGAATTTGAAATTATCTAACTGTCTTAATAAGTTATACAGATTTTGAGTTCTAACACTAGTGTGTTTAGTGAAATTAGTGTTAATTAGTTCCCATGCTCCTTTAGCACTTGGTACTTTAGCTATTTCTTGAGCTAGGGAGTCATTCACACTTTTCTGCAGAATATTCTTAACTTTTAAGTTACCAGTCATAAGTTATCTTTGAGCATCAGTCTAGTCTTCAGGAGATTTGATTTTGCTACCTCCTCCATTAACTTCTGCTTGGATGGGAGGTTCAACTTCATTTTCTAAGACATATCAGTTCCATATGCTATTAGCATCTAGATAGGTTTTAATTTTTGAGGAATAAATCTCAAAAGATCCACAATCATCAATGTGTGGAATGTCCTTTTCATTGTTTCTTTTGGTTGAGGCATGGTGGGTTGAATGGATCTTTCACAAGTTGTTAGACTCTATATGGTGAATCCAAGCTCTGATGCCAATTGAAAGGCCATGTTTAACTAAATGAACAGATTAATTAAATCTTGGACAAGTTAGCTGTTGAGAAATAAATAAATAAAATAAATGTGCAGCGGAATATAAATGAATAAATAAATGAAAGGATAAGGTGTATGTGTGTGTTAGTGTAGAGACAAGAGTGTACACAGTATTTTAAAGTGGTTCAGAGGCAAACACTTCTCTTACATCCACCCCCACTGTTGGAACAGTGAGATCAATCCACTATAATATTCTCTTCAATAAGAGTTACAAGAATTGATAAGGCAAGTTCCTTTGAACCCCCTCTACATAATTGACACTTAAATTAAGGTTACTTCTTTCAAATCGAGAAAAAAAAATAAAAGTAATCACAAGTGTGTTTACAAAAGAAAATAGCTTGGCTGTTAGCTGGCTGTAAGTGGGTTGTAACTGGGTGCAAAGAGGCACAATATTTGCAGGGGTATATGAAAATATTTAAGACTGCAGAGTGAGAGTGCAGTGAGGCTACAAAGGATTGTAAGGGTGTAAAAATGGTGTAGAGGGTCTGAAAGGGTCACTTGACAACATGCCAGTATACTCTTTATATAAGGGAGGGGATAAAGCCGTTGGGGGAGAAGGGTCCAATAGTAGCCGTTTGGGGAACAAAGGTACAGAGAAGTAATGGTTCCCTTTGACTTTGACTAAATGTTTGATGTTCCACTATATACAGGTTGTCAAGGGTAGAGAAGGTGTATTCACACTTGAACAAGATTCAATATGAGTTATTCCAATGACAGGTAATATTGGAATAATCATTCTTCAAGGATCTGATGACGTGGAGATAGTTGTTGAAGAAGATCAGTCTTAGCTGTTGAGTCAGGGGAGCTTAGCTGTTGGGCTTGTAGGTCCTTAGCTGTTGAAGCTTATTTGTATTTATCATCTTGATAATTCATTTGAGGTAGAGGGAGTCTGTAATAGGTAGTTCTTCAGTTTATTGGATGTATAGATGATAGGTAGTGTCACGACCCGAAAACTAGGCTCTATTTTATTAGTAATAAATAATTATTATTTATTTATTTGCTTATTTATTTATTTAAATTATTATTTATTTAAATATTTATGTGTGCATTTTATGTGTTATAATATTTATGCCTAGCATTTTATTTGGGTCATTTGTGTTAGCGCAGTATTGTTGGGACTTAAATGTTAGTGGGGAGTATAAGATCATTGTGTTAGTGTGTAGGGGAAGGGGTCTTTGTGTAAATTCTCTAATTATTCTACTTACTCCCTCTTTTCCCCTCACCTCCCTCTCTTTCTCCCTCACCTCACTCCCATTCCCAGCCATCTCTCTCTCTCTCTATTGTAAAAGGTAAACATTTCTCTCTTCCTTATCTCTTCATTTTAGCTATCTTCCTCTCATCTTCTCTCATTTCTCTCTATACGAAATGTGTTTAGATCGTCGATAGGATCGCGTAGAATCAAGAATATTCGAATTCCGTCAACTTTCATTATTTTCAAGTAAGTTGCTTTTCCCCCATTTTTATGCTAAAATGTTCATATCATGTTTATATAATGCTTGAGTTGTTATATTTGAAGTTTGGTTGAGTTTCGAATTTATTTGGAATTTATTTGAGTTTTGGTCAAAAATGGTGATTTTATGAATGTTGGTTTGAATCTTGATTTTGGTTGTTAAATGTTGTTATATGAGTTCTCACTACAACAAAAACAGTCATTTACAGCGTTTTTTTCTACAACATTTATGTAAAAACGTTGTAATAGGGCCCTACTACAACGTTTTTTTGGTCAACGTTGTTGAATTTCCTAAATAACAACTTTTTACTTAATAAACGTTGTAATATTTGTAAAAAGACAACGTTTTGTACCAAACGTTGTAAATTTTACAACGTTTTGCAAAACTAAACGTTGTAAAAAATTCATATTACAACGTTTATATTAAAAGTTGTAAATTTAATTAAGTACAACATTTCCTAATTGACTTAAAATAAAAAAAAAAAAAAAAAAAATTGAAAAAGTGAAAATTTTAAAGGGGCGCCCAAAATTTCACTCGGCCGCCCTTACTTCCCGCACTCTCCGTCTCTCTCACTATCGTGCCCCCTAACCCTTCCCCCAAAAATGAACCCTTCTCCCAAAAATTCCACACAGCGATGAACAACTCTTCACTTTCCCATAACCATTCCACCAAGGATTTGGGCAACCCCTCTCTCTCTATCTGTCGTGCCCTAACCATTCCACCAAGGATTTGGGCATCGATTTGCACCTCCGGATTTGGGCATCGATTTGCACCTCCGGCTGTGCACAACCACAAACCCGTCTTCATAAGGCCGATTCCAACCCTGCGATGAACAACTCTTCACTTTCCCATAACCAATCGATCAAAATTGACCGTTTAGGGTTTTAATCGGACCTCCTCTTCGTTGCATCCATGGATGAAGCTTCAAGGTCTCAAGTCACAATCACCCTAGGTCGTAGCGGCCAGGTAATTCTTTCTCTAATCACCATATTATTGGTGACGACTGCTATTCATAAACTATGGTTTTGGATAATGAGTTTGTGTCGACATTGAGGAGATTGATTTTTTACAGGTGGTAGAAAGCCTGGATTGAATAGCTCGTTTTCTGTTTCACATTCGACAACGATGGTTGGAATTATGAGATCGGTTAGAGAGAGACTAGGGAGTAATGCTGATTCACAGAGTGGTCGAAAAAGGTTTGTTTGTTTATCTTTTTGCATCCCCAAGTTTACAATATTTAAGTCTTTCATTTTGTTTTAAGGAGTACTTAAAAATACTTACAAGCTTCAAGGTTTGTTCGCTTATTGATTCAATAAAAAATACATATCTATTTTTCAGTATTATTGTATAGCTGTTTTCATTAATTGTTGATTAGGGAAGAATTAAATAAATTGTTGTTCATGCTGATTGCTCTCTATTTATCTCAGCTGTAGCAGATAGTTGTAGGATTTAGAGCTTGTTTGATTTCATTATGTACATAAATACAGTCTCACTTTTTTAGATGCAATTTTGATTGAAATTTGACCAAGAATTTTATTAATTCAGTTATTCTAATCAAAGTTTAGAAATTGTTATTGGTAATGTTTTTAATTGTGTATAAATAACAAGTTTTAAAATTTTATTAGGACAATTAATTTTTCCCTAGATCTTTGATCAAATTTCAATTAAAATTGGCCACTAAGAAAGTAGGAATATCATTCCTGGGCAGGGAGTATGACTTTTAGCTGATAGGTATGGTTTATCACCTGCAAAATTATTGTTTGTGCAAGTATCGCTTTTCGCTATCTCAAGGATCAATGATTGATGCTTAGGGGAAAGTGAAGAATAGTGTCTGCCTTCACTTGAAAATTATTTTTAGCTTGTTTTGTTTAAGTCATCCTTGATTCACTTATTTGTTCAAGTAATTTGTTTTCTAATTAACTTGATTCAGTTTAACTAGATTGTTCAAGAAAACTTGATTACTTTTATTCAATATATTTTTATGTATATATAATTTGTATAAGTTTGTATAATTGAGCAGGCCTGTCAAGTATCAAACATGGTTGGTACTCAAAATTGAATTGCGTAACTCATGTAAACTTCTAACTCCCTTGTTTCCCATGTGACTTATCTAATACATGTATCGTCCAGTAGCAAAAATAGGTTTTTTTTTTCAATTGAAGTCACTGTAATACTTTCTGTATATGTCTACTATATGTTTGATTGGTCCAACTACACTTATCGATTCAATTTCCTTAATTTTCTCCCCTAAATGTTACGTGTTTGGTTATTATCCGTGTGTGGTTATTATCTGTGTTTAGTTTCAAAAGTTCAAAGTCGAGCTTTGACTCAAACTCAAGCTGCTCACCGTGAATTAACTTCAGTTAGACTGGAACAATGCTGATGATTCTTGAACACAATCGTTTTTGACCTTGGTTGACAAGTAGACCTGAAATGTTTAGAACTACATGTGAGTTTTCATTCCTATTTGATTTGCCACAATTTATTATGTTTAAATTTGGGGATTTCATAATTTTGTGGATTCTTTTTAGTTTTTGACCAATCATGCTCCGCATGTCTCAATTATTGTATGTTAGTGAAATACCACGCAGGTTAAAGTATTCCAAACATTGAAGATTCTGACATTGTGTTGAAGTCAAAGCGACAAATGGAGATCAAGATTGGGCCAAAAGCTGGAAGGATGGTATTGGTTTGAAGCCGAAAGAATACATTTTTACTAAATCAGAAGCTCAAATCATTCATGATCAGAATGGAAAATTAAGTGTTCTAATCCGTTTCAAGTTTGTGCTATCCTTTTGATTTTGATTTGATTTTATTCTGATTTTGATTTTGATTTTGATTGAGATAGTAACCCCTTAATGTTTCATCTTCACTTTTAATGTCTGCTATAAACTTAAGGACGTTAGTTGATCTTAAAGCTAGATACTAAAGATTATCTTGAGAAGTAGAGTACCAAGGATTTCTGACTTTCCATATTAGAGGTCATTTATTCGCTTATTTTCATTTCTGATCTTTTTATGCTGTTACCTCACTTTTTTATTTAATTTTCCTGGTGGCAGGGATGTTGATTTGACAGAAAAGCTGGATTACTTCTCAGCAATTGCATTGCTTGGATACTCGCTCATGGTTGGTAAACACTTCAATATGGTATAGTCAATCTACTTTCTCTCTCCATATTCTCTCAGATTCATAGCCTCTTTGATTATAACACAAACTATTTTTCTTTATTACTTCTACAAAAAAAATGCTAATTTAGATATTAGTCGTTTTTTTATTTAGTACTACCTCCGTCCCAAAACGATTTGTTGGCGTACGTGGGTTGTGATTCTCGTGCACATCTTGAGTTGCTAACTTTGTAGTTTTTACTGTTAATGTTTCCTCAAAAGCTAAATATGTATATTGATTTTCTTCCTAACTTGCACTGTCACAAACTTGTTTCAGTGACGATTCCATTGAGTGCGCTTGCCAGATCCTGGAACAAATTTCTGGGAGAGCTGATTATCCCCTCTATTGAGTTTCACTCATTGCTTGTGCCGATACTTTTTATCATCTTGTTTTCGATAAGGGGACTCATCTTTTACTTGATGTCGTCAGGGTATCAAGGGACTACGTGATACTATTGCTGCTGGGCATTGAAGCTGTGATGGATCCTTTGCCCTATCCTTCAATACCCTATTTACCTCTGCTCAATTACCCTTCATGGAGGTTCTCTTGTAAGTATTATCTAACACAATTTGAACTTTTATCAATTATGGGTCAACTTATACCTAACTTAGTTAGCTAAAATGTAGCTGCATTTGACTTGTTAACTGATCTTTTACCAGAAATGTCATGAGCCACTAACGTTGATTTAGACAAGGCTTTTAATACTCTTAAACTGGGTTTTGCAGCTTC